>CM024265.1:9823342-9901894 GCA_013621005.1 Aeschynomene evenia | reverse complement strand
TGACAACATGTCAATAAGATTTCTACATATCATCAACCAACTGAAAGTCTTGGGAAAGACTTATTCAAACGCTGAGATGGTAAGAAAATCCTTAGAAGCCTTTCTGCAAAATGGCGTCCTAAGGTCACAGCAATCCAGGAAGCCAAGGATCTAAACCAGCTGGGTTTGGATGTACTATTTGGTTCGCTCAGAACGCATGAGATCGAACTGGAAGGACTGCTTGGAGGACCATCTTCATCCTCAAGACCTCAGAAAGCTCTGGCTCTGAAAAGTCAGATCAAGAAAACTTCGAAAGCCCTAAAGGCTGAAGAAATATCTGAGTCTGAAAACGATCAAGACTCAGATTCCGATGAAGATGATATCTCTCTTCTAGTAAGGAAAATGAAGAAAGCTTGGAAGAGAAGACCAAGCAAAGACAAAGAGATCACTCCTAGAAAAGGAAAGTCAAAACCTCTGATGCCACATGTTTCAGATGTGGAGAAAAGGGCCACTTCAGAACGGAGTGCCCTCAGAACAAGGGAAAGAAGAAGTTCATTCCCAAAAAGAAGAAGAAGGCAATGGCTGCAACATGGAGTGACTCAGAAGAGGAAGGCTCTGAGTCAGCAAGTGAAGCGGAAGCTAATGTCTGCTTCATGGCCGGTACTGACTATATTCTGGAAACAGAATCTGAGTCAGAAGAGGTACCAAACTCTCCTCCTCTTTCACACTCATACAGTGAGATCTCAGAACTCTATGAAGAGCTTCTGAGAGACTCAAACGAATTAGCTAACAATTTCAGCAAACTGAGAAAGTCTTTTAAACACTTAGAAGCTGAAAATCCTAGGCTAATTCAAGAAGTAGAGAACCTAAGGCTTGAAAGAGATGACTTTAAAAATAGATATCTTGAAAGTCACAACCTCTATCAAGCTTTAGAAACAATGTCTTCTGTAACTGTTGAAAAAGCCGAACTGGCTTTGATAGAATTACAAAAGACAAATGAGCTTCTCACTTCTGACTTAGTTAAGATGGTCAAGGGTGAGAAATGATGACACTCTTGCTTGGTGGTCAAAGACCCTACAAGGATAGAGTGGACTTGGTTATGAAGAAATCTTCGAACCAAATGATATTGATTCATCTTTAACTAAATCACTTCGCATGTGCATCACATGTTTTAAAAGTGGCCATGGTTCTGAAAAATGTCCTATGTTGGATAAAGGAAAAATCTCTAAGCCTCAGAAGGCTCAAAAGAAAAATCAAAAGCTAAGCCTTCTAAGAAGACTAATCCCTCTCAGAAGGGTGAAACTTCTCAGAAAGCAAGTGCTTATGAAAAGGGCAAACAAAAAGTCTTTGACTCTCAAAACCATGACCCTTCTAAGAAAAGAAGGCAAAAGTCCAAGAAAGCTAACAAGCAAGACCCAACAAAGAATGGGTACCTAAATCTGTTAACTTTGTGACTGCAGGTACATCATCAAGCGCTGCTCCACCACCACGATGAGCAGTGGTACCTTGACAGTGGCTGCTCGAGGCACATGACTGGAAGCAAGCACTGGTTCAGAAGCCTCAAGCCCAAGAAAGGCGGAACAGTGCGATTCGGTGATGGCGCTAAGGGAAGAGTCACTGCAATCGGAGATTGGTAAGGATTCCTCTCACCAAATCTCAGATGTACTTTTGGTCGATGGCTTAACTCAACCTATTAAGCATTAGTCAATTTTGTGACAAAGGCTTAAAGGTTGAGTTTTATGCCAAGTATTGTCATGTGATTAATCTCACAAATGATAAGATCGTTCTGGAAGGAAAATGTTGGTAACATCTATGTTATCCATCTGGATGATCTAAAGGATCAAAAATGTGGAATGCCTTGTCTCTGTCCAAGAAGACAAATGGCTATGGCATAGAAACTTGGTCATGCCCATATGAGACTTCTTTCTGAACTATCTCAGAAAGGACTTGTAAAGGGCCTTCCAGAATTAAGTATCAGAAGGATGCAACCTGCGACTTCTGTGAAAAAAGGGAAACAGACCAAGGCTTCCTTTCCCAGTAAAAGTGGTATTTCTACTCAGAAACCACTGGAACTGCTCCACATGGATCTCTTCGGACCAACCAGAACAGCTTCCCTTTCTGGGAAACGCTATGGTCTTGTCATAGTGGATGATTACTCCAGATTCACTTGGGTTTTCTTTCTAGCTTCTAAGGAAGAAACTTTTGAGAAGTTCAAAGCATTTGCGAAAAGAGTTTCAACTGAAAAGGATTCGCACATTCATGCCATTAGATCAGATCATGGTGGTGAATTTGAGAATCATGCTTTTGAAAAGCTTTGTGAAAATCTGGGCATTGCTCACGAATTCTCATCTCCCAGAACTCCTCAACAAAATGGAGTTGCTGAGAGGAAGAATCGAAGCCTTCAAGAGATGGCAAGAACAATGCTCTTAGAAAGTGGACTTTCAAAAGGTTTCTGGGCTGAAGCAGTTAATACTTCATGCTACATTCAGAATCGAGTCTTTCTGAGAACAATTCTCAAAAAGACACCTTACGAGCTGTGGAAGAATAAAATACCAAACATTTCTTATTTCCATATATTTGGTTCTTCTTGTTTTATTCTCAACACAAAGGACAAACTCTCTAAGTTTGATCCTAAGTCCGATGATGGATACTTCCTAGGATACTCCTCAGTCTCTAAAGCTTACAGAGTATATAACAAAAGGAGTAAAAGTGTTGAAGAGACAATCCATATTAAGTTCAAAGAACTTAGTAAGGACATGTCTCAGAAAGATGCTAACTTAGAAGATGAGTTTGAGAAACTCAACATCTCGTCTGAGAAAGCCAAAGGAAAATTCTTATAGATGATGAGACTGACTTCCAACCCATGGAACAATCATAAAGAAAAATCTAGTAACATCATCGAAGCCAGAACCCAGAGAATCTACTTCTCCAAACAATGGAACCTAGATTCTCAGAAGGACAAGCTTCTGATGACTCAGGAAGAGAACCTTCTGTGTCTCCTTCTCAGAACCCTACTCCTAAGGGGATTAGAGGCTCAAGAGACTTGAAGAACGTCTCTCAGAACGAAGTCTTGGGCAATCCAGAACGTGGCGTAAGAACCAGAAGGAACTATACAATCTTGCTATGGTTTCTGAGCTTGAACCAGACTCCATAGAAGAGGCGTTAGATGATCCTAACTGGGTAAATGCCATGCAGGATGAACTTGACCAATTCGAGAGAAATCATGTTTGGAAACTGACTCAGAAACCCAAAGGCAAGAGTGTCATTGGGACTAAATGGGTGTTTCGAAACAAACTTGATGAAAACGGTCAAGTCGTGAGAAACAAGGCCAGATTGGTTGCACAAGGGTACAACAACAAGAAGGGATAGACTATGATGAAACTTTTGCTCCAGTCGCAAGATTGGAAGCTATCAGAATGTTGCTAGCTTTTGCTGCACACAAAGGTTCAAACTCTATCAGATGGACGTTAAGTCTGCCATCTTGAATGGATACCTTTCTGAGGAAGTTTATGTAAAACAACCTCCTGTTTTGTGAATGATGCATTCCCGATCATGTATTCAAGCTTACAAAGGCTCTCTATGGTCTGAAACAAGCTCCAAGAGCTTGGTACGATAGATTGAGCTCTTTCCTGCTTAAAAACGGATTCTCAAGAGGGAAAGTGGACACAACTCTTTTTACACTCTCAGAAGACTCTGACTTCTTGATTGCCCAGATTTATGTTGATGACATAATATTTGGTGCAACCAATGAATGCCTTTGCAAAGAATTCTCCAAGCTTATGCAAGGTGAATTCGAGATGAGCATGATGGGAGAATTAAAATTCTTCCTAGGACTGCAAATCAAGCAAGAGTCAGAAGGGACAGTTATTCATCAAGAGAAGTATACCAAGGAACTTCTGAGGAAGTTTCTGATGGATAAGGCCAAACCATGAGCACTCCATGCATCCCTCTCAAGTAATTGACTTGGATGAAGATGGTGAGAAAGTCTCAGAAAGCAACTATCGAGGGATGATGGCTCACTTCTCTACTTAACTGCCTCCAGACCAGATATCCAACTCAGTGTTGGGATCTGTGCTAGATTCCAGTCTAAGCCCAAACAATCACACTTGACTGCAGTTAAGCGAATTTTACGATATTTAAGTGGAACTACTAATCTTGGTCTTTGGTACAAGAAAGGTTGTTCTTCTGATGTTGTAGGTTACTGCGATGCCGACTACGCTGGAGATAGGATAGATCGCAAAAGCACAAGTGGCTGCTGCTGCTTCTTTGGAAAATGCTTGATCACTTGGTCTTGCAAGAAGCAAAATACGATCGCCCTATCAACTGCTGAAGCTGAATATGTATCTGCTGCGAACTGCTGTTCTCATATGCTCTGGATAAAGAATCAGCTACTTGATTATCAAATAAGGTACACCAAAATCCCTATCCTCTGTGATAATACAAGTGCTATCAACTTAGCTAAGAATCCTATTCAGCATTCTCGATCCAAGCACATTGATATAAAACATCATTTTATTCGGGATCATGTGCAAAAAGGCGACATTGAACTCAAATTTGTAAATAATGAGGATCAAATCTCAGATATATTTACAAAGCCTTTACCCGAGGATCGTTTCAATGTTCTGAAAGGATTTCTCAATCTAAGACGTTTCTAAGTGCTTTGAAATTTAAAAACTCTCTCTTAGAAACCCCCCCTTAGTCCTAGTTTAGACTCTGAAACGAACAATAGAACTGAGCTTCTGAGCTAGAAGTAGGAAAACACAGAAAAACTCTATCTGAGAAAATTTGTTCTCAGAAGACTCATCTCTCAGAAAGGAGATCTTCTGAAACATCTCTCAGAAGGAGGATTTCTCATAAGGACCACCTCTCTCAGAAAGGTACCTTCCGAGAAACAAGTTACCAACGGTAACTTTTGGATAAGTGGCAGAAAACGGCTAGTTACAAGCCTTGTCTATAAATACTCATAGCATTGGTTCATTTGAGCACTTTACGCTCAAAACTTACCAAAACTCTGCCAAAACCTCTCCTTGCTTTCCAATCTTCATCTGCTCTCTCGCTATATCTCTCTCTCTTGTTCTTCTCTATCTCTACTCAAAACTCAAACTCTTCTTCCAAATGGCCATCTCTGGAGAAATCAAGGGCTTAATGAGAAACAATCTCAATGAGATATCCAAAGATATTCTCTATGACAATGAGGAAATGCAGTCCCTATTCCACAAGACTTATCTCCCACGGAATCTAGCCATGGGAAGGGTATTGCCTCTCAATGTCTACAATCAGGTGGACGAAATTCAATTCACCTTCCTCAAGCAACCTGGATGGCCAGCCATGATGAGTTCCGAGGACGTGTGCTACCCAAATGTGGTAAGAGCTTTCTATTCGCAAATAGAAAGGTTCACCAACAAAGGGGTCAAGAGCAAGATTGGTGACCAACAGATCCGCTTCTCCTCCTCTAACATCAACAAAGTCTTCAAGACCTTGAATGGTGGTGCTGTCATCGCCGACGACCCAGAATGGGTCAAGGAGGTAGATGACTCGGAAGAAGAAGTCGTGACACTTCTGACTGGTAGCAACAGCCTACCACTCAAGGGAGTAAAGGTGCCTCATCTCACGCAAGAGACTAGAATCATCTTCTCCGTTGTGCAACACACCCTTCTCCCTCGCATTGGAGACATGGGGAACGTTACCACCATGGATGCCTGCCTGCTGTACCACCTACTGAAGAAGGAAAGAGTAGATTTTGGGAGGATGGTGCTCAACTACATGATGCACCAGGCTCATCCGAAGAGGGCTCTCACAAGTCTACCTTACGGAAGCCTTCTGACCAGAATCCTCGACCATTTCTCCTTCCCACTTGAAGACTATGAATACGTCTTCAACCACAGTAAGTTCTCCATGGTCACCTTCAACAACATTAAGAAGAAGAAGGTACCAGAGACGGGGGCACCTAAGAAGAAGGAGGAAGCAAAGCCTTCTAAGGGAGCTGCTGGTCCCATCCAGCCCTCTAAGGCTGAGAAAGGAAAGGAAAAGGTTTCCGATCCTTCAGAAAAGAAGAAGAAGAAGCAAAAGGTGACTCATCCTTCTCCAACAAGGGTGACAAGAAGTATGGCTTTTGAGGAAGCTCAGAAGACTCCTCAGAAGGCACCTACGGTTGTTGAGGCTGCTGAAGACTCAGAAGAAACAACATCTGAGCAACCCATGACCAGAAAAAGGAAAGCACCTCCAACTCTCCAAGTCCCAGACATGCCACCAGAAGGGAAAAGGAAACGTGGTCGTTTGGTAAAAGCTTACTCTAAAACTCCACCTCTCTTTCTTAAATCTTCTTCTACTTCAATTCCTGTTTCTGATTCTGTTACTGGTTTTAAACCCACCAAATTTAAAACTAAACTCCTGCATTCCTTGAAATATCAGGGAAAGTCTCACAAAGGAGTGGGGATAAAAACCACTCAGAAACAGAGCCCGTCGAAGCTGACGGGTAAAGAAATTGTAGCAGTTACTGCTACTGCTGCCACCACCGCTGCTGCTACTACTGCTGCTGTTGAAGAAGAAGCAGAAGCTTCTCATCACTCCTCTCCATCTGGAAATGTCTCCCCCACCAGAGAAGACATTCAGGGGCATGGAGGAAATGTAGCTGATTCCTCTTCCGAGGAAGAAGATGCGGCAAGCTTTCGCATTGAGCATCGCACTCCAGATGCTGGAAGCTCCAAGAAAGAGCCCCAGAAGAAGCCATCTGAGGTTTCTATGGTGGAACTTTCTGAGGCAACCACAACTGAAGTTGCCACTGTGAATGCTGAGTCATTGGCTCAGACGATGCGTGACGTCCAGAAGGCACTGGATCAACCTTCTGAGACTCCAGAAGCTGCTCCGATGCAACAACAACAACAACTACAGCATGAGGAAGCCTTAATTGAACCAACTTCTGAGGTTGGTCTCCTCTCTACTGAGATCCCTTTGGAACATGAGGAAACTTATGTCTCAACACATGACGTAGTGCCAGGGACCACCAGCACTGGGCTCAGCTCAGAGGTGGGCGCTGACGCTACCATGGCTGCCGGAGTTGCAGCAGTTGAGGCATTTGTTGCCCACAGTTCCTTAGAAGGAACTCAATCTGAGAAGGACTCTCAGAAGGAACCAGAGGTTCCTCCTCAAGATATAACAGAGGTTCCTCCTACATCCTTTGATCAACAAGGTCCCACTTTCTCGATAACGGACTCAATGATTGGTTCCGGCTTTCAGCTGGGAAGGATGGTAGTCACCCCACCCTCTGTGCAATTTCGGCCTTTCTTTGGTCGAACTGAGAAGTTGAAGTGCATTGAAGCCATGCATAGCCAGATATCAACCTTCAACCTCTCCGACGATGCTCAGACTTCTGGTGCTATGGAGCAACCATCAGCTAGGCAACCCTCTGATCTAGATCTTGCTCTAGTTTTTGAGGACACTCAAAGGCAGCCTTCCATTGAACTTGCTGCTATTGAAGGAAAAGCTGTCCAAGATGAAGAACCTCCTGAATATCAAACAAGGGATATAATCGATGAAGTACTTGAGGCTGAAGTCTCTCGTCCTCCTTCATCTCAACCCTCATCTTCTCAACAGTCTTCCACTGCCTCTGAACTCCCTCCCGAATGCGCTCAGAATGCGACTCAGAGCGAGATTCTCATGGAGATATGCCAGCTGCTACGCTACATTGCCAGAAAGCAGTAGTTCTAAGTCAATGATGGCGTTTATGTCTTAGCCACCCTTTTTGATGTAACAAAGGGGGAGTAGATGAAATGATAAAATTTTTGTACATTGGCTATCGTAAACACTAGGCTAGAACTTAGGGGGAGCAACAACTTAGGGGGAGCCAAATATTTTGTATCTTTACAAAACCATAAATGAAAAATCATTATTTTTGCATCTCATGTTTTACCTATTTTATGCTTATCTTGTATTATTTAATTTTTGGCATCTCTTGATTTACTTAGCTTGGTATTTCTGAATTCCATACATACATTTATCATGAAATACATGCTATGTAATTGATAATCTCAAACAGTAATCATACATTGCATACTTGAACTGTTGATTATCTCAGCCTTCTAAGAAAATAACGAAGCCTTCTCTCAGAAAGCTAAATTAGTTTCTAAGAAAGAAAAAGTGAATTCTGAATAAGTTATGAACTTACTCAGAAACACTTCTGAACTTAAGCAAAATTATTATCTTAAGACTTAAGTTGTTATCATCAAAAAGGGGGAGATTGTAAGCTCCAGAACCTTTCTGAGAGAATTAAGCATAATTCTCTTAGAGTTATGAAAGTTTTAATGATAACAAGGTAAGCCATAAGTATAAAATTTTACTTAAGGTTTTGCTAATATGTGCGCTAAGTGTCTCAGAAAGCTATAAATTATTGCAATGCCATGAGCAAAGACCAAGACAAAACATCAAGTAGCCTTGAAATCAATTGATAAAATCATAGCGCCAAAGATATCAGAAAGGATGTCTCAGAAGCGCTGAAGGTGAAAACATGTTTCTGAGGAAAGAACACTGTCGCCTCAGAAAGGTCTCAGAAGACCTTGCGACCAGTAGTTCTCAGAAGGGTCTTCCCTCAGAAGGTTTGCCTCAGAAGTCTGTACAACTCTTAGAAGGTTGGACTCAGAAGCAACCAAGTGTCTGAACTCAAGGAAGCACAAAAAGTCTCAGAAAGATCGCTACAACTAGCCAAGGAAGTGGGAACACGCGCACTATGTAGTTCTGAAAAGTTCCTCATTTTGCGCTGACTGTAGCAGGGAGCCGTTCTGAAAAAGACACAGCCACATAAGCAAAGTGAAAGCTTCTAATTTCGCGGCCCTTTGATGCCTATATATATGAGTTCAATTCCAGAGCAATGTGACGAAACTCTTGCGCAAAAACTCTTGATTAAACGTGCCAAAACTCTGTTGAATTGAAAATCATTTTGCGAAAACTTAGAACTTTCTCAGAAAGACAATTTTTACGAAATTGTTCTTCTAACTTTGCAAAATCTTCTAGTACTGAATTGGTGTAAATTCTTACATTTGTAAGTTAAATCTAGAAGTCTACTAAGTGTAAAACTAGGTTTGTAACTTAGTCTTGGTAGTTGTTTCCGATCAAATCAAACCTTCGAAAAACGCTAAGTCCTTCTTTGTGTGAAGGCAGTTTTAAGTCCTCTGGTGTTTGAGGCAAAGTTCAAGTCCTTAATTGTTTAAGGCAAGGAAGTCCTCTGTTGTGAGGCAAGGAAGTCCTCTGTTGTGAGGCAAGGAAGTCCTCTATTGTGAGGCAAGGAAATCCACTTCGGGTTGTGAAGTGGTGGAAGTCCTTTACTTGGTAAAGGCAGTGTTGTCTGAGAAGGCACATTAAGAAAAATATCTAAGAACTCTCAACTGAAGGTTGAGGACTGGAGTAGGTTGGTTATAACCGAACCAGTATAAAACTCTTTGTGTTAAGCTTTTCTTCCCTACTCTTTAATTGCGTAAAGCTTTGAGAAAAACTTAACTTCGATTTTAATTAAGAAGTCTCGTGAAAACATTATTGATTAAAATCAGAAAGTGTTTAAAAGATTATAACTTAAAGTCATTTTCTTAAGACTGCTCAGATAGGAAATTTCTCAGAAAGACTGAGTTCTCAGAAACTTAATCTTCTCAGAAAGCTATTTCCGCTGCAAACTCTTAAATCTACCTTCTGAGTAAAAACAGCTTTCTAAGTAAAGGTTTTAAGAAGTAATTTTTAAAACTTGCACGATTCAACCCCCCCTTCTCGTGCACACATACACTTTCACACACACACTTGAAAACAGATGTTAGGGATGTATTCTTCATTCCTCAAATATTTACATAAACCTTCTCTCTTGAGAGACAAAAGCTGTCTCTTCAACACATATGTTAGCATAAAAGAAGAATCTGAAAGAGAATCAATACCAAAAGTAAAAAAAAAAAGAATTAAAAATAAAATGGCATGAAAGAACACTTTCAGAATAATTTCTCAGAGTTTTATCCCAGTAGTACTGTCTGAACTTAAATAGGGGACATAATTTCCAATTCAGCCCACCATAGAGGAGATGATTTTGGAGTTGCTCCATCAGGCTCCATAGCAGTGATTTCCTTCATCCTAGCAACAACCTCTCTCATTGTAGGCCTTTTTTCGGGATCCGGATGAACACACTTGTTTATCACTTCAGACCATTTATCAACTTCAGAAGCTTGCAATGTCTTCAGGCTTGAATCCACCAAATCTCTCAAGAGTTGCCCCCTTATATATTCTGCTGCCCAATCCGCAAGAAAGCCGTTGTCCAAGGCAAAGGGAATTCGCCCCGTTATCAATTCGAATAATATCACCCCGAAGCTATAAACATTTCCCTTTATTTGCGCTGAGGTTGTTTCCAAGAGTTGCGTGGCTTCAGAACCCTTTGTGTTATGCCAGAAACTAAGGTCTGATAATTTAGCAGCATAATCTTCAGTAAGGTATACTGTGGAAGATAGCAGGTTTCTGTGGGCAATGGGTGGTGAAAGTTGATGTAAGTGCTCTAGACAATAGGCTATTCCCATAGCTATCCTCATTCTGATTACCCAGTCTAGTTGTTCTGCTTCTCTAACTGCAAGACATACACTAATTGTGTCAACACTAAACTCTGATATAAAACAATGCAAACAACATTAACTTGTCAATGAAGTAATCGATCTAAAAAGGGTAGGTGCATTTGGTTTTAGAAAACAGTTTCCAGTTTTTCATTTTCCGTATCAAAATTTGGAAATAAAAAACTGAAAGTTGTTCTCTAAAACCAAGTACACCCTTAGTTTTGAAGTTTTGGGATGGCATAAATCCCTCCCTGAAACATTCTCTCATTCAAAAGTCTGCCACTTCTTGTTAAAGCAATTCTTGACATCGTATCATGAAACCGATATACCAGTTTGTTGAATATGTAATAATACTTGTTGTACAACATAAATACGTCCAACTAGTATCCAATGTGTGCTATACATAATATGGAATGTGTGCTATATATATAACACACGTACATAAAGCACACATTTCATATTATGTATAGCACACGTTGGATACTAGTTGGACGTATTTCTGTTGTACGATCAGCATTATTGGTTGAATATGTAAGTGAAGCCTAAGAATGTGAACTGTTTTTCGCTTTTATTTCTATCTGAAGAAGTGGGGCCCGATCAAAGTTATGTTAATAGCCTCTTACTGATATGAATGGAGTAAAATGATGAGAATACTCCACTATAGTTGCATGTTAGGTAGAAATGATTCTTAAAGCACATGCAAGTCAATGTAATCGTGTAAGTAAGCTTGGAAGAAATCGGCACTCACTGTGCAGATGCTCGAATAGCGTTCCATTTGGAGCATACTCAAAAACCATCATCCTGAATGGTTTTTTCTCTTCACAATACCCAATAAGGTTCACAAAATTCTTGTGGTTTACCCTTGACAATGTCTCTATCTAGAATCATTAGAAAGGAAAAAAAATTCAGAAATGAAACCAGATCATAAAGTGTGATGAATGCATTTCCCACATTATTTGTTGCTTGCATGACACGTACCTTCTTACGGAATTGAGCTTCCATAGTTTTTGACCAGTGTTGTGATGAAGTTACTGCAGAAGATGCTACAGCTATCTCAACTCCACTAGAGAGAGTACCCTTATAAATAGTTCCATCTGGTAGTGTACCAATAATGTTGCTGAAATCTTCACAAGCTACTTCAAGTTCTGCTCTTTTCAAACTTGGAACACCTAAAATAACACATGTTCAATGAGTATGCATTGCATATTTCAAATAAAGAAATACTTGTGAAAACGGAAGTACTATCACATAAATTATGCTTACATCAACTTTATTCTATACCTGAGCTTGTAAATAAAGTAAATAAGATCTTAAAAGGCCCGTAAAAGAGTTAGTAGAGATTATTAATTTATTATAGGTTGTTATAGTTTGTTAATAGTTATTCTAGAATATTCTTACGCATGTATGCACACACCTCGCACTACACCCCTCTCCCTAACCTCACTTCTTTATATAAACAATGAATCATTTCACATATTGTATCACACATTTCACAATAATGTTTGTCGTACAACAGAAATACATTCAATAAGTATCCAACGTGTGCTATATTTGATATGAGATGTGTGCTATTTGTATAGTACACGTACGTATAGCACACATCTCATATCATGTATAGCACATGTTGGATATTTGTTGGATATATTTCTGTTGTACATATAGCATTATTGCACATTTCATCATCAATATAATATTTTACTTGACTTTCTCATCCAAATTCTCTCAATTTCCATTTTTGCTCAGCTCTACCATGAATTTCAACAGTGAAAATTACCTGTTACAAATGCTTTCTGAAGCTGGCCACTCAACCCTGTGGCCCAAGGTTTTACAGTGACAACTTTACTACTTCTGCAGCAGATGAAACCGATGGCTGAAACCAAAACCAGGAAGGAGAATCCCCCAACTGAGGACCAAATTACCACAGAATGATTCTTCGGTTTTGAACTGCTTGAAGACGGAGGAGGCGAAGGTGCCGAAATCCAATTGGAATCTGTTGGTGTGGACACAATAATAGGGGGATCAAGTGATGGTGCCACAATAGGTGAAGGTGAGGATGATGGAGCGAAAAAAGTAGCCGAGGGAGAGGATGAAGGGGAAGCTTCTGGAGAGCCTAATGGTGATGGTGAATTTGAGGGACTTTCTGATGGTGAAAAAAGTTCAGAATCTGGTGATAATGAAGATGGAAAAGGTGATGGTGATGGTGATGATGAAACGGTTTCTTTGGCATTACCCCTCTTAGTTTTATGTTTCTTAGTAGCTTTGGTTGTTTCAAGAAGTTTCCTCTTGTATGTTAAATCTTCATTTTGGCCATTGTTCCTGTCACAACATGGCAAAATCTTGAATACTATCTGATATACCCCACAGTTAATGAGGACACTTTAAGCAATACTGAACTTAGAAGTGAAGTTTAAAGAAATTCATATGGTATCATATGCTGTGGTGTAAAGCAAGGTGAAGAAAAAGCATAAGCAAAATCTCATTCAGCAATGTTAGATATAAAATCATGGAAAATGCTATGTGTACTATATAAAATCAGTCACTATCAACCACCATATGAAATAATCCAACATTTTGAAACTAGTAATCCAACTTTTAAAGATGTTAGATTAATATATAATAATAAAAGTTGGATTACTAGTTTTAAAATGTTAGATTATTACACTTAATGACTGATGGTGGCTAATTTTATGGTGAACATGTAGCATTACTCTAAAATCATTGAAGTGTTTCTACCCATCAGCTTAAGCTTTTGGAAAAGATTGTTTCAGTTCAGGACATGGTATTAGAACTACCGTAATCCTATAACCAAATGGATTGGGAGTTCAATCCTTGTTATCCCATCTTAAAATAACACTATTCGCTTTAAGCCCAAAATGAAGCTGTTTGTAGGAGGAGGCGTGATGCTAAATATATAATAAAAAGTCAGTCAAACCAGCTAATAAATGAGATTTTGAACCATAATTACTCAGTCCATTACAATCTCAATGATTATTTGGGCCAAAATCAAAACCAAAATAGGTTCATTGGCTGTATTGGCTGGTTTTTCATTTTACACTTAGCATAATTGGTGATGGATATAAAACATTCATGTGGCTCTACTCATTACCTTAACAAAAGATATCACTTTCTAGCTGCATGAACACTTGCATTTGCTTACCTAAAATTAGATCCTGTAACATATTCTTCTCTAGTGTTGGCACCACTTATTTGTTCTTCTTGTACATGGAATTCAGAAATCATCTTGAGTTTATACACTTCAGGGGTTAAGTTGGCAAGATTGTCATTGTTATCCAATAAACTGCAGCACAAAATTTGACTATTTAAGAACAAAATCCTAGAAAATAACAACATTGGAACAAAACTATTTTGGCATGAAAAAGTATCAGCTTACAGGGTAGTGAGGGATGGATTGATGGCAATTTTGTCAGATGGAAATGTTCCACTAAAGTTGTTATGTCCCAAGTCAAGAACTTCTAGTTCCTCTAATTGTAGAATCTCTTTGGGGATTTCTCCAACGAAAGAATTGTTTCGCAGAATGCTGCAGAACTTGCAAGGATTACAAAGGGTGTTCAACAATTCATAGGTCTTTGTCATAATCTATGTTACAATGGTACTGATAGGATCATGTTACAGGATGTGTGCTATACGTATATGTGATATACGTATAGCACACATCCTGTAACATGGATAACACACGTTGGATACAAGTTGAACGTATTTTTATTGTACGACAAACATTATTGTAGTATGATCAATTATGCTGGTCGTACAACAGAAATACGTCCAACTAGTATCCAACGTGTGCTATTCATGATATGAAATGTGTGCTATATGTATATCACACGTATGTATAGCACATATTTCATATCATGAATAGCACACATTGGATACTAGTTGGACGTATTTCCGTTGTACGAAAAACATTATTGTAGTATGATATGAGTACAATACTAAGATACAACATAAATCAAATTAAAAACATCTGAAATATAACTAGGAGAATCTAAAGTATCTTCTACGATATGTACTCCCTCCGTTCTCTAATAAGTGTCCATTTTTTACTTTTCACACTTATTAAGAAAATGATTGAATGATCTTGGAATTAGGTAATATTTAGTGTAATTTACATCACTATCCTTATTAATATTATCTCTCATATTTAATTTATATCTTAGTTTTCTCTCTCTTATAGGGGTGTCAATGGAAAAAAACAATTAATATTGCGTAGAATTCTTAAATGGACAAATATTAGTAGAAAAACAAAAAGTGCAAAATGGACACTTATTAGATAACGGAGGGAGTATTAGATATGAGTATGTCTACTATTTTTAAAGTATCCGTGGACTATAGTTCATAATCAATCATGGCATGTACATGTTCTTACATTGATTTGATGTGAGTTAGCTTCCCAATTTCTGGTGCTAGTGTTCCATGGAGACATAGATCTTTCAGATTCCTGCAATTTGAATAAGTCTTTTAATTCTTTATTTCAGGTATAAGTGTATAACGAAAGGCCAATGCTTATTCTATTACCCCATAGCTTGTTCTATACACGGAACAGAATGAAACTAGGAATAATTTTGAAACATGTGAAATTTTATAATGAGAATAAATAAAAATTTGGAATATCATAATTATTCCTTAGTTATTCCATGAGCAGAGGCAAGTTGACAAATTTTCTAGTAATGTAGCATTAAATCATTAATTAAAATTGTGAACTCAAGTGATTGTAAAACTAATAATTGTTGTATAATATAAATATATTCAACTAATAATTGTTACACAATAATAACTGTATAAGTGATAGGAACCAAAATTATCTAAATAAACTATCTACCTAAAAATTACTCTAAATGGTTAAGAACTAAATATTTTTTTCATTAATTCCCATGAAATGCTCAAAAGGGCTACATATATAGTAATATCCTAATAATTCTAGAACATTCCTAATACTTATCCATTACTTAAAATAATCCTAGTAAATATTTTTTCTTATTCCTAACAAATATTACCCCTCTAATTTAACTAATTCTAATATTTATCATTTCATTCCCCTTCGGATCAACCTTGTCCTCAAGGTTATAACAAAAAGAAAATTACATTTGAAATTTGAAAATTAAATCCTAATTAAGAATAAAAAACAATTCTAAGACAGGTCCCATTGGAATTGCAGTCCATACATTAAACACATTTGATTTGGTAAAATAAATGGAACCAAGCCCAAGATTTTTGCACTTTTTGAGCCCAAAATTGTTGATTCAACGTTTTCTCTCTTCTTTTGGGCTGGCCATTGGCCCATTGGGGTTAGGGTTGTCACCCCTAACTTTTCTCTCCTGTTCTAGATTGGTGTAGCAGCAGCCACTATCCACTCTTTCCTCTTCTTCCAATGTCTTTGTTGTTGTTTGGAAGGGCTTCTGGAGGTGGTGGGGGTGGCTGTGGTGGTGGTGGTGGATATGGTGGCAATGGCGGTGGGTTATATGGTGGTGGATAAGGATATGATGAATATGGTGGTGGTGGGTCTGGAGGTCTTCATAGTTGATAGGAGAGTAGTATTTCATTGTTGAAGTCATAAGCATAGAATGGGTAGGGGTCTGGTGATGGTTTTGGTGGTTGATAATGGTGGAAGATTGGTTGCTGTTGGTGATGGGGTGAAAGGAGGTGGGATGATGAGAAGGTATGGTGATGCGATAATTGATTGGGTGAAACTGTGAACATGCTGATGGGAGGATGAAATCGAAGATGAAAGTGCCAAATTGATAGGAACTAAAATTATCTAAATAAACTATCTACCTAAAAATTACTCTAAATGGTTAAGAACTAAATATTTTCTTCATTGATTCTAATAAAATGCCCAAAAGGGCTACATATATAGTAATATCCTAATAATTTTAGAACATTCCTAATACTTATCCACTACTTAGAATATTTCTAGTAAATATTCTTTCTTTTTTCCTAACAAATATTATCCATTTAATTTAACTAATTCTATTCTCTTTCAATAAGCTATGAAAGATTAGAATCAGATATTTTATAATTAGATAGAAGTGCAAGTCTACAAGTTTGATATATATGTTTAATTTATGGTTTAACTTAAAATGGTTGTGGCCAACTAACATGTTAAACATTTATTTTTCTAAATATTAGTTTTATATTTATTTTTTAATTTCAGTAATCACAAAAACAAAAGTTCAAATAAAATTCAAAACTTTAAATAACTATAAGGATTTAATTTTTAGACATATTTCAAAATTTTTTTCACATTCATTCAATTATATATTGTCACATTAATTATGATTGTTGGTTTAACTACTCATTATTTAAAAAGTTAAGAAAGAAAGGAAGTTATTAATTTCAATACACTAATGGTGTAAAATTGAGGATATATGCAAATCATGTGAATGATTATTACATTGGGTAGTTTTTAGTGATGGTTTGTCACTTTTTGAATTTTTATTGATTGACAATATAAAATAATTTTAATCTGTTAGTATATGAAAATTAAATCCATAAAAAATTATTATCAATGCATCAAAATTAAGTTATAATAATAAAATATATAAATTAATACATAAGCAGGGTAATGAAAGGTTATTAGAATGTTAAATAATATAAATAGTATTTTACATTTAATTGTTCAAATCAAGTTGCCCCATTGTTACCCTATTATATGTTGTTATAGTGTATGTTTGGTTACCGACAAAAACAAAGTTGAGTTAAAAATAATCAATTTTTGAGAAGGTAAAATTGTTGTTTTTTTTTTTCATTTTCAATTCTTAAATAAGTGATTAAGTTTGAAAATAATTAATTCTAATGAAAGTTAAAAATATTAACTTTTTTTTTATTGTCATATAACAACCCTCTCACATCTATTTTATTAATATCTTTTCCAAACACAAATCAATTTTTCTATATTAATTATTTTAAAAATAATTCTATTAATATTAATTATTTTAAAAACAATTCCAAAATACATTTACCCATTTAAAAGTTATCAATTATATCACATTATTTTGATATTTATTTTCTATATAAATTTCTTCCATCTACCACCCTATATCTTTTGTAAAAAAATATATTTATATCATTTTGGTTATATATATTATTGTTAATTTTTTTTCCTGTAAAAATTGAATCGAAACCACCTTAAATTTTATTTAAAAAATATATAAATATATTATTATAACTATCTAACATCGTTTGTGATACTATCTAAAATTGAATAGTTTAACACTTTATTTACAAATTTGAAAGGGGAGAACGGGGAGGTTTTGGAGGAGAGGAAAAGGGGAGCGAAGAGAGATAATTAGAGGGAAAAATCTTCCCATTTTTGGAGTTTGAAAACCCTCTAAATTAAGAAAACTTTAAAAAAAATGAAAAATTTGAGAGGTTTTGTAGAGTTTTAGAAACTACTCAGGCACTTTTCTTTCTCACACTCTAAGAAACAACTATACCCCTTAAATCCTCCCCTCCCCTCACTTCCAAAACTCAACCCCAACTCATATAAGATAGGGATAACAATGAGTATCCATGGGGTGGGGATAGATTCATCGCTCTCCATATCCTCATTTAGAATTTTACCTTTTGTCTCCGTCTTCGCCCCCATTATGGGTCCCCCTATTCTCATTTTCCACGGGGATTCAAGTCCTCGCGAATATTTATTGGTTTATGCTAAAAATTAAATATTCAAGGAATATGAAAAAGGAAAAAATATCTAATATTTATCATAAAATATGAGAATAAAATGATAATATATTAATCATTATAACATTATTCGATATTAACTAAGCCAAATAAAATATATTACGTAAATAAATCAGAAAATAATTGAAAATATGAGAATTTAAATATTTTGAAATATGAATATATATTTAGAATGACATTTATGTAAGAGAAATTCTTGGTGCACAATGAAAAATCAACCAAAATAACAAATAGTGCATAAAATATAATATGTAATATGCACAACACATATGATGTACAACATATATGACGTGTTGTGCATAACATATATCACATATGATAATATTATTTTTCCTTACAACATGTGATATATGTTGTGCATAACATGTTATATATGTTGTGCAAATTATCTAATATATATATGTTGTGCATATTATATAATATTGTGCATACTATATTGGCTATTTTGACTGTTTTATTCATTTTTCATATAACAATGCTCTTCAAATAACCTTATCCTCATCCGCATGGTGACTAAATTAGGCCTTTACCCGTCTCTATTGAAGAAAATCTCCTTGGGTATCCATCTTTATGGAATTTTTTGCCATTCCTACTCTAAAGCTTTATTTATTTAAAGGAAAAGTAATAAGTGGAAAGAGAAGAGATAGAAGGTATTGGGATGGAAAAATTGTTTTCCGTTGTTTAGATTGCAAAGGGGAGGTGAAGGGAGAGGTTGAACATTTGCAAAATTTGATGGGACCCATAATTTTATTTTTCTCTCGACTGCTGGATGGAAAAATGGAGGGAAACAATTTTTTTCACTGTTTTCACACGTATAGTTTTTCTTATTCTCTTTTGTTTTTTTAACAAAACAAAGAACATCTTTTTTGCAGATTAACAAGTGTGATTTTATTAGGGAAATGCTACTTATACATATAACAATACACATTCACCCATTTTTTATCCATTTAAAAAGTTGACAACTTTTGAATTGATGAAAAATGGGTGGATATCACTATTGTGTTGTGTGAGCCTACTCAATTTAATGGCCACCTTACTTTGTTTGTTTATTGTTATTATTATTAAAAAAAGTGTTGAAAAGTCAAGGGCACTTGTGCCCATTTAATTTCTCTTTCAATTTTCAAAAGACACATATTGAGAGAGTGAGAGCACAGAGACCCGAGAGCAGAGAAGACAACAACTCAAGTTTTCTTCAATTTCGTTCCTTCACCTTCCAGTATCAGTTCGGAGCACCATTTAAGCTCCGTTTTTTATGAAATTTCAGCCACTTGTTCCTGGTGTTGTGGCCTTTCACCTGGTATATTCAGATCTGTACTCTTTCACTGTTTGGGTAGCCGATTTTTACCTGTCTAGGTGATTTATTTTCACTATTTTGGTAGAGAGTAAGTCATTGTTGTAGAACCTGTTTTGTTAAAGTCATTGACTGTACTCTGGATAATTTTATAATGAAATATTTTCTGGACTAGGTCCTGTGATTTTTTATCCCTGTCATTTGAGGATTTTTGCACGTTAAAAATATTGGTGTGCACTCTCTCTGGTTGTTACTGTTTAATTTTGCACTTTGGAAATATTGTCTATTGCATATTATGCTTCTCACAGGTTCATTCAAGATGGAAATGTTTTATTCTGCTGCAAACAATTATTTTTCTGGTACTTTTCCCAACAGCTAGTACCGTAGCTTGTTAATTTTTCTAGGCGATTTTCTTGATTGAACGATGAAGTCTAATTATGGTAGAATGATCTGTTTGAATGATACTAATTACCACAGATGGAAAGGCAAGATGATGGATCTACTCTTTGTGAAAAAGTTGCGTTTGCCGGTGTTTGGTACTGAAAAATCGAAGAATAAATCTGAAGAAGAATGGACTTTTGAGCATAAAATGGTTTGAGGCTATATCCGACAATGGGTAGATGACAATGTTTTAAATCATATTGCCAATGAAGCACATACTAGGACTTTATGGGAGAAGCTTGAAACTTTATATGCTTCCAAGTTTGGGAACAACAAATTGTTTTTGTTGAAGTAGGCGATGAATCTGAGATATAAAGAAGGTACTTCTATTTCTGATCATTTGAGTGAATTTCAAGGTGTATTTGATCAGTTGTCTAGCATGGGTGTTAAATTTGAAGATGAAATTTTAGAACTTTGGTTGTTGAATACTCTTCCTGATTCTTGGGAGCACCTTCGTGTTACTTTGTCTAGTTCTGCTCCTGGTGGTATTGTTGTGAATATGGATTTTGTAAAAACTGCTGTTTTAAATGAAGAAGTCAGAAAAGAGGCTCAGCAGGTATCCTCTTCACAGTCATAAGTTTTGGTTACTGAAAACAGGGGAGAAGTAAAGGCAGAGACTCAGGAAATGGTTAGAGAAGCAAAAGCAAGCACAAAAGTAAATCAAAGTCCAAGTACAAAAATTATGAGTGTGACTACTATGCTAAAAAGGGCCATCTTTAGAATTTTTGTTACAAGCTGAAGAAAGACAAAAGCAAGAAGAAAGAAAAGAACGAAGATAATGATGATCGTGTTGCTACCACTTCTGGAGATGATCTTGTTATTATTTGTGACAAGAATTTAATTAATATTGCTTGTGATGACTCTTGTTGGATTGCAGATACAGGTGCCAGTTTTCATGTGACATCAAATAAAGAATTATTTTCATCCTATACTCCAAGCAATTTTGGCGTGTTGAGGATGGGTAATGAAGACACTTCAAAGGTGATTGGTACAAGTACTGTTTGTATCCGCACTGAGAGAGAATCAGGAAAAAACTGAAGTGTATCCGCACTGATAATGGTGGTGAATTTGTTGGACCTTTTGATGACTACTGCATGGAGCAGGGCATTCGACACCAGAAAACACCCCCGAAGACTCCTCAGCTCAATGGCTTGGTAGAAAGGATGAACATGACATTGATGGAGAGAGTCAGATGTTTGCTTTCTGAAGCAAAGTTACCTGGATCTTTTTGGGATGAGGCTTTATATATTGCTGCACATGTTATAAATTTCTCTCCTACTTTTGCTTTGCAGGGAGATGTTCCTAACAGATTTTGGCATGGAAGGGATATATGTCTCCTATGACCATCTACGTGCTTTTGGGTGCAAGGCATTTGTACATGTGTCGAAAGATGAACGGTCCAAGTTATTAGATGTCAAAACAAGGCAGTGCATCTTTATTGGTTATGGCCATGATGAATTTGGCTATAGATTCTATGATCCTGTGAGAAGAAGCTCGTCTGAAGTCGTGATGTTGTTTTCATGGAGCTCATCTGAAGTCCTGATGTTGTTTTCATGGAGGATCAGACCATTAAAGACATTGACAAGGCAGAGAATTCGAAGACTCTTGATGGTTTGGTTGATCTTGATCCAACTCCTAAGACTCAGATGCCTGACATAGCAGATATTGGTAATGATGTTGATACTCAAACTCATATTCCTGATGTTCCATTTGAGATTGTTGATGACAGTGATGATGTAGCTGATGATGTTATTGAGTCTGTTGTTCCTCTTAGGAGGTCCTCTAGACAGCGTTTTCCCTCTACTCACTACTCATCTCAGGAATATGTATTCCTCACTAACGGGGGAGAACCTGAGTGCTACGAAGAGGCTATGGAGAGTGAGAACAAGAAAGAGTGGGTTAATGCAATGGATGATGAAATGAAGTCATTGCATGACACATTTGAGTTGGTCAAGTTGCCTAAGGACAGGAAAGCTTTGGAGAATCGGTGGATTTACAGGTTGAAGACTGGTGATGATGATTCCATTCCACGATACAAAGCTTGTTTGGTTGTCAAAGGCTACTCTCAGAAAAAGTGTATTGATTTTGTTGAAATTTTCTCTCCTGTTGTTAAAATATCTCCTATCCGAGTTGTTCTTGGTTTGACAGCCAGTCTTGATTTAGAGGTTGAGCAGATGGATGTGAAAACCGCTTTCCTTCATGGTGATTTGGAGGAAGAAATTTACATGGAGCAGCCTGAAGATTTTGTGGTAAAAGGCAAAGAGGATTATGTCTGCAAATTGAAGAAGAGTTTGTATGGGTTGAAACAAGCTCCGAGATAGTGGTACAAGAAATTTGAGTCAGTTATGATTCAACAGGGATTCAAGAAGACCACCTCTGATCATTGTGTTTTTGTGCAGAAATTCTCTGATGGTGATTTTATCATTTTATTACTCTATGTTGATGACATCTTGATTGTTGGTAAGAATTTGTCTAGAATTGACAGGTTGAAAAAGGATCTTAACAAGTCTTTTGCAATGAAGGACTTGGGACCAGTGAAACAAATTCTTGGGATGCGTATCTCTCGTGATAGAGAGTCCAAGAAGCTATGACTATCTCAAGAAAAGTACATTGAAAAGATACTTCAGCGGTTTGGCATGGATAAAGCTAAAGTGGTAAGTACTCCTCTAGCTTCTCACTTTAAACTTAGCACTAGACATGCTCCTTCTAGTGATAAAGAAAAAGAAGATATGCAACATGTTCCTTATGCATCTGGAGTAGGAAGTTTGATGTATGCAATGGTTTGCACTAGGCCTGATATAGCTCTTGCTGTTTGTGTTGTCAGTCGTTTTCTTTCCAATTCTTAGTAATTGAGGCATTGGAAAGCAGTGAAGTGGATATTGAGATATCTCTGTGGTACTTCTGGTTTGAAACTGTGTTTTGGAATTGGGAAACATATTCTTTGTGAGTATACTGATTCTGACATGGCAGGGGATGTTGATTCTAGAAAGTCTACTTCTAGTTATCTGATTACCTTTGTAGGGGGAGTTGTGGCTTGCCAATCTATGTTGCAAAAATGTGTTGCTTTGTCTACAACTGAAGCTGAGTTCATTGCTATTACCGAGGCATGTAAAGAATTGCTTTGGATGAAGAAATTTTTGCAAGAACTTGGTTTTACTCTTTTAAGAATTGCTTTGGATAAAGAAATTTTTGCAAGAACTTGGTTTTACTCAGGAGAGGTATATTTTATTTTGTGACAGTCAAAGTGCTATTCATCTTGGCAAGAATTCCACTTTTCATGGCAGGCCTAAGCACATTGATGTGCGATACCATTGGGTCCGTGATGTGGATTCAAAGGTGATGGAACTTGAAAAGATTCACACTGATGACAATTGTTCTGATATGTTGACAAAGTCATTGCCGAGGGTGAAGTTTGAAGATTGTTGCATTGCTGCTGGTTTGATCTGTGCCCCTAATTGAGTCGGCGGGGGAGTTTTCTTGTGTGGGCCTCCTCCATTTAATGGCCACCTTGCTTTGTTTGTTTATTATTATTATTATTATTTAAAAAAAATGTTGAAAAGTCAAGGGCACTTCTGCCCATTTAATTTCTCTTTCAATTTTCAAAAGACACACATATTGAGAGGAGAAATGGTGATAGTACAACTTGAATTCATCCATCTCTCATCCAACTCACATAAATACGGTGGTGGTCCACGTATATCATTTAATTGTAATCACAATGAATCATAATTTTAGCACCATAATCACTATGCATTAAATGGTATTGTGGATTTTAATGCAATCATAATTTTTTTTTTCCATTTTAGCTTGATGATTAATATGGAAAGAATAAATTTTATTTTCCTTTTTGAATTTGATATCAATAACCCACACATAATACTGCAGCACATGTACAGTGTCTCTTTCATTTTTTTCTTCTCAAATCAATGTTCTTCCACAATTCTAATGTTATTTCGTCAGCGAGAGTAAGCTTCTTGCAGCACGCAACAAGGTTCATAGTGTGTTGAATTTACTCAGATAAAAAACATAGAAGATGGAATTAAGTGAAACTATAGTCCAGGTGAGAACCATTTTAATTTTTATATTGTATTGTTATATCTTTTTTCCCTTCATTGCTAAACTTTTTTTTAATATTCTTGATAACAAATAATATATTAAAAATCACGATTTTGTAAAATTGGAATCTCATCTACCGTTTGTTTTATTTAATATGAGTGTAAAATGGTGTATGCTATTTTTATTTATTTTATTACTCTGAGGTTCGAGTATGTGTGTCTCATTTTATCCTTGTTTGGTAATTCATTAGATGTGTGCTAAGTTAATATATAAAAGTTACTACTGTACAGATGATGTGTGCTATTGTATTGAGGCGGTGCATAGTTAAAACTGAATGGATATATATGTGTGTCATTTACAAAATGATAATATAATGTGTGCTATTCATTGGGTAATGTGTGACATCTACGAAATGATAATGTGTGCTATTAAATAGAATCTGTAAGCTCTAAAAGAATCAACAAGATCAATGTGCTTTTGTATTTTTTGAATGTCTTCGTGTGTTCTTTCCTTTATTTTTTTCATTGATTTTTTGATTTTGTGTTTGTTTCCTAATTTTGTTCGATTGAAATGAGAGATTTTAAGAGTGAATTGAATGTGTGCTATTGTTGTGAATTGAATGTGTGCTATTTTTTTCTATTTGAAATAAAATGTGTGACATCTATTTAGAATATATTGTAGATACTAATTGAAATAATGCACAATGTTAACATGTATTGTGTGTTGCAATATATTTTAATTTGTCTAGTTTGTATGCAAGGTGTGCTATTTTTGTCAATTGAATGTGTGCTACTACTGTACAGATGATGTGTGCTATTGTATTGATACAGTGCATAGTTAAAACTGAATGAATATATATGTGTGTCATTTACAAAATGATAATATAATGTGTGCTATTCATTGGGTAATGTGTGACATCTACGAAATGATAATGTGTGCTATTAAGTAGAATCTGTATGCTTTAAAAGAATCAACAAGATCAATGTGCTTTTGTATTTTTTGAATGCCTTTGTGTGTTCTTTCCTCTATTTTTTTCATTGATCTTTTGATTTTGTGTTTGTTTCCTAATTTTATTCGATTGAAATGAGAAATTTTAAGAGTGAGAGAAATTTGGGAGATTGAGAGAGATCTTGAGGAGTGAGAGAAATTTTAGGGAGTGAGAGAGATTGAAAATATAATTTTTCTATTAATGGGACTAATTGAGATTCAATTCTACATTAATGACATACGTTGGTTGGATGAGAGTTGGATGTATTTTAGTTGTACGTGTAGCATTACTGTATTGAGAGAGTGAGAGCACAGAGATCCGAGAATAGATAAGACAACAGCTCAGGTTTTCTTCATTTTCGTTTCTCCACCTTTCAGTATTAGATCAGAGCATCATTTGAGCTCTGTATTTTTATGAAATTTCAGCCACTTGTTCCTATTGTTGTGACCTTTCACCTGGTATATTCGGATATTTATTCTTTCATTGTTTGGGTAGCAGATTTATACCTGTGTAGGTGATTTATTTTCACTGATTAGGTGATTTATTTCCACTATTTTGGTAGAGAGTATGTCATTATCGTAGAACCTATTTTGTTGAGGTCATTGACTGTACTCTGTATAATTTTATACTGGAATATTTTCTGGACTAGGTCCCGTGGTTTTTTGTCCCTATCATTTGAGGATTTTTCCACGTTAAAAATATTGGTGTGCACTCTCTCTGGCTATTACTGTTTAATTTTGCACTTTGGAAATATTGTCTATTTGATCTACTTAATTCATATTATACTTCTCACAGGTTCATTCAAGAGGGAAAGATTTTATTGCGCTGCAATCAATTATTTTTCTGGTATATTTCCCAATATATTGTATGTACAAATATCAGTCCTCATTTTATTATCATCATAATTGCCTCTTAATTAACAATTTATAACATTTTGAAAGGATAAGTTTTGTAGCTAGGTGTGATTTTTTTCAATAAAAAATTTGTTGAATCAAAGAGTCATTTTCTTCCCAACCTTTTCATATTGGTATTAATTAAAAACAAGAAATAGAACTTTGAGACTAATCACATCTTAACATAAACTTATACCTTGATTTAATCATAATATGTTAAATCTCATTATCATTCTAGTTCTAATATTTAAAATTTTAACTTTAGTTTGTTTATTATTTAATGCAAATAAATATTCAACCAAATAAAATTAATTTTAAATTAAAAATATTTTACCTAAATAGATATTAAATTCTTAATATTCAATTGGGGTTAAATTGTTATTAAGTCATAAGCATAAAATTATTATTTTACTTCTAGATTTTCTTTCCTCTTACTTTACATTTCAAATAACCAAAGTAAAATAATTACTTTTTCTAATTTTTTTTCTTTCATTTTCCACCTAACAGAAACATACCTATATAGAATTAGAATCCATTCAAATTTCCTTTCACTTAAATTCTTTCTCCTCAATTTCTTTTACTTCAATTTCTTTCTCTAGCCAGACACACTATAAGTGGACATTCACTTTTTCTTTTTTACACGTGAGGATGACTTTTAATGATCATACTTAGGGTCAGTCTGGATCGTAGTATTTATGTCTTTTTTAATTTTTTAAAAATTAAAAGTTATAATTTTCATGTTCAATAATTTAACTTATTACTTTTCAAAAAAATTATTTCAGTATTTTTTGAAAAGTCACTTCTAATTTTTCAATAGGTACTTTTTAAAATATTTTAATATTTTCGTTATTTTATATTTACATATAAAGTAATTTATTATTAAATTATTTTTCAAAAATTACTTTTATATAAAATTCTTTGTTTCAAGGATGCTAAGATGAGTGTTAAATTGAAATATATATTTTTAAGTATTCAAATAGCATCGTATTAGAAAAACAAACACTCATAATTTCATATTAATTATTAAGACTTCCAAAAAAATGAAAAAAAAACCGAAGCATGTCCTTATTCCTTTTTCTGTTTTCTCTAAAATTGTCCAAATATTGATCAACATTGAATTAAATACATAAATGCTTGAAAAATAATATTTTTCTTGCCAAAATAATCAACAAAGTTCATTTTAATATTTTTTGCCCAAATAACATTATTAATTATGTGTAACTTTTTAATGGATTGAATAATTTAGACCAAATTTCTTATTATGACTGTTTTTACTGTTTTTTTTTTTTAACTCTAGTCATGCTCGTAAAAATAAAAATAAAAGTAGCATGAAAATTGGAAAAAAAGTAGAAGGTAGAAGAAAAGGTTACTTACAAAGTGACAACATTGCCGTCAGAGCACTCCACACCGAACCAAGAGCATGGATCAACAACTCCATCTTTTTCTTTACCATTCCAACTCCATAGAGCCCTTAATGGGTCCCTCGCCACCCTCTCCTTCATTTCTAGGAGAGCCACTCCTAAAGTACAAAACTTATTAAGCTTAAATTTTTAGATTAGATAATTTTATGGCATAATATTAATAAAGTTTTCTTGGCTAAGTAATTAGAAGTTCAAATCTCATTCTCATACAAATAAAAATAGTTAAATTAACTACAATATTAGATGAGTTTATTCATTTTCCACACTTTTATTTTAATGCAATATAAAAAATTCTTGTATTCAATTAATTTTTTTTATTTATATGACTTTTTACTGATTTGACAATGCAAATTTAAACTATTTATAAAAAATCTCATGATCAAATTATCTAAAATAAATTGATCCTTATTATTGGGAAAATCTACTTGTAACGTAGAATAATACACATCTATTTATTTTTCATCCATTTAAAAAATTGGTAACTTTTATGAAATGTTGGCAACTTGCCAACAATTTTATAAAAATTGTCAACTTTTGAATGGGTAAAAAATAGATAAATAACACTGTTGTATGTACAAATAGTTTTTCCCTTATTATTGGCATCATAAACTTTTGAGATATATAGATTTCAACATTACTCTTACAGATTCAGGGTGGTTGTATGTGGCTGTTGTTGGCCACCTTTTTACCTTCATTGTTCAGAGCCGAACACTGACTCTGTTTCATATTCAACTGCAACACCAACACCACCACAAACCCCACCATGCTTCGGTACAGTTTCATGAATCTCCACGCTTGTTCCATATCAGATGAAAGAGCTAGCTTCTGAAAACAATAATGATCTGAATCTCACTTAGTACCTCTTGGCTTACTCAGGGAAGAGAGAAAAAAAGAAGAGGAAACACCACCCATCAAAACATACAGCACATAAAGAGTATTTATATACTATGTATTATATAATAATAATAATTAAAAATGACAAAATCAAATATTCATGATTGTGTCATAATACATGTATTACATAGATATTAATTAATCTAGCATATATATTAGCATATATATTATAGGGAAATAGTCAGTGAATAATAGAAAATCAGCCAAATCAGTCAATAGGCTCATTTAATAATTTTTTCGTCCAAAAAATCTTTTAAGAAGTTTAATTTTAGTGGACTGAATCATTATAGCCTAAAATCTCTATATAGACTGATTTTGGCTAGTTTTTATTGAAGCACTACTTTATATTATATCATCAGTAGTAATATAAGATATGCTATGTGGTGATTATTACATACAAAAATGGATTGTGTAAAGCAAACAAATTAAAACTGAAGAATGAAATGATAAGGAGAGAATCAAACTCACCGATACAAAGTGTCGTATGAAAGAAGAAAATAAAGAGGGGGAATTTGTTGGGATGGCATGTGAGTATGGGGGAAAACTGAAAAGAGGGAGTGTTTGGGAGAAGTGAGACAGAGTCCCAAAAAACGGCTTTTTTTTTTTCTTCTGAGTTAATGAGGTTTCGGTTTTTGCGGCGGTGGGAGATTATAAATTGTCTATGATGACGGCAAACAAACACGGTGGATTTAATTTCAATTCGAAAAGAAGAGTTAGATTGTGTTAGCATTTCTGAAGCAACAACTCAACAACTCTTTATAGTGCCATCTCCTCATAAACACACGTGCCAATCATATGTGTGTATCGTGTCACTATAGACTAGCTTTTTAGCAATTCTAATAGCTATGTTGCATCTATAAACAAATTTAGATAGAATTATCAATGTATATATTATTACCAATTTGCTGTTTTATTAGGTAGTGGTTGTTTATAAAATATGAAAGTGATGCTAAATATACAATTAAAAACTAGTTAAATTAATTAATAAATGAGATTTTGAGCTATAATTACTAAGTTCATTACAATCTCAATGATTATTTGGGTCAAAACCAAAATAGGCTTATTGATTGTATTGACTGATTTTTCATTGTACACATAGCATTATTGAAAATGTAGATATAAAGATGATTTTATATATAAAATTTTTGTATTTAAATTTTAGTATTTGTTTCCTCACTTTTAGATTAGAAACAAAATACACAATATTTTATACATTTATATATGTATTTATCTATCTATCTTCCAATCAAATACTTTAAATTTATGTATTTATACGTGTATTTGTGTCTTGTATTTACAAACAAATAAAACTTTATTTAATTTCGAAATAATTAGCAAACAGGTTATTACATCTATATTTAAAGATCGATCATACCAAATCAGTTTTTTTTATTATCTGTAGCCATTAATTCTATAATAAATTGCATAATGTTGATTCTATGAGACATTAGTTATTGATGTGTAAACATATTTTGTCTTAATTTTTATTCAATATTTATTTTTTCTTTTGGTCTTTAGAGTTTTTTTATCCCATCCCAAAAGGTTAAGTGCATGTTTGGATGACTCTCTCAACAACTTTTAATTTTTTTTCTTCAAAAAAAAGCTGTTTAGTACACATTATGTTTGGATAAAATCATCATATAATTTAAGCTATAAATTTTGTGAAAAAAAAGTTGTTTTAACTAAAATATTTTAAACTCAATTTTGAGCATTATATTTAAGAAAAATAGCTTTTTTACAAAGTTGGAAATAAATATTACCAACACACCACTCCTATTAATAATATTAACTCTCTCTAACTAAATCATTTTATATCCACTTTAGTAATTTACTAGAAAAAAACGATTATTTTTTAACAATCCAAACATCATAGATTAACTTAAAGTTACTTTTCAGCTAAATTATTCAAACATAAATTTATCCTTAAATAAGAGATTATATAAAAAAACGATTGTATAAATAAGCGATTACTGAAATAAGTTTAATTTTTCAACTTATCCAAACATAAACCTAATATAATGAGTAATTTAAATAAAGCTTTTTCTTGATAGCAAATTTTCATATATATAAATTTCGAAATTGAATATCTAATCTTCTAATTCTCCTCACGCACTACAAGAAACCAACGTATTATCGACAGATTTTACCGTCGGATAAGCCAATAATCCGTCAATAAATCAGTTTATCGACGGATAGAGCCCCACGATTTCTTAATGGTCAAAAAACTTTTATCCACGAATGAATAAAAAAATCCCTCGATAACTTATCGTAGGATATATCCGTCGATATTCTATAATATTATAGACGGTACTTTCACAGGATGTATTCCACGATAACCTTATTTTTTAAAATTTAAAAAGTTAATAATTATTTATCGGCGGATGATTATCCGTCGATAGTATATTTGGGAATTATTAAAATGTGAAATATTTTAATATATCGACAAATACTATCCGTCGATAATTTTTTTTAAAAAACCAGTATTTTTATTTTTTTAATTGTAACAAATATTAATCTGTAATAAAATCAAATTAATAATAATTAAACTATAAATAAATATTTATAACAAGTTACTAATAATATTAATAAACATAATCATAATCAAATATCATATATAACCATAATCAAACAATATTTACAAACCATATAAAATACAAACTACATAAAATCCAACAACTATATAAAAGTAAACAATAATAATCTCTTAACATCTAAAACAAAATGTATATAAAAATCAATGATAGTCCATCATATCACCATCACCATCGTCATCACCATCACAACCATCTCTGAATGCAGCCGGTTGAGTAGGAGGGAGGAGTCTGGGCAAGGGCGGCAGAAGCAGGCTGAGGAGGCGGTGTCTGGGCAGGGGCGACAGGAGCAGGCTGAGGAGGCGGTGTTTGAGCCGGGGCAGCAGGAGCAGGCTGAGGAGGCAGTGTAGAATAAGCTGGAGGAGGATAACCTAGATGATACGGAGGAGGCCAGTATGGGGGGTAAGGCGGATGCTGATACAGTGTCAAAGGATAGGGTGGCTGAGAAGGTGGTGGTGGTGCAGGGACGCCACCGGCAGATGATGAGCCTCCAGCAGCAAACATCTCATAGTACTGGGACATATGCTCCCTCAACTGCCTACTAACCTCCTGAGCAATCTGCTGCTCATGCTTGGCCTGCTGCATGTGTCAATCTTCATCAGTAGCTCCTAGACCTGGGTCTGTAGCTCCAAATTCATCTGGAAGACCCGGTCATGAACCTCAGCATCACTGCTGGATCCTGATACTCCTCCAGCTACTGCAGCAGATGTGGCGGACGAAGGGGCACGAACGGGTATTGCCCTTTCCGAACGATCCGCGCCCGTATGTGTGGCCCTTGTAAGGGTTGTCTACAGTCTCGTTCCACACCGCCTCCTCATCGACGTGTGGGACGGAATCACCGACCTCTGAGGACGCTCTTTGATGGGTGCGGACCTCCTCCAAGCAGTGCGTATAATCAGCCTACAATGAGAAGATAATAAACATTAATCACAAGCACCATGCGACGCATATAAATGGAATAAATAACTAATTAATGAAATACATTTATAGAACTATGATGAAATCACTTATATAAGTATGCTGTGACGGCTCGTCTACCCACATCGTCTTGTACCCCTTCCTCATGTGAGTCTCCCTGAATAACTCCTCCTGTGTAGGTGGTCTCTTCAGCTTTTGCTCTTGTAAGTTAAAACAATTGAACAAAACATTAATTAGTCAATTCATATATAAGGAACATAACGTAAGAACAAAAAATTAAATTAATTGCAAACATTACATATCAGTCATCTCTTAGTGGAGTCCACAGTACTGGATCCACCACAATGAAAGGATCCACCCTTCAATGATGCCCCGCTCGCCTTGGCCTTCTCCGACTTGGCCTTAAACCTCGGAGAAGCCCAATACTCACGCAGCACATGCAAGTGGCCCTTTGAGAGCCACCTGTGTGTCGAATCCCGGCCATTCCAGACCCACAAAGTACATGTCACCGAGCCTCTTAACTTTTATTGCAACAGACAACAGAATTTAATGGAGCTGTCATTTTAACTTTTGGCTCTTCTGATCTTTCCAACCTGTGATCCCTTGATACAAGGGAGCTCCAGGAGCTTGTCTGCAATCATTCTACACCCCCCAATCATCCAACCATCAATAGTGTAGTGAGAGAAGCTCTCACCTCTCTCTAGAACTCTAGAACTCTTTTCTCCTTCCTCCACAATAAACCTCCATTCTGATCTTGTGTGCAGGAACTCTTCTGGTAACATTGTTATAATTTAAGTTATGGAAGAGTAAACTTTCTAGTTCTGATGTTTGTAATTGATTTCTTGCATGATGGAGTCTTGAGATAAATAAATTCATGTGTTCTTCATGTATGTAACTTGAGTTCTTGTACTTTGGTTTTAATCCATTATGTTGAGGATGATTTTTTTATATATGGTGGATGATCAGAACGTGTATTATTCAAGGTTTATTGATTTATTACATGTTTTGACTTGTTTAATTGAGAAGTTAATGAATTGGTTTATGAATTAACAACTTGGTTAGATAACTCCTTTGTATGAGACTAATTCTTGGTAAAGATTAAGTTGTTCACTAACAAGATCATATTATACATGGTTTAATGTGTAAAATGGTTAGTTCAGTGGTTAAAAGTGAGTGATATGTTTGTATGATCACCTTTAATCAAGAATAAAATGATAAAAGTGAACTAAACACTCTTGTTTCGTGCATGTTTCATGGTTTTATGAGTCAATTATGGATGAATTCATGCAAGTCTTCTTTATAAACACTAGAACATCTTTAAAATCAGAATTTCTACCACCTTTTATTTGTATGCTTACACAAAAATCCCCTTCAAAACCAATGAAAATTACTAGTAGTTTCCTCAAGAGACGACTTTGGGTTAGTTTATCACTATCTTGTGTGTAAGCTAAATCAAATCTTTGTTTTTCCGTTGAACAAATCACTTACTAAATTGACCGGAACTTGGAGAGGTAATGACAATTTGGGTTTAATCCGCGTCAGTCCCATCTTATGGTAACAATTTTTCCCTCCCCATTGGGGAACTTCATCACCAACAAGTGTGTAGAGACAACTGCCCTGAGTTTGTTCAAGGTTGGCCTCCCCAGGAAGCCGTTATAAGCTGAGGGACAATACACTACCAAGAAGTTCACTGAAACAATCATTGTGAGGGGGTCTTTTCCCAACGTTAAACATGTAGGTTAATGTAGCCATCTGGTTTGATCTTCTTACTAGAGAAACCGATTAGCTCTTCTGAGTAAACTCATAGGTCATTTGTCTTTCAGCCCTAGTTTGTCGAAGGCCTCCCTATAGAGGATGTTAGCAGAGCTACCTTGATCAACCAGCACTCTCTTCACATCAACGTTGAGGATTACCGCCGAGATCACCATAGGGTCGTCATGCCCTTGGATAACTTCGGGGTTTTCATCTTCTAAGAACGTATTGACTGGTCTTGACCTCCTCCTAGATGGCTTAATCTGCATAACCTTTTTCAAAGCCCTCTTTCTAGCTGACTTTGAGGGTCCTCCTTCCGCGAACCCTCCAACGATGGTGTGTAGGGTCCTAGTTGCAGGCTATTTGGGCCTTTCATCTCTTCCTCTTGGTTAATGGTTATATCTCCTTGAACCCTTATATCTCCTGTCAGTATCCTCCCTAGGTGGGGGTGACCTCCTCTTCCTTAGGCTTCTCTAGGAAGAAACATATCTTGCTAGTTTCCCAACTTGGATCAACTCCTCGATGGCATCTCGGAGGTCATAATATTCTTAAGTTCGATGTCCATAGCTGCTATGGAATTCACAATAGAGGGACATGTTAGTGTTTGGCATGTTTTTCAGCAGCTTGGTCTTCCGAATCTCACTAGAATGATGAAGTTCTTTGTATATTTCTGCCACTAAAACCCTCAAGGGGGTGTGTAATACCCTACTAGATAGCCCCTAGTGCTATAGTCATTTAGGGCCATTTCATAAGGGTTACCTCCTGTTATCATACTTATACTTGTTTTTAAAATACCTGTACGCGGAAAATACATGGGAGAATTTTTTGAAAATCGTTTGCGGAATATAAACATAAGGGCATTGCGTATAATATAGCGATAATATACGACACATGATATAGTCTGAATAATACCTCATAAAATAAATAGAAATAAACAAACATAGTCTCCCCAAACGTACAATCAAGAAAGTAAATAGTAATAATAGGTGTCATCTCATGAGCCTAAAACTGAGACCCATAAGACTCCACGAATACAAACCATAACTGAAAAGTAAATACCGGCTAACATATGTCCGGACTCAAAGTAAGTACAAATAAATGCTAACATATGAAATAAACATAATCCATAACGTAATAACGGGAACTGATAAGTCTAGAAGTAAATAAACTGCATAAACTAAAGCTGCGCGGGCTCCTCATCCGCTCCTGTGTCCTGCTGAATCTCATCATCTAAAATGGGGGGAAAAACGTGGGGTGAGTACTGGGAAGTAACTCAGTAGGGGAGCCGCTCCGGGTTTATTAATAAAATCGGTGTAACATGAATGTATTCAATTTCAGTTATAAGTTCTAAAATCATCTTTCCCGGAACGACTTACCTAAGTGCCTCTTGTTCATTTTACATCATACATACATTATACATAATTATAGCCTTCGTGTGTGTCCTCTACGTGCCATCTAGTCATATAGGGAAACTTAATCAATTATCATGCTATGTTCTCTGACACTTTACTGAACTGTAACTCATTATCACTTTATCACTTATTATGTCTTATGGCCTATCCACCCTCCTGTAACCTCCGCTGCACCGACCCCTAGGCATGAGCTCATCCTAACGAAATGGGAAAAATGAGGATATTCACCAACTGCAAGTGAAGGACCTGTAGCGCCGAGGATGCCAACCCCCTCCTACAGCCTCTCAATCACAAGCCAAAGGCTACTCTGAAATCTTTGCGCCACCCAGTGACGTTTTTATTAACCACGCGCCACCCGGTGACGTCTTAACATCATACATGCGCCACCTAGTGACGTCTCAGTTCACAACACATAACACATACATTCATCACATAATCCACATAAACATTCATTATCATCGTTCATCTCATACAAACATAACATATCAACATAACATCATCCAATCAGCATTTAAACTTGCATACAAATCATAATTAACTCATATATATCATTCATACTAGTTGTAGAACGCATTAGGGTACATAAAGGGTCAAAACGGTTCATTTTCGCAAAAACAACGCTGTTGTAATCGATTACACGGGCTGGTAATCGATTACCGTAATCGATTAACAGAGAGCAGCGTTTTCTCGCGATTGGAAATTCAGACATTGTAATCGATTACGAACCCGTGTAATCGATTACGACATCGTGAAACACGACTTTGGAGTTCCAAAAACACGATTTTCAATAGCCAATGGCCAAAACATGAACCCAACATCGTCCCAATCGATAGAAAACATAGCCATATCATTAATAATCATAAAAATACTTTTAAAACGCTTCTCAATCCATAAAACCCTTTTCTTTCTCAAAGCCAATTTCATAAATCAACCCTTTCATGAACCCTAATGAGAAAAACAACGCACAACATTCAATACTTCATTAATTTATCAACAATCATGCGATTACATAACGTTTAGAATGTCTAACCCCTACCTCTTGAAGACAATCCTTGTTTTTAAGACGGAATCCTAGTTTCACGAACGGCCCGACTCCAACGATGACCCTTTTCGGAGAAAAGCAACCGGTAGAAACGTCCGGCTTGGTGAGAGGATCAATAATATGTAATTATTTTTGGGATTGAGCGAGTATTTGTGGGTTTTTCTTGACGTGGAATGGCTATGGCTATATGAGGGTTCTTGAGAGAGAAACAATGGAGGCTCTGGGATGGAGAGGGAGAGTGTTTCTGACCAAATGAGGTGGAAATTAGGGTTTACTTTCTTATATACTGAGCTAATAGGGTTTAAGAGTCATCGTGGGGCCCACCCGTCACTTAAACATCCGAAAAACTCATTCTGCGCGCTGTGTAATCGATTACATCGAACTTGTAATCGATTACAGGCCTTTGAAAAAGCCCAATTCTGAAACTTGAGCTGCTGTAATCGATTACCAAGGAGCTGTAATCGATTACTGGGCGTGAAAAATTCCCCAAAACACTTCTAAAGTGTCTCAACTCATACAATAACATCCACACACCCATTATGACCTAATGTAACATCAAAGCACACATAACTACACATAAATACTTATAAAAACACATAACATAGATACCTTAAGCCAGGGGAAACATGTTCACTCAAATCCAATTAAGTTCCAATTAAAGTCCATTACCCTTAATTTCCTTTAATTAGGACTTAATAAAGATCAGGGTGTTACAGGGTGTATTCAAACATATCGTCCTCTTCGAGCGGGGTGCTCGTCTCTCCTTGATCTTTCCTCCCTCTTAGAGATCTGGCCTTTTTTCTCAGCTTTCTCTCTGGTCACCATCATTGCTTCCTCCAACTTAATATATTTCGCAGCCTGAAGCTGAAACTCTTCCACTGTCTCGGGCTCAATAATCTTGCCAATGATCCTTGGCATCCTCCAGGTCGGAGCCCATTGATGAGCGAGATCAATGTTGTTTGGGGATTCAAGTTTCTAATGTGCAAAGCTTTCTTGTTGAAGTGGTCTAAGTACTCTCTCAAAGGCTCCCCTTGTTGTTGTTGGAACCCCTAAAGGTTGGTGGCTAACTTCGGTTTGCTCTTTCTTGTTGCAAACTGAGCCAAGAACTTTGACTCGAGGTCAGAAAAGCAGGTGACAGATCCCAGGGTAGGTGGAGGAACCATTGAAGTGTTGACTTCTAGAGTGTGATGGGGAAGGATCTGCACCGCACTGGGCCTGCCAAACCTTCCAAGTACATCATTGTCTTGAAGATGTCAAGGTGTTCTTGGGAGTCTGAGGTCCCATCATATTGCTTCATGTTAGTTGGAGCTTTGAATCCCGGAGGCAAAGGATATTGCAACAACTGATGGGCGAAGGGTGAATCTGGCTCTTCTCCTTGTGGAGGGTGTTGTCCCTCCATATGGGGACATGTCGGGGGTTTGTGGCCAGAACCCTCCAAATCTTCCGAGCTCCTCGTTATACCTTAGTCTCTCTTCCAAGTCTCGTATCCTGCCATCTCGTCTTCAAATTCAAGCCTTGTTCTTCTGAGACTTCGCCAATTCTCTACGACTTCCTCCCTCATCCCGAGCCCTCCTCTACAACTAGTTCTCTAAAGTCTGCATGTGTATGTTCTGCTCATGCAAGAGGTCCTCGATCTCTTGGATGAGTTTGGCATTGGCTTCTTGTATCTCTGCCACACAGGGCACATGGACCCTTCTTGGGCCCAAGGGAGGCGGGGTGGGATAAGGATGTGGTTCTCAGGGAGAATAAGCTCAAGATGCTTAATCTATCGGGGATGATCATCCTAATGGATGGGTTGCTCATAAGCTACGCCCTCCTTAGAGTGGTAGGATGAGCTCTCCTGTTGGATGGGTTGAGGTGGTTCATAGGCTGGAGAGGCATCATAAGCGGGGTGAGGGATAAGGGTTCCTGTTTGCCTAGTTCTAGCCATATTGCAGTATGGCTAAGTGTGGTGAGTAGTATAATGGTAAGGCAAAAGGGTGGTTTGAAGGGGGATCCCCGACAACGACACCAATGTAACGAATGTTACCTAGGGGGTCTACTTCGAGGTGGGTTGATGGTGTTCCGAGCTAGTGAATAAGGGAGGCGCCTCCTTTGACTTTCTCCACTCCGACTCCAAGGGACGGGGGGTGGTGATCTACAAGGGCCTCCAATGCTTAAGTCAGTAAAGGCTCAAGGTGTATAGTGTGAATATGGGATAGAATATTACCTTGTGAACAATGTCATCCACCCCTATTTGTAGTAATCCATTGTGGGCCTGGGTTATCCTAATTTTGGAGAGTGTCTGACCTATCTAGAATGTTCCCTACTGACTCAGCACCTCTATGAATGTGTCTCAGCCCTAGTTCCTTGAGGATTCTAGAAGGATGATTGGTGGGCCATCCATGGTGAAGTGGGGTATGAGAATGTTAGAGTTTTGTCGAAAATTCCGAGGTTCCTGAGTGAATCTGACCTCGTGAGAGTCCCTTAATCCAATCAAGGTTGGTTTGACTTGCACAGCTTGAGGGTCGAGCTCGAGGAGTGCTTACTCCCGAGCTCGCTAGGCTTCGAGGGGAGTGGGTCTTTTGACTTCTCGGGGATATCCTTGGTCGAGTTAGAAATATCTCCCAAGTCCTAATTAGTTCCTTGGTGGAGCAGGATCCGACCTCGGATCCATGGTTGTCGAAGTCGGGCATCCCGGGGATGAGTTTAGGCATCGCGAGAGCCTTTGATCAGACGATATTGGAAGTCCTTCCTTAAGTGTTAGTCTTCCACAGGATCTAGGGATTTATCCTGTAATGGAGTGATAATTAAAATATGTGCAAAATCAATGCTTATTTTTATTGGATAAGTTAAATATATTTTAATTGTTCGTACAGTTTTACTCGGAATACTAGTCATAGTTTTACCGCGACTTTTCAATAGAAGAAGTGGCAAAGAAGTGTAATTAAAGAGTATAAGGATAAAATTGCTTATTTGTTTGTTTAAAGTTTGACTACATGTACATCAATGATATTCATCCTTCATATATCCATCGTATAAAAGGCGACATGACACGAAATTCGATGCGTGCGTACTGTTCACGCGGAAATCATTTTAATATGTTTGGTGTGTGAATTTTTATATTTTTGGTGTGTGCAATTTTGTGAGTTTGGTGTGTGCATTAGTGTATGTTTGGTGTGTGCATTTCTGTATATTTGGTGTGTGCATTTTTGTATTTTTTGTATGTTTTGTATGTGTCACTAGTATGTTTGATGTGTGCAATTGGGTCTTTCAAGTAAAAAATTTTAAATTATTGTCTTTCATTCCAATTCACAAGTTTTTAACATAATCCACAATTTTTTCTTTTTCTTTTCTATTTAATTTGATTTTATTATATATTTTTCAATACATTCTCTCTTTGTGATATTAAATACTTTAAAATTAAATGAAAAAAATAATTTGGAAGGTTAACAATTAGTTATCTCTTTGATTAAAAAATGGTAAATAACAATGAACACTCTTGAGGTTTGGAAAAATGACACACCACCTCATTCTTATTTCAAAAGTAGCACTTCACTCCAAATATTTGAAGAATACCACTAATGCCCTTGTTAATTGATTTTTTATTACTAAAGAATTAATAATATTAAAATAATAACATAATCTCTTCATCAATATTATTATATTTTTTTCTTTATTTCTAGAATATATATTTCTATTGTCTAAATAATATGATAGTTTATGCTTTGATCTTTTAAATTTTTAGTTAATTCTATATTTTTCATGTATATTAGTATTCTTGTTAAAATGTGCTTCATCAATAATTTTGCCTACTAGGTTTGTTTTACCAAAATAAAAAAGTATACATGACATAATATATATTGATATTCAAAATAAATTGTTTCTATATTCATAAAACAATTATTAATTAATTTAGTTTAATATTTTTATGTATCTATCCAATCACATATTTAACAAATGCCAAAAAAATATATATATATAACCCATTATTAAAAAAATGATACACATAAAATTGAAGAAATCAATTGTACGATAGTGTGATTTGTAAGAAATCTTTACATTGATTGATAGCATATCAAATTTAAATGAAATAACAATAGTATTAATAATTTATGTTAAAAGAAAAAGTATGATTTTTTTTACTACTAATTTATGATATTAATGTCTATTTTTATTTTTAATCCATCTTTATACACATTTTTAATTAATTAATTAATTTTTATATACACTAATATTCTATAATTAATAAGTAAAATATGTCTATATTTTGAATAATAATTATTACAATGTATTATAATTTTTAATATTTTTTATTAGTAGTAAAGTTTTAAAAGGTATATATTTAATTTATGAATGGTTTTATCATCATAAGTTACATGCATTTTATTTTTTTAAAAAAATTAATACATAACTATTAAGAAATAGTACTAAAAAATAAAACAATAAACATGATATAGTAGAATATAATTAATAAATAATTAAAAAATATACCAAATTATAACTTATCATTATCCTTTTGAGAATCTATGTTTTAAAAAATGAGGTAAAAGAAGTGTAGTGAACTTAATATTTAACATAGAGTTTTCTTAATCTAAATATTACACAATTAATAGTCGATGAGGGTTGGCACACCTGGTTCAGTCTTTCACCCACGCTAGGCGTGATTTGGGTTCGAATCTTGGGGAGCATGTCCTGACCCTGCATTGGGGTTGTGTCTCCCCTAATCTAAACTTTTGTTAATAAAAAAAATATTACACAATTAATTATTATTTAACAACGGCTAATTAACTAATAATTAAATACAACATTAATATCGAACAATCAAAAATTAAATTGAGGAGAAAAATATATGTTTTAAAAATGTATAGGAAAAAGTATACAAATATTATCTTACAAAGTGAAGTTATTATATTTTATTTTTATGTTTTGCAATAATAAGAAGTCAATAGGTATGAATATTTTTTTGTATTCATTACACGGGAGGGGAGTGTTATTTTTTCATATACTCCATGTTATTTATCCTAATAAAAAAATCTATAGTTTCGCACACACCAAACATAAAAAAATGGACACACCAAAACATACAGAAAATATACATCAAAACATAATGAATGCACGTACCAAACATTCATAATGGCATACATCAAAACATATACAAAATTAACATACTAGCACACACCAAACAATCATAATTGCATACACCAAAGTATATAAAAATACACAAAAAAAAATACATAACTGCATAATAAAAAATATTTTCACATTAAAAATATATGTATTGATTTTTATATCAGTCAATCTTTCATACAATGAAAATAGGAGGGATGCGTAGAAGTGATTTACATTGATTTTTTGGTTTGTTTAATTACTCAATCTCTCACTCTGCGTTTTTTGTTCCCTTCTTCATAGTTCTGTTGCACCTAGTCTCACTTTTATAATCACCACCACTCATATGTAACTTTAAACGAGGGAAATCTAATTTTGATAAGTCAACCGTATTAAAAAAATTTCAATAATACTAGCTCAACAACAAATTTTCAGAAAACGTGTTCGTTGACTTATCAGTTAACTAATAATGAACCATAAGTGCTCACAGTTTGAAAGTTAGTAGACTAAAGGTGAAAAATCTGAAGATAGTGGATCAAAACCAGAATTTATATGAAATTAGTGGACTAAAATGATATTTAATTACGTTATTATGTGTTGAAGTATATTTTATGTATAATATGGTATATATTAAATATTGTAATATATATATATACATTATACACATTAATTGTTGTATATTTATATTGATTAAATTTTTATTGTTCATTAATTATTTTTGAAAAATTTACACTTTTTAAATTAAATTTCTGTCTTCTAGTGAGTGAATAATTAACTGAGTCGATGACTGTATAAATTTTTACTTTGTATGAGTAAAATTAATTTTCTATTTGAAAAGCCATGAGCACACATATACGAAAAAATCTAGGCTAGTTTTGGCGTACAATGTAAATGTAATGTTGACTGCTATTTTTCATGATATAAAACATTCTTTTTATCACAAATGTTCGAAACACAACAAAAAACCAACCAAAACAATCAACAAAGTCCCTTTAACACTTTATAGTCCAAATAACATATTTAGTCATGAGTATATTTTTAATGGACTGATTAATTATGACACAAATTCCTATTTATTAACTATTTTAACTAATTTTTTTATTTTACCTCTAACAATGCTCTTCTTTTATACACTACCTATATTCAACTAATTAATATCTCAAGCTTAACATTTACGGCGATGGGTAACGTCATATCTAATTTTTATTTCAACTTGTTGAGAAATATTTTTTGAAGAGGTCCACACAACTCCAATATGTAGCATTCGATTGGACCATGTGTAAGAGGCTTCTTACTTATGTATGTTTTCTCGACCTAACAATTACGCCTTGCAAAAGACATAACCCCTTTTGATGATTTTTTTAAATAATAATAAAAGAAAACACACCCTTTAATTTGTTGTCTTTCTTACCCATTTCATTGATAATAATATTTATCGTACATCAAAAATATATTCATCAAATATTCAACATGTATTATACTATATGACTAGCATTATTGTTGCCTTATATATAATCCTAGTTGTCAACTGAATATCAGATATAGACCAAATTGTCCACGACAGTATCTGTTATTTTATTTTTTATACATGCAAAAAATGTTGGAAGTAGTAGATAATAATGATTACCAAATTTACACATCACCATCTATCCATCTTCGTGTCACATTCAGAGAAAGATTAGATCTCGTTTTCCCTTATCTTTTTCTTATTTATTTAATTTGCTAAATGGAATGTTCCACTCACACACCCAACTCCAACATCGTGTACGTACTTGTCTTTCACGCCATTCCTTACCTTTCTTTTTCCTATACCGTCAACATTTTCTAATTAATAACCCTACTGCTCTAAAATTTAACAATAATATTTATTGTATAATATAAATACATCAAATTAGTATTCAACATGTGTTATATACTATACATAATGTATACTATATATATAACAATTTATATATAGCACACATTATGTATGATATATAGCAGACACTGAATACTAGTTGAATGTATTTATGTTGTACAACAACTACTGTTGTAAAATATACTATTGCTAATTTTCATATATTGTTGTGACGAAAATTCTACCCTCTCGGCTACGACTGAGAAAGCAGCCGAGAATAGCAAAATAACCACTTTTGATCTCTAAATACAACGATTACGCTAAGGAGGAGAATCAGCCCTTTAGCTGTGAGTTCTCCAAATATTTCAGAGGAGCAAGATTTTGGACAGCGAGCAAAGAATGTGAATAAGAAAGCTTCCATTAATTCAATAACCACTAATTACACCAAAGAAATAGTAAATAAAGTGTTTTCTCTACATGGGTAAACTACAACTACGACTAAAACTAAAAGAAAAATGTAAAAGATGCAGATAAAATGATAAAAAGTAATTAAGACATGATTTGCGATCTTGGAGATGGTTGATTTTAGTCACAAGTTCCTCCTTATATAGCATTCTTGGTTCCTATTTCCAAGCTCCACATGTTGCCCATGATCTTGCAACTGCTTATTCCTACTTTTGTGCATGAATCCATTAGTGGAGTGTAAAAACCCACTACCCACGTTTTTAGCAACCGCCAACTCATCTATTTCTGCACAGCTGATCAACAGTTTCAGTTTGCATATCCTTAGTAGATTCATTTCACCCCACTAACTCCAAATAGTCCATATTTCAACATAACCAATTGTGCCACGTATAACTGCTTCTGCCTCGGCTATTTTCATCTCGGCTAATACTTCCTCGACTCAGCTAAACCTGTTACGACTTGACTAACTATTTTATCACAGCTACTTCTGCTACAACTCGACTAACTATTTTTTTCATGATATGATGTACCATTGACAACTATTTCTCTCCACTCCATTTCTTAGTCATTTTTTGGTGATAACAATGCCCCCCTGCATCTTTCAGCTGACTGAAGAATAAGAGGAAAGATGAAGGATGCATTTCCTCAAAAGAATTCTAACTTCATGTCCCCTATCTATACCGGTTGTTCCATGTTCTCAGATCCACTCTTCGTTCCTCGAACCCATATCTTTCTCGTTCATCCATGAATCTCGCAACCGTCTTTCCCAGCCGATCTTGTCCTTAGTTCTTCGACTCAGCTAGCGCCACCCTTAGCTGAAAATTGTTGGCTGCTCACCTACAGTTGGCACCAGCATCGACTAGGAATTAACCGGTCGCTTTATACCCAGCTGCTTCGACTCAAATATTCCTTCAACGACTGGGTGCATAGGGGTTGTTAAAGGCTTGCATTCATCCATGTGATATTTCTTTAACAATTCATTACAATACTTAGTTTGATGTATGAAAATACTTGTATCCATTTGCTTGATTTGGAGGTCTAAAAAGAATTTTAGTTCTCCCATCATGCTCATTTCAAATTCTTTTTTCATCAAATCAGAAAAATACTCACACAAATTCATGTTAGTTGAACTAAAAATAATGTCATCAACATAAATTTGAACAATCAGCAAATGCTCTTCTCTATGTAAAGTGAAAAGAGTATTATCCACTAAGCCTCTTCTGAACCCATTTTTGTTCAGAAATGAGCTAAGTCTTTCATATCAAGCTCTAGAAGCTTGTTTTAAACCATATAAAGTTTTTGTTAATCTGTAAACATGATTAGGAAATTTCTGATTCTCAAAATCAGGTGGTTGTTTCACATATATTACTTCATTAATATAACCATTCAGAAAAGCTGACTTCACATCGATTTGGAAAAGAATAAAACCTTTGTAACAAGCAAAAGCTAACAAAATCCTAATAGCTTCTAGTCTAGCTACAGGGGCAAATGTCTCTTCATAATCTCTACCTTCCTGTTGTGAATAACCTTGAGCTACTAACCTAGCCTTATTCCTCACAACATCTCAATTATGATATAGTTTGTTTCTAAAGATCCTTGGTACCTATCACAATTTTACCTTTTGGTTTTTCAACTAGATACCACACTTTGTTTTTCTCAAACTGTTCTAATTCATCTCTTATAGCTTCTAACCAATTTCCATCATCTAAAGCTACAGAAATAGAATCATGTTCGATTAAAGAAACTAAATCATGATCTCTATTCAGAAACATCCTAGTCTTCACACATTGTGAAGCTTTTCCAATAATAAGGTTTTGATTAAGAGATTTGAGCTCATTTTTACCTATGGTTTTATTTCTAGGTGAATCTATACTATTGAGAATGATTGAGAAATGAGTTACTTGGTTTGAAATACCATTTTCTGATTAAACAGTTTGATCAGAAACTCTGGTTTCTGAAGTCTGATACTGAACAGTTTCTGAACTTGTATGTTGATCCATTTTTGAACTTGAGTGATCAGAAACATTGTTTCTGAACTCACTTTCCGATCTGCTTCTGAATTAGTTGAGTGGATACCACTTGTTGAGTTAATATTCAGCTCTCCAAAAGCATCTTCTAGTTCTTCAAAATTTGAGTCATCACATACTCTGTCCTTTCTTCCTTCAGAATCTGCATAATCCTTAGAAAATTCTTTGAAAGTTATGTGTATGGACTATTCCACACTATGGCTGCGTTTGGTTATGAAGACGGAGACAGGGGACGGAGTATAAATTTATTTGTATCATGTTTGGTTTGCAGGGACTCCATCCGTATTTTCTGTATCTCCATATACCTAGGACGGAAAAACTGAGACGAAGACAAAAATATTTTTACAAGAATACCCTTGTTTGGTGGTGGTTCAATGGTGATCCGGCAGGCAGCCGGCGGTGGTCCGGCTGCGTCTGGTGGTAGTCCTGCGGTGGCCGATGGCGGCTGCGGTGGTCTGTTGGCGGTCAATGGTGGCTGGCGGTGGTCAGACGGTTGTCATTGGTGGTTTGGTGAGGGTCAACAATGTCATTTTATTTTTATGTCCATTATCTCCATCCATACAAACAAACACGATACTGAGACGGTTATTTTTTCTGTATTGTCTCTGTCTCTATGTCTCTGTCTCTCTGTCTCCGTCCACTCTTGAATTCAAACGCAGCCTAAGTGTCCATTCATATCCTTTCTACCACCATAATTCATAAGGAGTAATTTTAAGAATAGGTCTAATGAATACTCTATTATGAACATAAGTTGTTGTGTTCACAGCTTCAGCCCAAAAGAATTTTGCAACTTTATTTTCCAACATCATGGTTCTAGCCATTTCTTGTATACTTCTATTTTTCCTTTCCACTACTCCATTTTGTTGTGGAGTTCTTGGATTAGAAAAAGTATGAAATGTACCAGATTCTTCGCAAAAGTTTATGAAGAAATGATTTACAAATTCTCCTCCATTGTCACTTCTAATGGTTGAGATTTTATAACCTTTTTCATTCTGAACTCTTTTGACAAACAATCTGAATTTTTCAAAAGTTTCATCCTATGATCTTAGAAAGAAAATCCAACAAAATCTAGAGTAATCGTCAACAATCACAAACACATATTTCTTTCCTCCAAAACTAGTAGTTCTAGATGGTCCAAATAGGTCCATATGTAGAGGTTCTAGAGGCCTTTTAGTAGCAACAACATGAATATATTTGAAAGAGGTTTTAGTTTGCTCTCCTCTCTCACACTCATCACAAGTCATATCCTTATCAAACCTGATCTTAGGGACCCCTCTAACTAGATCCTTACAAGATAAATCAGAAATGATTCTCATGTTAGTGGGACCTAGCTTTTTGTGCCATATCCCTTTATCATCAAACAATGACAATAGACAATTAAGACTATTTTGATCTAAGTCTTCTAAATACATGGCATATATGTGTGATACCCCGTATCATAGTGTCCCTTATGAAGGACTTTTCTCAGGACGCTTCAGAAACACGTCAGCAAGTTGCTATCAAAGGGGACTCGCTAGCAAGCGGTTAGCTTTCGCTAATGAGTAGCTGATCGCCAGCGACCGCAGGTAAGTCGCTAGCGATGGGGTCTAGTCCCACATCGTTCAGAACGGACGTCAAGACGTTGCTGACAGAAGGTGCTAACTAGCGAGCAACCATTGCCCGCTAATGAAGAGCTAGTCACTAGCGACCAGACCGAAGTCTCACATTGGTCGCAGCTTGCTCAGCCTTTCCCCCCTACCCTATATATATGAGAGGTTATGTTAGCCTCACACTCACATCTCACACTTCGCCTTTTTCAAAGTAGTGCTTTGGGCATCCTTCATTGTTGAGGATGGTGTGAGCTTGACGTCTTCGGGATACTCTACTAGAGCGAATTCCCGACGGTGAGTGTAAAAGTCTTTTATGCCCTTTTCTGCGTGATGGTCGCCAGCGAGCAGGAGGAGCTCGCCAGCGACCGACCCTTCGCTAGCGAGAGGCAGTAGCTCGCTAGCGACGGCGTTTTCCGCAGCAGTAGTTCAAAGTTTCGTTTTCTATTTCTAGCGGTTCTGATATGTCTTTTGCACGATAGGTGCAAACACGGTTCTAGTAGCTGGGGACGGAGCTTACGGTGCTCTTCAGCCTCAGGATTATCCAGGTGAGTGGAGATTTTGCATGTAGTTCACCATTTATGGCATATTTATGTTTGATCATTAGATAATTAGGAAAAATAATAATAAGTTAAGTAATACTACATGTGTTTGTAGTAGTAGACGTAGTAGTAGTTAGTGATATGCTAGGTGGTTAGAGATAGTGATATGCTAGGTGGTTAGAGATAGTGATATGCTAGGTAGTTAGGCGCGTAGTATAGATAACGATAAAGATTTATTTTCTAAAGTTATGTTATATGTTGACTGTGTGATGATTGCTGGTTGTTTACGTATTGCTGTATATGCCATGATAACATGTGACTAAATAAGACAAGGAATGTAACTGAACTATAGATATAGCCTTATGATATGATGTATGTTGATTGTACTACTTGCTGACTGTCTTGAGTAATCGCACCGCCCTGATTAGTATACGTCAGACGCTCTGGCCGGTGGCCAGTCCCAGCATCTTAGTATGGTGTGCTAATTAAGAGTGAGCCGCCCATGCCCGCCAAGCATGTACCGATCCCGGTTACCGGACGACTTGGTGACAGATATACCCCTCGTGGGACAGATAGGACTATACTCCAGTTGCGTGCTAAGAGTTAGTTCACAGATTCAGATACAGATACAGATATAGTTATACAGTTGTAGGCTTGGGTTGCTTTAGTGTGATAACTCGACGGGATTTGTTTGATTGAATGATAACATGCCAGTATGTGTTATATATGTTGTGAGTGTTGCATTGCATTCATTATCCCATCGCTGAGTCGACGACTCATCCCTCGTCAACCATGTTTTTCAGAGTACGATCCCGCCGCAGATGAGGAGCCCCTGATCTAGTAGAGGTTGCTACGATCTATCCTTGGTGAGCTCCGCTTCTGATGTGGAGTCTTCCAGTTTATTTGATTTAGGCTTTTATTTCAGTTTCAGTTGTAATGTTTCAGATAATGTTTTTTTTATGTTTAGTTTGCTCCATACACTAGAGGCAGGACTCCTTTCTTACACTTATATGTTTCAGTTACAGTTAAGGTTTATTGATGTTGAACCGTTATTTCCGTTAACTATTTATATATTCTAGTTACGAGCTTATGCATTTATGATATTGTTTAGTTTCTATGCCTTAGTAGCGTGTTCGTTGGGATAGAGCCCTTCGCACGGACACCCCTAAGTAGCGGGGTGTTACAGTTGGTATCAGAGCCATAGGTTTCCCCCTAGAGTCTGGAGCTAGGAATCTTAAGTGTCACGATGATGTAGCTAAAAGCATCGTGATGGCTGTTGTCGTGACATCCATAAATTTAATTATTTATAAAACCAAGTTCCCCTAATATAGTTTAGTGGAAACCAGGGTCGTCTCTCACAAGGAATGGCTAAGAGAGCAATGCACAAGACTAGTTGTATGACGGTTGTCACAATTGGGGGGTTTTTGTATGCAGGAGAAATAATTTGGAATAAAATTGGAATAATAAAAACAATGGTTTATGGGGTGGAACATTCATTAGGGTGTTTATCATTGGCTACAAAAAGAATGCATGAGTTGATTAATTACGCCGGAGTTAGATCTAACTCTTTTGTTGTGATTCTAATGATTAACTGCCTAATGGGATTAATTAGTGAGATCTCACCTTTAGTTCCACTTTCAACAATTGTTAAAGCCAATCACATTAATCTAATTAAATAGACTAATCAGCCAATTAATTACTCATTACCAAATCCTGATATGTCATGCATCAATTAATCAACTAACACATAAACACATGCCAATGAATTAGCCTAACTCAATCGAGTAAGCCAAGACAAAGGATTAAACACACAATTCAAGATCTCGAATCATATGCTAAGGTTTGATAATGAAAACTTATGCAAGATTAGGAACAAAGCCTCAATCTACCCCAATGATGTTCACACCCTCATAAACCACCAAGAGACTTAGTTACTCATGGAGGGAATTAAAATGACAGAAAATAAATTGGAATTAAAGACAAAGATGCAATGAAGAAAGTAAATAACTTGAACAATAAAGAGTAAAGCAAAGAAATTAAATGCTAATTGGAAAGATGGAAAACGAATAACTGAATTAATTAGAAAGAGTAACTTACAAAACCCAAAGGGCTAGACGAATAACGTTGAGAATACAAATGAGGGAGCTAGAGCTAAACTCTGAAAAAGATGGAATCCTAATGGAGAAAATAACTCTAACTAAAAAGCCTAGGGTTGAAAGAAACTAGGAAAAGAAAAGATATAAAAGTGATGATGTTGAGAGGTGTTCTTTTCTGATGCATTAGCGCTCTTTAAATAGAGTGAGCATCCTCCAAACTCTAGCCAATTGGGCCCCCAACTCGTCTTGCAGATAGGGTTTCTGCTGTAACAGAATTGCGGCGCGGCGCTGGGGCGCGTATAGCTCGCTAGGGCGCTAGTGCTGTGCACGTGATGGATTCAAGTGGGCCTCGTGCGCTGGAGCGCTCGATGCTGGTTCTGAAATTCACTGCTCCGCTTCTTGCTCAGTTCCTGATGTCTACAACTCCAATAATACCTGTGACCTGTGCTAGAAATACAAAATATCCATGATCAAGTGCAAAGGTCATCCTTGAATTGCAAAAACATCATAAAACTTGTTACTTTAGCCTTTATTTCTATTAAGCCCAAATAAATTCCAAATTGTATTAAGTATAATAAAAGGCTAAAATAGAGCAAAGAAATGCATACAACCATCCAAATTAAGGGCATAAAATATTGGCAAAAACCACGTTATCACATCGTTATATCTTTTAACTACAATCAATTTAGAGTTTAAAGAGCAAAAGGGTATTGAATCAATTAGCTATAGTAGTATAGCTAGTCAACCCAAGTCGTTTCCCAAAGAGGCTTTAGATTGTTGATCAAGTATGTATAGTATATGTAAGTGTTGGGATTGTATGAGAGGTAAATCAAGCAATGAAACAAGAGATATTGACAATGCAAAAAGAATCTTGGTGTTGAGTTGTGCACAATATTACATTTTCCCCATCCTGAACCCACTTAGGCATTTCATCAAACACATAGAATGCAATTTACACATGCTCAAGAATTACTAAACCAAATTGATTTTGATTAAAACCAAATTAATATAATTACTCCAAGCACATGCAAACCTAATTCTTAATCAAGAATTATTCACACTATAAACTAATGAGCCAATGCATTAATCAACACATAAACCCAAAAACCCCTAAACACACTTTAATCCCTTAATCAAGAAATTAAAATGCATTCAAGGCATAATCAAAATCAGCAAGCATGAATCCACACAAGCCAACTTTAATAACATTCAAAAACCCAAGAGAGTGAGAAGCAAGAAAACAATTTGATAGTGGGTTTCAAGAGAAAATGCAAATTTGGCATTCCCCCAACACCAAGAATGAGAAACTACTCACACATAATTAAAGAGAACAAATGAAATAGAGAAATGAGAACAATAATGATGCTGGAAATGAAAATGAAATTATATTAAAACTTGGAGAATAGTAGAACAATGTAGTAGAGAGTGCAAGAACAAAAATGGAAAACTAGAGAGAAGGTAGAGCTTCTCTCTCTAAAAACCCTAACCTAATTTGGAAATAAACATAGAATGATCTGTAAAGTGTCTCAGATCAATTACATAAAGAGACTTAATTGCAAAAAGGGACTAAGGATTAAGTTGCAAAAAATATAAAAATTGGGTGCTGTCATGAGTTGGTCGCTAGCGACCAAGCAAGCATAATGTTGGTCGCTGCTAGCAACCAGTATCAGTAAATGTCCAATTGCTGCAAAATTCTCTTGTTCCCCGTTTCGCTCGCTCTGATGCTCCCGATGCTTCCGAGACTTGAAGTAGCTCCGGCCTAGGTTCCTGAAATACCAAAACACTACCCAAATGTGCATCAAAAGATAACAAGACTAAAGTCTATTCAAAGCCTCAAAAGGTAATGAAATTCCACATCAACCACCAAAATGCAAAACATGCAATAACAATGCAAACAACTACAATTAAGACGCTTAAGGAATGCAAGATGTACATATAAGGGTAGAGAATGCTCAGAATTTCGCATCCTATCACACGACAACCATGTTAATGGAAGTGCACCCATGGCCATGGAATGTAGTGCCACGAAAGGTTCATAGAAAGTAAAGTTAGTCAAGATTAGTAGTAGTCAGAGTCTTCCTTGAGAATCCCGTTTCTGATATGTCTTATGGTTTGACCTCCCCAGGATCATGATTCCTCGCCGACGTTCCTCTTCGTCCTCCAGTTCCCGCAGTGGGAGTAGGCGCATGCGAGACGCCATCACCAATCTGGCAGAGATCATAGCCATGCAGGCGAAGCAGAATACGCTGGCACATCAGACCGCGCGGGAGCAGCAGGCTACGCTGGCTCAGCAGCTTGCAGCGACTCAGTAGACTTTCCAGGCTCAGCAGGAGGCCGCCTCCGTGTGGAACCCAGAGGATGTGATGATTGACCGTTTCAACCGGTCTAATCCTCCATGTTTCTCCGGCACCCCAGCAGATATAGATCCGATGGAGTTCTTGAGTTGGACCCAGAGGAAGACATCGCTCCTCCGCATACCGTCCGAGCTAGCTATTTAGTTGACGGGGCACCAGCTAGGAGGAGATGCAGCCACTTGGTACCAGACTCTGGTAGATGACCGAGACCCGGAGGCCCCACCGTTGACGTGGGAGGAGTTTGCTCAGGCATTCAGGGACAAGTTCGTCGCCACCAGCCTCAGATATAGAGCGTTGCAGACCTTTCTGGAGCTGAAGATGACCAGGGCGATGACTATTTCTCAGTACGATTCGGAGTTCACCCGTCTCGCCAGGGTCACTCAGTTTCCCATGACCCCGAATGAGAGGGTGAGACGCTACATTCAGGGCCTTCCAAGCAACTACCGTTTCGCCCTAACCTGTTATTACATATGAGATAGATTTGCAGAGGTTCTGAATGCTGCCCTGCTATGTGAGACCACGAGCATGGATGTCCAGGTCAGGGGAGAGAAGAAAGTCCAGCCCCAGCCCGTAGTCAGCAGCCACAACAGTCTCAGGGGTTCCAGCCGAGTAGGACCATCACCTCAGCGTCCGCCCCGGTTCGTCCCTCTGCCATGCAGAGCCAGAGTCAGAGCAGGTTAGCCAGCCCACCGCATCATACCAGCAGGGGGATCAATCTCATCTCGTCCGCAGTGCCAGACTTGCGGTAAGTTCCATTCTGGGGTTTGTCGTAAGGGGACTCGAGGGTGCTATAGTTGTGGCAAGGAGGGCCATGTGTTCAAGGATTGCCCTTCTAGACAGCAGACACACAGTGAGGCCTCAGTATAGATAACCACTCTAGTGGTCCAGCCAGCTCAGGGCCAGACCCGCTCCTTTGCACCGGCCGGCAGAGGCGGTGGAGGCGGGAGGACAGACATAAGAGGATCTGGAGGTAGAGGCTCGGAGAGACAGCCCGTCTCTACCCTATCACCCGTCAGATGCTCACGCATCCAATGCAGTTCTCACAGCTATTATCTTTGTCGGGGGTTATGATGCTTTAGCGTTGTTCGATCCCGGAGCAACGCATTCGTTTGTGTTAGTCTTCTTTGCTATGAGGTTCAGAGAGAGTCCTTCCATCCTTGAGCTACCTTTCCGGATCAGTACGCCGGGAAGGGGACCGTTAGATGTAGACCGGGTATACAGATCGTGTCCAGTTCAGGTCGGAGAGTTTCGGGCCGAGGCAGATTTGATGGTTCTCGAGATGACAGAGTTTGATGTGATCTTGGGCATGGACTGGTTGGCAGAGCAGTATGCAGAGGTAGATTGCAGAGGGAAGATAGTGACCTTCAGGGTTTCGGAGCGAGAGTCAGTGGAGTTTCGGAACAGCAGTTTCACGCCGGTGGATAGTTTGATATCTTCTATGAGTGCTCTTCTATTGCAGAGCAAAGGGAGTGGCAATTATCTTGCAGCGGTGAGGGATATGTCTGTGGAGCAGGGTAGCACCAGTGAGATGGCTGTGGTTTGGGAGATTCTAGATGTTTTTCCGGAGGATCTGCCCAGGAAACCTCCAATTAGAGAAGTGGAGTTCGGGATAGATTTGGAGCCGGGGGTGAGGCCCATCTCTATACCCCCGTATCGAATGACACCGACAAAGCTTAGGGTGCTTCAGGGTCAGTTGCAGGAGTTGCTGGACAAGGGGTTCATCAGGCCGAGTTCGACTTAGTGGGGAGCGCCAATGCTCTTTGTGAAGAAGAAGGATGGGTCCATGAGGATGTGTATTTACTACAGGCAGCTGAACAAGGTTACAGTGAAGAACAAGTACCCGTTGCCGAGGATTGACGACCTGTTTGATCAGCTTCAGGGGGCCGTGTGTTTTTCGAAGATAGTCCTGAGGTCGGGATATCATCAGTTGAAGATCAGGGATGAGGATGTACCCAAGACAGCATTACGCACCCGTTATGGACACTATGAGTTTTTGGTGATGTCCTTTGGGTTGACGAATGCCTCAACCGCTTTCATGGACTTGATGAACAGAGTATTCAAGTCATTCTTGGACCGCTTTGTAATCGTGTTCATTGATGACATCTTGGTGTACAACAAGAGTAGGGAGGAGCATGAGGAGCATCTGAGGACGGCGTTACAGACACTGAGAGAGCATCAGTTGTATGCTAAGCTCTCGAAGTGTGAGTTCTGGTTGGACAGGGTGGCCTTTTTGGGGCACGTGGTGACGAGTGATGGTATCACAGTTTACCCGATGAAGGTAGAGGCGGTACGTCAGTGGGCACGACCGACGTCAACAGCAGAGATTCGGAGTTTCTTGGGGCTAGCTGGTTACTACCGCAGGTTCGTGAAGGGTTTCTCGACTGTAGCAGTGCCGTTGACAGCATTGACACACAAGGGGGCTAGGTTCGAGTGGTCAGAGGATTGTCAGCGGAATTTCCAGAGGTTGAAGGACAGTTTGACTACAACACCGATTTTAGTTCAGCTATCTGGGAGTGGTGGTTTTTCGGTGTACTACGAAGCATCCAGGGTTGGTTTGGGATGCGTGCTGATGCAGAGGGGTCAGGTGATTGCTTAAGCGTCCAGTCAGCTACGGAAGTGATGGGGTATCGGCAAGTGCACCGAATCGTACAAGTAATAAATCCACGGTAAGTGGGTATCGTTCCCACGAGGATTAAAGGATTGAGCAATAATTCACTAGTAAAATCTCTAATTAGAACAATCGAATTGAATAATAGGTTCTAACTAATAAAAATAAACAATAAATGAAAATAAATAAAGAATGAAAGTACGAGTAAAATTAATTGCAAAAGTATTAGGGTTTGTCGGGGTTCTCTAATTTTTTTGAATTAAAAATTCACAATTGTTACATTTGAGTCATGCAATACTAAATTAATGAACGAATCTTAATTTATTAAATTCCAATCCCTTGGTAATTCAAATACTTTTCCTAGTCTAACCAAAAAGCCAATCCCTTGGTCAAATTATTATCCTAGAAAAGATTAAGAACGACCACTGATTCAATGTTCACATAAATATTTAATTCTATTCCTAGACATTAAAACATTCATGAATTTATCCTAGAGCTAGCTCATACATAAGTTTTTCCAAATTGATGCACAAACACAAGATAATTTGTAGAAGAGAATTTCCAAACTCAAAAACAAATGATTAAAACAAGGTAAATTCTTGAATTTAGAAAGCAATCAACAAAGGTTCACAAAAGTTTAATCTTAATCCATGGAAATTAAATAAACCCCTGACCCTAACAACGAATTTAGTTCTCCATGCCAATGACAATTACAAAAGAGATAAAAATTAAAGAAGAGAACATGAAACCAAATGAGATGTTGAGTTGGATCCCTCCAATCTTGATCTCCTTGAATTCTTTCTTCAATTCTTGATCTCCATTGATCTTCAACCTTCTTGTTGTGTGTTAATTCCTCAGTTCCTTGATCAATGTTCAAGACTCCCTTTTTAAAAAAGAGTCTCCAAAACTAACTCCCTTTATCCCTTGTTTTTCTCCCTTCCATCTCTCTAGATAATATTTAAAAATCAAATACTAACTAAAAGTGTAAAAATAGTGGAGGTCACATGATCTTTTCAACAGCACCAAAATCAACTCCATCCAAGGTCCATAGCTCCAATTGTGTTTAAAACACCACGAAAGGGTTGTAAATCCTACAAATTATGAAAATTTAATCAAAAAATCTTACTTCTAACAAAACAACTAAAAATACCTAAATAATCTAAACAACACACTCAAAATACAAAGATTAAACTACTAAAAAGTAATAAAAATAACTATGATGTGGTAACACATCACAACTCCAAACTTAAACCGTTGCTTGTCCCCAAGCAACCAATCTAAAACATGACCCAAAACAAAAGACCACACATAAAGAATCAAGGAGTATTAAGGAACTGCAGATTATGCTTTCAAGAAAACACTTTATGATGCAACAGCCTAGATAATCACAAAATTGTATGAAAATATGCAAATACACACAATTCATTTTAATTGACTGTCAAACTATGCAATGTAACAAATCAACACAAAAGAACTATGTCCAGATCAAATTATGGGGATACTTTCACTGCTTCTACACTCAAGATCAATTCTCAACCACCAATGTAAGATGATGCATCTCAATGACTAATAAAGACTTTTAACTCAACATCTTAAAGCATAAATGAATCAATCAATGAGGTCAGAATAAATTGCAGATGAATAACAATTCAGCACATTTTTAACAATCAATTATCTATGAGAATTTAATTTTGACTCTAAATGCTCTGTCTTAGGGAGACTCTTTAAAATAGGCTTTCAATCAATGCTCCCGGTCCAGTTGGCCCAAGGCATTAGGTGATAATGCACCCCTCAGAACTACTTGCTCAAGTCTTTCCCTAACACATCACACCACAAGCACTTATCCAAGATAATAAAGATATTACCATCTATTCAATTCCCAGACATTGGTGCTCAGAGCCTTAAGATTTTTTTTATTTTTATTTTTTTTGTACCTTTGGTACTAATCAACTTCCCATTTTTCATTCATTTCATTTATCTGCAATAATTCATCCCACCACTTAACTAAATTCAAAACTTGTAACACATTGTCCTTACATATCATTGAGAATACACCATACTAGAATTATGCTCATAAGAGATCAAACAAACTCAAGATTAAGAATTAGTCCAAGTATCCCTATAATTTTACTCTAGACAAAGCACCTAATTTTCTCTCCATAATCATTGCATATTCCAACAATAAAAACTTTAGAAAAGTGTGTACAAGCATGCATTTCAACAATAATATAATTACTACTTTAAATAACTTTTCTTTTTTTCATTAAGCATTTTCCACAATTCTACTAATCCTCCAAGAATTCTCTAACAATGACTCATTAACAAAAACCAAAAAACAATTAACTCAAAAAAAAAAAAAAACACACACACAACCTAGACTAAAAAATAAATGAAGAAAACTAAACATAAACAGAAAGAAAATAAAGTAAAAGAAACTTCCCTTATCCTGATGTTTTAACCTTCATCCTATTTTTCAACTTGATCTCACTCTCCTTGGATGATGATGTCATTGAATGTTCCTGTTATGAGTGATCACACAAACTCACAAACAACAAAGTCAATTACACATGTTAGGGAGCACACATATCTTTCCAACAAACTTCAAATCACTTGTACCAAATTCAAAAACTCAAAATTTGAAATTGTAAAACTCCAAACTTAGAATTTTTCAAAATTCTAAATTCAAGAATCAATCAAAAGCAATTTTCAGCACAAGTGAGAAGGGAGCTAGGCAAAGAACGAAAGAAGTTATGAAGAAGAAGAACGCTCGAGAGAAAAAGGATTTGGGTTTTTATTAGAAAATTAATAAAACAAATTAAAATAAACTAAATCAAAATTAAATTAAATGACAATAAATATTGGGTTGCCTCCCAATAAGCGCTCTTTTAACGTCATTAGCTTGACATTCGATAAAATCCGAATCAAAAATGTAAATTTTTACAAATAGCAGCAATATCAAATACTTTTCACAAACAAACACAAGAATGCCAAATATGAAATAAGAAATGAAATCCATATTCTTGTGCATGTATACAGTAAAATCAATATTTATCACCTTATGCACACATGAATCATCTTGGGAGTCAAGAACACTTGGCACAACCAAATATTCTTCATCTATAGAATTTACATCAATTATCATGAATGTCCCACCTAATTCCTCATTGATATCTATAACAGTTCTATTAACAAGTTCATCAAGTACTTTTATCTTACCCGTGTACGGACATAAACATGTTGGATGTGTCCAGCTTGCACATACCTGGCAAAATTCATTAGATGACATCCATGGTTGAGCCTCGTACAGAGGACATGAACATGTCATATGCATAGTACTTGAACAAAAATCACAACAAGGAAATATGATTGGACATTGAGCAAATTGATGTGAAAAACTCCCACAAACTTCACAATAAGTGTCATCCATGAAAAGAAATAAAAATGAAAAAAAAAATCTAATTTAGAAAATTTACTAATTACTCATATTGTCAACTACAATTAATCCCCGGCAACGGCGCCAAAAACTTGATGGGGTATCGGCAAGTGCACCGAATCGTACAAGTAATAAATCCACGGTAAGTGGGTATCGTTCCCACGAGGATTAAAGGATTGAGCAATAATTCACTAGTAAAATCTCTAATTAGAACAATCGAATTGAATAATAGGTTCTAACTAATAAAAATAAACAATAAATGAAAATAAATAAAGAATGAAAGTACGAGTAAAAATTAATTGCAAAAGTATTAGGGTGTCGGGGTTCTCTAATTTTTTTGGAATTAAAATTCACAATTGTTACATTTGAGTCATGCAATACTAAATTAATGAACGAATCTTAATTTATTAAATTCCAATCCCTTGGTAATTCAATACTTTTCCTAGTCTAACAAAAAGCCAATCCCTTGGTCAAATTATTATCTAGAAAAGATTAAGAACGACCACTGATTCAATGTTCACATAAATATTTAATTCTATTCCTAGACATTAAACATTCATGGAATTTATCCTAGAGCTAGCTCATACATAAGTTTTTCCAAATTGATGCACAAACACAAGATAATTTGTAGAAGAGAATTTCCAAACTCAAAAACAAATGATTAAAACAAGGTAAATTCTTGAATTTAGAAAGCAATCAACAAAGGTTCACAAAAGTTTAATCTTAATCCATGGAAATTAAATAAACCCCTGACCCTAACAACGAATTTAGTTCTCCATGCCAATGACAATTACAAAAGAGATAAAAATTAAAGAAGAGAACATGAAACCAAATGAGATGTTGAGTTGGATCCCTCCAATCTTGATCTCCTTGAATTCTTTCTTCAATTCTTGATCTCCATTGATCTTCAACCTTCTTGTTGTGTGTTAATTCCTCAGTTCCTTGATCAATGTTCAAGACTCCCTTTTTAAAATAGAGTCTCCAAAACTAACTGCCTTTATCCCTTGTTTTTCTCCCTTCCATCTCTCTAGATAATATTTAAAAATCAAATACTAACTAAAAGTGTAAAAATAGTGGAGGTCACATGATCTTTTCAACAGCACCAAAATCAACTCCATCCAAGGTCCATAGCTCCAATTGTGTTTAAAACACCACGAAAGGGTTGTAAATCCTACAAATTATGAAAATTTAATCAAAAAATCTTCTAACAAAACAACTAAAAATACCTAAATAATCTAAACAAAACACTCAAAATGCAAAGATTAAACTACTAAAAAGTAATAAAAATAACTATGATGTGGTAACACATCAGGAAGCATGAGCAGAACTATCCCACACATGATCTGGAGTTGGCAGCAGTAATCTTTGCCTTGAAGACTTGGAGGCACTACCTGTATGGGGACACATGTGAGATCTTCACGGATCACAAGAGTATGAAGTACATCTTTGAGCAGAAGGACCTAAACCTGAGGCAGAGATGGTGGTTGGAGCTTCTTGGCGACTACGATTGTTCGATCAAGTATCACTTGGGGAAGGCGAACGTGGTGGCAGATGCTTTGAGTAGGAATCCCGTGGTGGAGGAGCGGAGATCACAGGGGAGTTTAGCCCACGTTGCGCCGGAGAGAAGACCCATGGCAGGAGAGATCCAAAGGTTAGAGTCTGAGGGTGTTTGGTTTGAGGTTGATGGATCAGGGGCGCTCTTAGCCCATATCAGTATCAGAGGATCCGGAGTTGGTAGAGCTCAGAGAGAGGGTTCAGAAAGGGGAGTGTTCGGACTTCTCAGTGGATGCAGATAGGGTGCTCAGGATTGGAGATAGATTGTGCGTGCCAGAGGTCGGGGACCTACGAGAGACCATCTTGAGAGAGGCTCATTGTACACCTTATTCGGTTCACCCAGGATCGACCAAGATGTACAAAGACCTCAAGCCGTTGTGTTGGTGGCACAACATGAAGAAGGATGTGGGTGAGTTCGTGACCAGGTGTTTGGTGTGTTAGCAGGTCAAGGCTGAGCATCAGCACCCAACAGGGATGTTGCAGGATATTCCACTGCCATAGTGGAAGTGGGAGAGGATAGCGATGGATTTCATGACGGGATTGCCACGAGTAGTGAAGGGTTTTGATGCTATCTGGGTTATAGTGGACAGACTCACGAAGTCAGCTCACTTCATTCTAGTGAAGACTATGTTCACATCCACACAGTATGCTGGCCTTTACATTGACAGGATAGTCAGGTTGCATGGGGTACCGATTTCCATCATCTCAGACAGGGGATCGCAGTTCACTTCCAGGTTCTGGCGTGCCTTGCATCAGGCTCTAGGCACGAGGTTGGATCTCAGCACAGCTTTTCATCCGCAGACACACGGCCAGTCAGAGCGTACGATTCAAACATTGGAGGATATGCTGAGGGCTTGTAGTCTGGATTTCGGTGGCTCTTGGGATGAGCAGTTACCTTTGGTGGAGTTTGCGTACAACAACAGTTATCTGGCTAGCATCTAGATGGCATCGTTTAAGGCGTTGTAGGTAGGCGTTGTCTGTAACACCGCGACTTTCATTAAGTCATAATTAAGTGAGATTAAGGGTAATTGACCTTGGTTAGGATTTAATTAGGTTTGGGTGGATAAGTTTCTTCTAATAATCATTATGTGTTTGGTGATATATATATATATATATATGTTTACTATGTGTTATGTGATCTAAGTGTAACTATATGTGATTTGTTATATGTTATGTGATTTAGTTGTATGTTCATGTGTATTCATTTTATGTTGGGTGATTTAGGTGCATATATATGTTTTAATTGATGTTTAGATGATGCATGATGTAAGGAATGATGTATGGATGTTTATAGCACGAGTTGGGATGTTTTTGAGGTGCTTTGAGGCTATTTGGTAGCCTTGTAATCGATTACCACAGGATGGTAATCGATTACAGCCCTTTGGTCTTCATATCTGGGCATTTTTGCTGTCGGTAATCCATTACATCCTGTCCGTAATCGATTACCGTAATCGATTACATCCTGTCTGTAATCGATTACTGTAATCGATTACCATTTCGTGGTAATCGATTACTGTAATCGATTACCATTTCGTGGTAATCGATTACGACGTGCGCAGAGTGCGTTTTAGTACGTTTTAAGTGTCGTTCGGGCCCCACGATGACTCTAAACCATATATAACCGAGCCACCACATCAGAAACCCTAATCCTCACTTTAGAAACACTCCAAACACTCTCTCTAATCCTTGTGCCTCCATTGTTCTTCCTCTCTCTCAAGAACTCAAAGCCATAACCATTCCAAACCACGAAACTCACATCAAACCTTACCCGTTCATGAAACTGATCACATATTTGTAATCCTCACACAAAGATATTCCCTTCTACCGATTGCAATTCATCAATAGGATTCATATTCTTCACCGCACCGTTCGTGGGTATAGAGAGAGAAAGCTAGTACGAGGGTTTCACCGGGGAAGGATCGTCTCTACGTTTTTATTTGAGTTTCTTCAAGAGGTAGGGGTTAGGCATTCTAAATGTCATGTAATTGCATGTATGTTGATGAATTTATGAAGGTTTGGAATGATGTTGTTTTTCCCATTAGGGTTCATGAAAGGGTTGATTTATGAAATTGATTTTAAAAAAGAAAGGGGTTTTACAAATTGAAAAGTGTTTTAAACGTATTTTCAAGTTTGATATTAGTATGGCAATGTTTTCTATCGATTGGGACGATGTTAGGTTCATATTTTGGCCAATGACTATTGAAAATCGTGTTTTGGAAACCCAAGAATCGTATTTTACGACTTCGTAATGGATTACACGACTTCGTAATCGATTACGATGCCTGAAATCCCAATCGCGAGAAGACGCTGCTCTCTGGTATCGATTACCAGCCCGTGTAATCGATTACGACAATGCTGTTAGTGCGAAAATGAACTATTTTGACCCTTTATGCACCCTAATGCGTTCTACAACCAGTATAGATGATATGTACGAGTTAATTATGGTTTGTATGCGAGTTTAGATGCTGTTCGGATGATGATATGTTGATATGAGTTGATTGCATGAGATACATGATTTTAATAAGATGTTTATATGGATTATGTGTTGTATGTGTATGTGTATGTTGTGTTGTGAACTAAGACGTCACTGGGTGGCACATGTATATTGTTAAGACGTCACGGGGTGGCGCATAAACATTGTTTGAGACGTCACCGGGTGGCGCGTAGATAAGAAAGACGTCACTGGGTGGCGCAAGAGTACATAGTAGCCTTCGACTTGTGATTGAGAGCACGTAAGAGGGGGTTGGCATCCTCGGCGCTACAGGTCATTCACTAGCAGTTGGTGAATATCCCTTTAACCCCATTTCGTTAGGATGAGCTCATGCCTAGGGGTCGGTGCAGCGGAGGTTACAGGAGGGTGGATAGGCCATAAGAGATAATAAAGAGATAAGTTACGAAAGTGTATTACAGTAAAGTTTAAGTAAATGTAGTATGATGTATGATTAAGTTTCCCTATATGACTAGTTGACACGTAGAGCACACACACGAATGATATAATTATGTATGATGTATATATGATGTAAAATGAACAAGAGGCACTTAGGTAAGTCGTTCCGGGAAAGATGGTTTTAGAACTTATAACTGAAATTGAATTCATTCATGCTACACCGATTTTATTAATAAACCCGGAGCGGCTCCCCTACTGAGTTACTTCCCAGTACTCACCCCATGTTTTTCCCACCCTTTTAGAGGAGCAGACAGAGCAGGATGTCGGAGCACACGAGGAGCCCGTGTAGACATAGTTTACGATATAGTTCCTTAGATATCAGAGACATGTTTTATTTCCTTATCAGATGTTATGATTTTTATGCTTCTGCTACGTTTATTCATTTATTATGTTTTCTGAGTCCGGACCTTTGTTAGCCGGCAGCTATTTATTTACTCGTGTTTATGGTGGAGTCTCACAGGTCACAATTTTTGGCTTATGGGGTGAGACCTAGTATTTATTTCATGTTTGTTACTTGATGGGAGTTATTTATATGACGAGGTATTTCTAGTAGATGTTTGTATCGCTTATATTATCGTTTTATTTACGCGCAAGGCCCTTATTTTCTATTCAGCGAATGTTTACGAAAAATCTACTCCCGCCTATTTTCCGCGTATTATATTTTAAATATAAAGATAAAACATGATAACAAGAGGTAACCCTTATGAAATGGCCTAAAATGACTTAAGCGTTAAGGGCTATCTAGTAGGGTGTTACATTGTCGTTCGCCTAAAGGGTGGTTTGAGGTGGTTTGAGACAGGAGAGATTTAGACAGTGGTTCCAGACATAGTTCAGGAGGCTCTGGAGAAGGTGCAGTTGAACAGGGAGCGCTTGGCGGCAGCTCATTCTCGGCAGAAGGCATATGCAGACAAGAGGAGACGCGAATTGGAGTTCGTGGTCGGGGATCAGGTGTTTCTGCGGGTATCCCCGATGACAGGGGTAGTACGGTTCGGTAAGCAAGGAAAGCTGAACCCACGCTACATCGGGCCGTACGAGATCTTGGAGAGAGTCGGCAAGGTTGCTTATCGGTTAGCTCTTCCAGCTGAGTTAGCGGCAGTTCATCCGGTCTTCCACGTGTCGATGTTGAGGAAGTATGTTCCTGATGAGTCACACGTTCTGAGTTCACAGCCTGTGTAGATAGATCAGAGTTTGGGGTATGAGGAGGAGCCAGTAGCCATAGTTGATCACTAGGTCAGAAAGCTTCGTTTCAAAGAGGTACCGCTAGTCAAGGTCATCTGGAGGAATCACTCTGGAAACGAAGCTACATGGGAGATAGAGCAGTCGATGTGGGAGAAGTACCCATACCTTTTCGATCCGCGAGGTAAACCTTAGTATGTGTTTCTAGAGTTTTCTTTTCTTTCATGTTTAGTTTTGATTTGGGGACCAAATCCTTAAAAGGAGGGGAGATTGTGATACCCCGTATCATAGTGTCCCTTAGGAAGGACTTTTCTCAGGACACGTCAGAAACACGTCAGCAAGTTGCTGTCAAAGGGGACTCGCTAGCGAGCGGTTAGCTTCCACTAGCGAGTAGCTGATCGCCAGCGACCGCAGGTAAGTCGCTAGCGATGGGATCTAGTCCCACATCGTTCAGAACGGACGTCAAGACGTTGCTGACAGAAGGTTCTAGCTAGCGAGCAGCCATTGCCTGCTAGCGAAGAGCTAGTCGCTAGCGACCATATGCTAGTCGCTAGCGACCAGACCGAAGTCCCACATTGGTCGCACCTTGCTCAGGCTTTCCCCCCTCACCCTATATATATGAGAGGTTATGTTAGCCTCACACTCACATCTCACACTCCGCCTTTTTCTAAGCAGTGCTTTGGGCATCCTTCATTGTTGAGGATAGTGTGAGTTTGACGTCTTGGGGATACTCTGTCGTATATGCCATGATATCATGTGACTAAATAAGACACGGAATGTAACTTAACTATAGATATAGCCTTATGATATGATGTATGTTGATTGTACTACTTGCTGACTGTCTTGAGTAATCGCACCACCCTGATTAGTATACGTCAGACGCTATGGCCGGTTGCCAGTCCCGACATCTTAGTATGGTGTGCTAATTAATAGTGAGCCGCCCAAGCCCGCCAAGCATGTTCTGATCCCGGTTATCGGACGGCTTTGTGACAGATATACCCCTCATGGGACAAATAAGACTATACTCTTGTTGCGTGCTAAGACTTAGTTCACAGATTCAGATACAGATACAGATATACAGTTGTAGGCTTGGGTTGCTTTAGTGTGATAACTCGACAGGATTTGTTTGATTGAATGATAACATGCCAGTATGTGTTATATATGTTGTGAGTGTTGCATTGCATGCATTATCCCATCGCTGAGTCGACGACTCATCCCTCGTCAACCATGTTTTTCAGAGTACGATCCCGCCGCAGACGAGGAGCCCCTGATCCAGTAGAGGTTGCTACAGTCTATCCTCGGTGAGCTCCGCTTCTGACGTGGAGTCTTCCAGTTTATTTGATTTAGGCTTTTATTTCAGTTTCAGTTGTAATGTTTCAGACAATCTTTTTTTTTAATGTTTAGTTTGCTCTAGACACTAGAGGTAGGACTCCTTTCTTACAGTTATATGTTTCAGTTACAGTTAAGGTTTATTGAAGTTGAACCGTTATTTCTGTTAATAGTTTATATATTCCAGTTACCAGCTTATGCATTTATGATATTGTTTTGTTTCTATGCCCTAGTAGCGTGTTCATTGGGATAGAGCCCTTCGCACGGACACCTCTAAGTAGCCGGGTGTTACAATGTGTTGCCTATCCTATGTGCTGTAATCTTAACATGTTTAGTGATGGGATCAAATACTTGAGCATGTAATTTATCAAATAAGACATTCAATCCTAAATCACAAAATTGACTCACACTTAACAATTTATGTTTAAGTTTCTCTACTAACAGTACATTGCTAATAAAGTTCTTGGAAGACTTACCAAAACTTCCAATACCTTTTACCTTTGCATTTGTATCATCAGCAAATTGAACATGTCCCTTATTTCTTGTTTTGAGTTGAATGAAGAACTCTTTCTGCCCTGTCATATGCCTTGAGCAACCTAAGTCCATACACCATCTTTTCTGATCCAATGTTTTGGTTCTTAAGCACTTCTGAAATGAGATTCAAATATACTTTAGGTATCCAAGCTTGTTTGGATCTTTGGTGTTAGTTTTCTTGAGGTTTCTGATTTCAGAACCATACTTCCTTTGGTGTTAGTTTCTCTTTCTCTCACTAGCCCCACGAACGGTAGGATAACAAAGGACGATCCCTTTGAAGAAGTGGAATCTGTAGGAAGGTGTAATTTGATGAGAGGATTAAGAATATGTAATTGTTTTTGTGATTGGGTGAGGTTTGGTGTGAGTTTGGTGTTGTGGAATGGCTATGGCTTAGGTTCTTGAGAGAGGAAGAATGATGTAGGCAACAATGATGAAGAAAAGCTCAAAGATAATATTTATAATGGGTCTTTGGGTTTTGAGAGAGAGGGGTATCATTGCAATACTAAAAGGATGTGATGGGTTCTCGGGGGATTGAAACTATAGGATCTATATAGGAGTTAGTCACACACAAAGATGAAGGGGAACTAAGAGTAATAAACACGACAAAGACTCGAGAAAGTCAATAAACGAAACTATCTTAAGATAAGAAGCTAGGAATTATAATAAGGAATTAGAACAACAATTGTAAGACAGTAAAAGAGAACGTTTAAGTGCTTAGACCAACAATAAAAGAATAAAATTAATAAAACAAATTGGACACGAAAATAATGACAACAAATAGGTTCAGAATCTAATTCCAGAAATTATTCAAAACCTTGATTCGAAACCATGTTTCAGAAATGGTTCAGAATTGGTCTATAAATTGTTTAAGAAAGGACTCTAGAAATTGGTTCTGAAACTAGGTCGAGGGAGGTTCAGAGACTAGTTCAGAAACAGATCAAGGGTGGTTCAGAAACAATTCTATTAATTCAGAAGTAGGAAATAAGGGCTCAGAAACTGTAATCAAGTTCAAAGGCAAGAATTAAAGTTCATAAATTATGAACACTGCTTTAGATGCAAGAACATTAATTCAGAAGCTTCAATATTTTATTCCAGGAACAAATGAACAATTAGAAGCTGTGTGAAAGGTGGTTTATAAGGTAGAATAATCATACAAAGACAATAATAAGAAGCTAGAAGGTGTTAACACAAGTTCAGAAGCATGAACTTAAAATTCAGAAGCATGAATTTAAAGTTCAGAAGCAAGAATATTAAGCCATAGTCAAGATAAGTTATTGTAGCGACGAGGAATTAATTTCGAGGCTTAATTTGATGGACCAGAAGCATTAACAATGATTCAGAATCAAGATGAGTTAGTTCACAAGCAAGATTTAAGGTTCAAAAGCTGTGAGCATAGGATCATAAGCATAAATAATTTGTTCAGAATTAATATAGCGAGTTCAGAAATTAAGGATTAATGTTCAGAAGTAAGGATGACAATGATCAATCAGCAAATAAAATTCAGAAAATCGAATCATTAGTTAGAAGCAATTAACAACAACTCAAAATCTAGAAATGGAATTAGTAACCAACTAACAATTTGGAAATTAAAGATTATGACATCAGAAACTAGGAGTTCGAGTTAAGAAGCTTAGATTAATGACTGCAATAATATTATTAGGAGTTCAGGAGCTAAAAACGTAATTTAGAACAATAAAGGAATAAGCAACAAGGTAAATAAAATAGTTAGGCGCCACTCCAAGAGGAGATATGCCCAGACGCCATTAAGGAAAATAAAATTTGCCTTTGATAAGTCAAGAGGGTGTTCAATATAGAATAAGAGATGAACTCTCAATCTGAATAAAAATTGTCATGATCGTGATACAATACGAGCTCCTTATTTATAGTCTTAAGTGACTACACTACCCATACCCCATCCTAGACAAAAAACCTCCACCCACATTATTTTAAACTTAAAAACTCATTATTTGAGCACATATGATAAAACACTCAACACTAAGACTATATAATACATTATCAAAGCTTATTATTGAAAGGCACCTTCCAATACTAGTAACGTGTACTTAATGGAAATCACATCTGAATATTTATTGAATAAAAATTAGAAATCAGACTCATAGTTGTCTTGGGTCAGAAGTGTTACGGCCCTCATACTTTCTCTTCAGAAATGGTGTTGTCCTTTTAGTCCAGAGGTTGCCGATTCAGAAACATGTTGCAACCCATTCTTTATCAATAATCCTTTTTTGCTTTGGACACAAAATACCAATCCGAGCTTTCTTTTTAGTTTCTCATCCTTAATAGTGGTTGCAACAATTTGAACTAGAGCTTCATTGGCCTTTCTTGATTTTGCATGAGTCATAGGCCCTCCCAGCCCTTGTATGTTTCTGTTATGTTCTTCCTTAGTTATGTTCTCATCATCCCCTTCCTCTTGATTTGGATTTGTCCTCAAATCTGTAAGCTCACTTCCTGCATCAAAAGGAGATAAATCAGAAACATTGAAAGTTTCATTGACATTGTACTCACCTTGTAGATCCACTTTGTATGCATTGTCATTGATTTTTTCTATCATTTGAAAATGTCCATCACCCCTTGGAAGCAACTTGGATTTCCTTTATTCTAGAAATATCTCATTTCTTAAGTGAATCCACACCCAATCTCCAGGTTCAAAAACCACCTTCTTTCTTCCTTTATTATCTTATTTAGCATAGCTTTCATTTTTCTTTTCAATTTGAGCCTTTACTCGCTTATGAAACTTCTTTACATAATCTACCTTAGCTTGACCTTCCTTATGCTTAAAAATGGTAATATTAGGCATTGACAATAAGTCAAGAGGAGTTAATGGATTGAATCCATAAACAATCTCAAATGGAGAACAATTGGCAGTACTATGGACAAACCTATTATATGCAAATTCAACATGAGGTAGACATTGTTCCAAAGACTTAAGATTTTGCTTTAAAACAGTTCTAAGCAAAGTTCCTAAGGTCCTATTAATTACCTCAGTTTGTCCATTTGTTTGGGGGTGACAAGTAGTATAGAACATTAGTTTGGTCCCTAGCTTTCCCCACAAGGTTCTCCGAAAGTGACTTAGGAATTTTGAATCCCTATCACTCACAATGCTCCTTGGTAGCCCATGTAGTTTCACAACTTCTTTGAAGAACAAATCTGCTACATGACAAGCGTCATCCACTTTTTTGCAATGAATGAAATATGCCATTTTAGAAAACCTGTCAACAAGAACCAAAATAGAATCCTTTTCCTGCTTTGTTCTAGGGAGTCCTAAAACAAAGTCCATGGATAAGTTGAAAGTGTATGTGTGCACGAGAAGTGGGGGGTTGAATCGTGCAAGTTTTGAAAATTACCTTTTAAAACTTTTACTTAGAAAGCTGTTTTTACTCAGAAGGTGGATTTAAGAGCTTGCAGCGGAAATAGCTTTCTGAGAGGATTAAGTTTCTGAGAACTTAGTCTTTCTGAGAAAGTTCCTATCTGAGAAGTCTTAAGAAAATGACTTTGAGTTATAATCTTTTAAACGCTTTCTGATTTTAATCAGTAATGTTTTCACAAGACCTCTTAATTAAAACCGTGGTTGAGTTTTTCTCAAAGCTTTATGCAATTAAAGAGTAAGAGAGAAAAGCTTAACACAAAGAGTTTTATACTGGTTCGGTTATAACCAACCTACTCCAGTCCTCAACCTTCAGTTGAGAGTTCTTAGATATTCTTTTTAATGTGCCTTCTCAGACAACACTGCCTTTACCAAGTAAAGGACTTCCACCACTTCACAACCCGAAGTGGATTTCCTTGCCTCACACGAGAGGACTTCCTTGCCTCACAACAGAGGACTTCCTTGCCTTAATCAATTAAGGACTTTGAACGTTGCCTCAAACACCAGAGGACTTAAACTTGCCTTCACACAAAGAAGGACTTAGCGTTTTTCGAAGGTTTGATTTGATCGAAAATAACTACCAAGACTAAGTTACAAACCTAGTTTTACACTTAGTAGACTTCTAGAATTAACTTACAAATGTAAGAATTTACACCAATTCAGAACTAGAAGATTTTGCAAAGTTAGAGAAACAATTTCGTAAAAATTGTCTTTCTGAGAAAGTTCTAAGTTTTCGCAAAATGATTTTCAAGTCAACAGAGTTTTGGCACGTTTAATCAAGATTTTTAGCGCAAGAGTTTCGTCACATTGCTCTGGAATTGAACTCATATATATAGGCATCAAAGAGCCGCGAAATTAGAAGCTTTCACTTTGCTTATGTGGCTGTGTCTTTTTCAGAACGGCTCCCTGCTACAGTCAGCGCAAAATGAGGAACTTTTCAGAACTGCACAGTGCGTGTGTTCCCACTTCCTTGGCTAGTTGTAGCGAGCTTTCTGAGACTTTTGTGCTTCCTTGAGTTCAGACACTTGGTTGCTTCTGAGTCCAACCTTCTAAGAGTTGTACGGACTTCTGAGGCAAACCTTCTGAGGGAAGACCCTTCTGAGAACTACTGGTCGCAAGGTCTTCTGAGACCTTTCTGAGGCGACAGTGTTCTTTCCTCAGAAACATGTTTTCACCTTCAGCGCTTCTGAGACATCCTTTCTGATATCTTTGGCGCTATGATTTTATCAATTGATTTCAAGGCTACTTGATGTTTTGTCTTGGTCTTTGCTCATGGCATTGCAATAATTTATAGCTTTCTGAGACACTTAGCGCACATATTAGCAAAACCTTAAGTAAAATTTTATACTTATGGCTTACCTTGTTATCATTAAAACTTTCATAACTCTAAGAGAATTATGCTTAATTCTCTCAGAAAGGTTCTGGAGCTTACAATCTCCCCTTTTTGATGATAACAACTTAAGTCTTAAGATAATAATTTTGCTTAAGTTCAGAAGTGTTTCTGAGTAAGTTCATAACTTATTCAGAATTCACTTTTGCTTTCTTAGAAACTAATTTAGCTTTCTGAGAGAAGGCTTCGTTATTTTCTTAGAAGGCTGAGATAATCAACAGTTCAAGTATGCAATGTATGATTACTGTTTGAGATTATCAATTACATAGCATGTATTTCATGATAAATGTATGTATGAGATTCAGAAATACCAAGCTAAGTAAATCAAGAGATGCCAAAATAAATAAATAATAAAAGATAAGCATAAAATAGGTAAAACATGAGATGCCAAAATAATGATTTTTCATTTATGGTTTTGTAAAGATACAAAATATTTGGCTCCCCCTAAGTTGTTGCTCCCCCTAAGTTCTAGCCTAGTGTTTACGATAGCCAATGTACAAAAATTTTATCATTTCATCTACTCCCCCTTTGTTACATCAAAAAGGGTGGCTAAGACATAAACGCCATCATTGACTTAGAACTACTGCTTTCTGGCAATGTAGCGTAGCAGCTGGCATATCTCCATGAGAATCTCGCTCTGAGTCGCATTCTGAGCGCATTCGGGAGGGAGTTCAGAGGCAGTGGAAGGCTGTTGAGAAGATGAGGGTTGAGATGAAGGAGGACGAGAGACTTCAGCCTCAAGTACTTCATCGATGATATCCCTTGTTTGATATTCAGGAGGTTCTTCATCTTGGACAGCTTTACCTTCAATAGCAGCAAGTTCAATAGAAGGCTGCCTTTGAGTGTCCTCAGAAACTAGAGCAAGATCTAGATCAGAGGGTTGCCTAGCTGATGGTTGCTCCATAGCACCAGAAGTCTGAGCATCGTCGGAGAGGTTGAAGGTTGATATCTGGCTATGCATGGCTTCAATGCACTTCAACTTCTCAGTTCGACCAAAGAAAGGCCGAAATTGCACAGAGGGTGGGGTGACTACCATCCTTCCCAGCTGAAAGCCGGAACCAATCATTGAGTCCGTTATCGAGAAAGTGGGACCTTGTTGATCAAAGGATGTAGGAGGAACCTCTGTTATATCTTGAGGAGGAACCTCTGGTTCCTTCTGAGAGTCCTTCTCAGATTGAGTTCCTTCTAAGGAACTGTGGGCAACAAATGCCTCAACTGCTGCAACTCCGGCAGCCATGGTAGCGTCAGCGCCCACCTCTGAGCTGAGCCAAGTGCTGGTGGTCCCTGGCACTACGTCATGTGTTGAGACATGAGTTTCCTCATGTTCCAAAGGGATCTCAGTAGAGAGGAGACCAACCTCAGAAGTTGGTTCAATTAAGGCTTCCTCATGCTGTAGTTGTTGTTGTTGTTGCATCTGAGCAGCTTCTGGAGTCTCAGAAGGTTGATCCAGTGCCTTCTGGACGTCACGCATCGTCTGAGCCAATGACTCAGCATTCACAGTGGCAACTTCAGTTGTGGTTGCCTCAGAAAGTTCCACCATAGAAACCTCAGATGGCTTCTTCTGGGCTCTTTCTTGGAGCTTCCAGCATCTGGAGTGCGATGCTCAATGCGAAAGCTTGCCGCATCTTCTTCCTCGGAAGAGGAATCAGCTACATTTCCTCCATGCCCCTGAATGTCTTCTCTGGTGGGGGAGACATTTCCAGATGGGGAGGAGTGATGAGAAGCTTCTGCTTCTTCTTCAACAGCAGCAGTAGTAGCAGCAGCGGTGGTGGCAGAAGTAGCAGTAACTGCTACAATTTCTTTACCCGTCAGCTTCGGCGGGCTCTGTTTCTGAGTGGTTTTTATCCCCACTCCTTTGTGAGACTTTCCCTGATATTTCAAGGAATGCAGGAGTTTAGTTTTAAATTTGGTGGGTTTAAAACCAGTAACAGAATCAGAAACAGGAATTGAAGTAGAAGAAGATTTAAGAAAGAGAGGTGGAGTTTTAGAGTAAGCTTTTACCAAACGACCACGTTTCTTTTTCCCTTCTGGTGGCACGTCTGGGACTTGGAGAGTTGGAGGTGCTTTCCTTTTTCTGGTCATGGGTTGCTCAGATGTTGTTTCTTCTGAGTCTTCAGCAGCTTCAACAACCGTAGGTTCCTTCTGAGGAGTCTTCTGAGCTCCCTCAGAAGCCATGCTCCTTGTCACCCTTGTTGGAGAAGGATGGGTCACCTTTTGCTTCTTCTGCTTCTTTTCTGAAGGATCGGAAACCTTTTCCTTTCCTTTCTCAGCCTTAGAGGGCTAGATGGGACCAGCAGCTCCCTTAGAAGGCTTTGCTTCCTCCTTCTTCTTAGGTGCCCCCGTCTCTGGTACCTTCTTCTTCTTAATGTTGTTGAAGGTGACCATGGAGAACTTACTGTGGTTGAAGACGTATTCATAGTCTTCAAGTGGGAAGGAGAAATGGTCGAGGATTCTGGTCAGAAGGCTTCCGTAAGGTAGACTTGTGAGAGCCCTCTTCGGATGAGCCTGGTGCATCATGTAGTTGAGCACCATCCTCCCAAAATCTACTCTTTCCTTCTTCAGTAGGTGGTACAGCAGGCAGGCATCCATGGTGGTAACGTTCCCCATGTCTCCAATCCGAGGGAGAAGGGTGTGTTGCACAACGGAGAAGATGATTCTAGCCTCTTGCGTGAGATGAGGCACCTTTACTCCCTTGAGTGGTAGGCTGTTGCTACCAGTCAGAAGTGTCACGACTTCTTCTTCTGAGTCGTCTACCTCCTTGACCCATTCTGGGTCGTCGGCGATGACAGCACCACCATTCAAGGTCTTGAAGACTTTGTTGATGTCACAGGAGGAGAAGCGGATCTGTTGGTCACCAATCTTGCTCTTGACCCCTTTGTTGGTGAACCATTCTATTTGCGAATAGAAAGCTCTTACCACATTTGGGTAGCACACGTCCTCGGAACTCATCATGGCTGGCCATCCAGGTTGCTTGAGGAAGGTGAATTGAATTTCGTCCACCTGATTGTAGACATTGAGAGGCAATACCCTTCCCATGGCTAGATTCCGTGGGAGATAAGTCTTGTGGAATAGGGACTGCATTTCCTCATTTCATAGAGAATATCTTCGGATATCTCATTGAGATTGTTTCTCATTAAGCCCTTGATTTCTCCAGAGATGGCCATTTGGAAGAAGAGTTTGAGTTTTGAGTAGAGATAGAGAAGAACAAGAGAGAGAGATATAGCGAGAGAGCAGATGAAGATTGGAAGCAAGGAGAGGTTTTGGCAGAGTTTTGGTAAGTTTTGAGCGTAAAGTGCTCAAATGAACCAATGCTATGAGTATTTATAGACAAGGCTTGTAACTAGCCGTTTCCTGCCACTTATCCAAAAGTTACCGTTGGTAACTTGTTTCTCGGAAGGTACCTTTCTGAGAGAGGTGGTCCTTCTGAGAAACTCTCCTTCTGAGAGATGTTTCAGAAGATCTCCTTTCTGAGAGATGAGTCTTCTGAGAACAAATTTTCTCAGATAGAGTTTTTCTGAGTTTTCCTACTTCTAGCTCAGAAGCTTAGTTCTATTGTTCGTCTCAGAGTCTAAACTAGAACTAAAGGGGGTTTCTAAGAGAGAGTTTTTAAATTTCAAAGCACTTAGAAACGTCTTAGATTGAGAAATCCTTTCAGAACATTGAAACGATCCTCGGTAAAGGCTTTGTAAATATATCTGAGATTGATCCTCAGTATTTACAAATTTGAGTTCAATGTCGCCTTTTTTGCACATGATCCCGAATAAAGTGATGTTTTATATCAATGTGCTTGGATCGAGAATGCTGAATAGGATTCTTAGCTAAGTTGATAACACTTGCATTATCACAGAGGATAGGGATTTTGGTGTACCTTATTTGATAATCAAGTAGTTGATTCTTAATCCAGAGCATCTGAGAACAGCAGTTCGCAGCAGATACATATTCAGCTTCAGCAGTTGATAGGGCGATCGTATTTTGCTTCCTGCAAGACCAAGTGATCAAGCATTTTCCAAAGAAGCAGCAGCAGCCACTTGTGCTTTTGCGATCTATCCTATCTCCAGCGTAGTCGGCATCACAGTATCCTACAACATCAGAAGAACAACCTTTCTCGTACCAAAGACCAAGATTAGTAGTTCCACTTAAATATCGTAAAATTCGTTTAACTGCAGTTAAGTGTGATTGCTTAGGTTTAGACTGGAATCTAGCACAGATCCCAACGCTGAGTTGGATATCTGGTCTGGAGGCAGTTAAGTAGAGAAGTGAGCCAATCATCCCTCGATAGTTGCTTTCTGAGACTTTCTCACCATCTTCATCCAAGTCAATTACTTGAGAGGGATGCATGGGAGTGCTCATGGGTTTGGCCTTATCTATCAGAAACTTCCTCAGAAGTTCCTTGGTATACTTCTCTTGATGAATAACTGTCCCTTCTGACTCTTGCTTGATTTGCAATCCTAGGAAGAATTTTAATTCTCCCATCATGCTCATCTCGAATTCACCTTGCATAAGCTTGGAGAATCTTTGCAAAGACATTCGTTGGTTGCGCCAAATATTATGTCATCAACATAAATCTGGACAATCAAGAAGCCAGAGTCTTCTGAGAGTGTAAAAGAGTTGTGTCCATTTTCCCTCTGAGAATCCGTTTTTAAGCAGGAAAGAGCTCAATCTATCGTACCAAGCTCTTGGAGCTTGTTTCAGACCATAGAGCCTTTGTAAGCTGAATACATGATCCGGGAATGCATCATTCACAAAACCAGGAGGTTGTTTTACATAGACTTCCTCAGAAAGGTATCCATTCAGGAAGGCAGACTTAACGTCCATCTGATATAGTTTGAAACCTTTGTGTGCAGCAAAGCTAGCACATTCTGATAGCTTCCAATCTTGCGACTGGAGCGAAGTTTCATCATAGTCTATCCCTTCTTGTTGGTTGTACCCTTGTGCAACCAATCTGGCCTTGTTTTTCACGACTTGACCGTTTTCATCAAGTTTGTTTCGAAACACCCATTTAGTCCCAATGACACTCTTGCCCTTGGGTTTCTGAGTCAGTTTCCAAACTTGATTTCTCTCGAATTGGTCAAGTTCATCCTGCATGGCATTTACCCAGCTAGGATCATCTAACGCCTCTTCTATGGAATCTGGTTCAAGTTCAGAGACCATAGCAGATTGTATAGTTCCTTCTGTTCTTACACCACTTTCTGGATTGCCCAAGACTTCATTCTGAGAGACGTTCTTCAAGTCTCTTGAACTCTGATCCCTTTAGGAGTAGGGTTCTGAAAAGGAGACACAGAAGGTTCTCTTTCTGAGTCATCAGAAGCTTGACCTTCTGAGAATCTAGGTTCCATTGGATTGGAGAAGTAGGTTCTCTAGGTTCTGGAGCCTCGATGATGTTACTAGATTTTCTTTTAGATGAAGATGATTGTTCCATGGGTTGGAAGTCAGTCTCATCATCTATAAGAATTTTCCTTTTGGCTCTCTCAGAAGAGATGTTGAGTTTCTCAACTCATCTTCTAAGTTAACATCTTTCTGAGACATGTCCTTACTAAAGTTCTTTGAACCTAATATGGATTGTCTCTTCAACACATTTACTTCTTTGTTATATACTCTGTAAGCTTTAGAGATTGAGGAGTATCCTAGGAAGTAACCATCATCGGACTTAGGATCAAACTTAGAGAGTTTGTCCTTTGTGTTGAGAATAAAACAAGAAGAACCAAATACATGGAAATAAGAAATGTTGGTATTTTATTCTTCCACAGCTCGTAGGTGTCTTTTCAGAATTGGTCTCAGAAAGACTCGATTCTGAATGTAGCATGAAGTATTAACTGCTTCAGCCCAGAAACCTTTTGAAAGTCCACTCTCTAAGAGCATTGTTCTTGCCATCTCTTGAAGGCTTTCGATTCTTCCTCTCAGCTACTCCATTTTGTTGAGGAGTTCTGGGAGATGAGAAATTCGTGAGCAATGCCCAGATTTTCACAAAGCTTTTCAAACGCATGATTCTCAATTCACCACCATGATCTGATCTAATGCATGAATGTGCGAATCCTTTTCAGTTGAAACTCTTTCGCAAATGCTTTGAACTTCTCAAAAGTTTCTTCCTTAGAAGCTAGAAAGAAAACCCAAGTGAATCTGGAGTAATCATCCACTATGACAAGACCATAGCGTTTTCCAGAAAGGGAAGCCGTTCTGGTTGGTCCGAAGAGATCCATGTGGAGCAGTTCCAGTGGTTTCTGAGTAGAAATACCACTTTTACTGGGAAAGGAAGCCTTGGTCTGTTTCCCTTTTTCACAGAAGTCGCAGGTTGCATCCTTCTGATACTTAATTCTGGGAAGGCCCTTTACAAGTCCTTTCTGAGAGAGTTCAGAAAGAGTCTCATATGGGCATGACCAGTTTCTTATGCCATAGCCATTTGTCTTCTTGGATAGAGACAAGGCATTCCACATTTTGATCCTTTAGATCATCCAGATGGATACATAAATGTTACCAACACGTTTTCCTTCCAGAACGACCTTTCATTTGTGAGATTAATCACATGACAATACTTGGCATAAAACTCAACCTTTAAGCTTTGTCACAAAATTGACTAAGCTTAATAGATTGTGAGTTAGCCATCGACCAAAAGTACATCTGAGATTTGGTGAGAGGAATCCTTACCAACATCTCCGATTGCAGTGACTCTTCCCTTAGCTCCATCACCGAATCGCACTGTTCCGCCCTTTTTGGGCTGAGGCTTCTGAACCAATGCTTGCTTCCAGTCATGTGCTCGAGCAGCCACTGTCAAGGTACCACTGCTCATCGTGGTGGTGGAGCAGTGCTTGATGATGTACCTGCAGTCACAAAGTTAACAGATTTAGGTACCCATTCTTTGTTGGGTCCTTGCTTGTTAGCTTTCTTGGACTTTTGCCTTCTTTTCTTAGAGGGGTCATGGTTTTGAGATTCAGAGACCTTTTGTTTGCCCTTTTCAGAAGCACTTGCTTTCTGGAAGTTTTACCCTTCTGAGAGGGGTCAGTCTTCTTAGAAGATTTTGCTTTTTGAGTTTTCTTCTTAGCCTTCTGAGGCTTAGAGATTTTTCCTTTTTTCACATAGGGCATTTTTCAGAACCATGACCACTCTTAAAACATGCAATGCACATGCGGGGTGATTTAGTTAAGAGTGGATCAAGATTATGTGGTTCAAAGACTTCTTCATATCCAGACCGCTTTTGTCTTTATAGGTCTTTGACCCCCAAGCAAAAGACTTAGCATCTTTTCACCATTTACCATCTTAACTAAGTCAGAGGTTAGAAGTTCATTTGTCTTTTGCAGTTCGATCATGGCCTTTTCAGCCTTTTCTACTGTGATTGAAGACAAACTTTCTAATGCTTGATACAGGTCATGACTTCAAGGTATCTACCTTTGAAGTCGTCTCTTTCAAGCCTTAGGTTCTGAACTTCTTGAGTTAGTCTTGCATTTTCAGCTTCTGTGTTTTTAAAAGATTTTTTGAGGTCGCTGAAACTGTTAGCTAACTCGTTTGAGTCTTTCAGAAGATCATAATGAGTTCTGAGAGCTCATCGTATGAGTATGAAAGAGGAGGGGAATTTTGTACCTCTTCTGACTCAGATTCTGTTTCCAGAATGTAGTCAGTTCCTGCCATGAGCACACATTAGCTTCTTCTTCTCACTTGCTGCTTCAGAAGCTTCGTCTTCTGAATCACTCCAGGTTGCAGCCATTGCCTTCTTTTTCTTTCTGGGATGAATTTCTTCTTCCTTTGTTTTGTGGACACTCCGTCTTGAAGTGGCCTTTTTCTCCACATCCAAAGCATGTGGCATCTGAAGGCTTTGACTTCCTTTCTTAGGAGTGAATTCCTTGCTTTTGTTTGGCCTCTTTCTCCAGGCTTTCTTCATTTTCTTTACTAGGAGAGAGATGTCGTCTTCGTCGGATTCTGAGCCTTCATCATTGTCAGACTCAGAAGCTTCTTCAGCTTTGAAAGCTTTGGAAGACTTTCTGACTTGACTGTTCAGAGCCAATCCCTTCTGAGGTCTGGAGGAAGCGGACGGTCCTCCGAGCAACCTTCCAGTTCGATCTCATGCGTTCTGAGCGAACCAAATAGTACATCCAAACCTAGCTGGTTTAGATCCTTGGCTTCCTGGATTGCTGTGACCTTAGGACGCCATTTTGCAGAAAGGCTTCTGAGGATTTTTTACCATCTCAGCGTTTGAATAAGTCTTTCCCAAGACTTTCAGCTGATTGATGATATGGAGAAATCTTATTGACATGCTGTCAATAGTTTC
>CM024265.1:9557859-9822717 GCA_013621005.1 Aeschynomene evenia | reverse complement strand
GTATGTGTGCACGAGAAGGGGGGGTTGAATCGTGCAAGTTTTTGAAATTATCTTATAAAAAACTTTTACTTAGAAAGCTGTTTTTACTCAGAAAGTGGATTTAAGAGTTTGCAGCGGAAATAGCTTTCTGAGAAGATTAAGTTCTAAGAAACTTAGTCTTTCTGAGAAAGTTCCTATCTGAGAAGTCTTAAGAAAATGACTTTGAGTTTATAATCTTTTAAATGCTTTCTGATTCTAATCAGTAATGTTTTCACAAGACCTCTTAGTTAAAACCGTGGTGGAGTTTTTTTTTAAAACTTTATGTAATTAAAGAGTAAGAGAGAAAAGCTTAACACAAAGAGTTTTATACTGGTTCGGTTTTAACCAACCTACTCCAGTCCTCAACCTTCAGTTGAGAGTTCTTAGATATTCTTCTTAATGTGCCTTCTCAGACAACACTGCCTTTACCAAGTAAAGGATTTCCACCACTTCACAACCCGAAGTGGATTTCCTTGCCTCACACTAGAGGACTTCCTTGCCTCACAATAGAGGACTTCCTTGCCTTAATCAATTAAGACTTTGAACCTTGCCTGCCTTGCCTTCACACAAAGAAGGACTTAGCGTTTTTCGAAGGTTTGATTTGATCGAAAAAAACTACCAAGACTAAGTTACAAACCTAGTTTTACACTTAGTAGACTTCTAGAATTAACTTACAAATGTAAGAATTTACACCAATTCAGAACTAGAAGATTTTGCAAAGTTAGAAGAACAATTTCGTAAAAATTGTCTTTCTGAGAAAGTTCTAAGTTTTCGCAAATGATTTTTAATTCAACAGAGTTTTGGCACGTTTAATCAAGAGTTTTAGCGCAAGAGTTTCTTCACATTGCTCTGGAATTGAACTCATATATATAGGCATCAAAGAGCCGCGAAATTAGAAGCTTTCACTTTGCTTATGTGGCTGTGTCCTTTTCAGAACGGCTCCCTGCTACAGTCAGCGCAAAATGAGGAAGTTTTCAGAACTGCACAGTGCGCGTGTTCCCACTTCCTTGGCTAGTTGTAGCGAGCTTTCTGAGACTGTTTGTGCTTCCTTGAGTCCAGACACTTGGTTGCTTCTGAGTCCAAACCTTCTAAGAGTTGTACGGACTTCTGAGGCGAACCTTCTGAGGGAAGACCCTTCTGAGAACTACTAGTCGCAAGGTCTTCTGAGACCTTTCTGAGGCGACAATGTTCTTTCCTCAGAAACATGTTTTCACCTTCAGCGCTTCTGAGACATCCTTTCTGATATCTTTGGCGCTATGATTTTATCAATTGATTTCAAGGCTACTTGATGTTTTGTCTTGGTCTTTGCTCATGGCATTGCAATAATTTAAAGCTTTCTGAGACACTTAGCGCACATATTAGCAAAACTTAAGTAAAATTTTATACTTATGGCTACCTTGTTATCATTAAAACTTTCATAACTCTAAGAGAATTATGCTTAATTCTCTCAGAAGGGTTCTGGAGCTTACAATCTCCCCTTTTTGATGATAACAACTTAAGTCTTAAGATAATAATTTTGCTTAAGTTCAGAAGTGTTTCTGAGTAAGTTCATAACTTATTCAGAATTCACTTTTGCTTTCTTAGAAACTAATTTAGCTTTCTGAGAGAAGGCTTCGTTATTTTCTTAGAAGGCTGAGATAATCAACAGTTCAAGTATGCAATGTATGATTACTGTTTGAGATTATCAATTACATAGCATGTATTTCATGATAAATGTATTTATGAGATTCAGAAATACCAAGCTAAGTAAATCAAGAGATGCCAAAAAAATAAATAATAAAAGATAAGCATAAAATAGGTAAAACATGAGATGCCAAAATAATGATTTTTCATTTATGGTTTTGTAAAGATACAAAATATTTGGCTCCCCCAAGTGCTCCCCTAAGTTCTAGCCTAGTGTTTACGATAGCCAATGTACAAAATTTTTTTATCATTTATCTACTCCCCCTTTGTTACATCAAAAAGGGTGGCTAAGACATAAACGCCATCATTGACTTAGAACTACTGCCTTCTGGCAATGTAGCGTAGCAGCTGGCATATCTCCATGAGAATCTCGCTCTGAGTCGCATTCTGAGCGCATTCTGGAGGGAGTTCAGAGGCAGTGGAAGGCTGTTGAGAAGATGAGGGTTGAGATGAAGGAGGACGAGAGACTTCAGCCTCAAGTACTTCATCGATTATATCCCTTGTTTGATATTCAGGAGGTTCTTCTTCTTGTACAGCTTTACCTTCAATAGCAGCAAGTTCAATGGAAGGCTGCCTTTGAGTGTCCTCAGAAACTAGAGCAAGGTCTAGATCAGAGGTTGCCTAGCTGATGGTTGCTCCATAGCACCAGAAGTCTGAGCATCGTCGGAGAGGTTGAAGGTTGAGATCTGGCTATGCATGGCTTCAATGCTCTTCAACTTCTCAGTTCGACCAAAGAAAGGCCGAAATTGCACAGAGGGTGGAGTGACTACCATCCTTCCCAGCTGAAAGCCGGAACCAATCATTGAGTCCGTTATCGAGAAGGTGGGACCTTGTTGATCAAAGGATGTAGGAGGAACCTCTGTTATATCTTGAGGAGGAACCTCTGGTTCCTTCTGAGAGTCCTTCTCAGATTGAGTTCCTTCTAAGGAACTGTGGGCAACAAATGCCTGAACTGCTGCAACTCCGGCAGCCATGGCAGCGTCAGCGCCCACCTCTGAGCTGAGCCCAGTGCTGGTGGTCCCTGGCACTACGTCATGTGTTGAGACATGAGTTTCCTCATGTTCCAAAGGGATCTCAGAAGAGAGGAGACCAACCTCAGAAGTTGGTTCAATTAAGGCTTCCTCATGCTGTAGTTGTTGTTGTTGTTGTTGCATCTGAGCAGCTTCTGGAGTCTTAGAAGGTTGATCCAGTGCCTTCTGGACGTCAAGCATCGTCTGAGCCAATGACTCAGCATTCACAGTGGCAACTTCAGTTGTGGTTGCCTCAGAAAGTTCCACCATAGAAACCTCAGATGGCTTCTTCTGGGGCTCTTTCTTGGAGCTTCCAGCATCTGGAATGCGATGCTCAATGCGAAAGCTTGCCGCATCTTCTTCCTCGGAAGAGGAATCAGCAACATTTCCTCCATGCCCCTGAATGTCTTCTCTGGTGGGGGAGACATTTCCAGATGGGGAGGAGTGATGAGAAGCTTCTGCTTCTTCTTCAACAGCAGCAGTAGTAGCAGCAGCGGTGGTGGCAGCAGTAGCAGTAACTGCTACAATTTCTTTGCCCGTCAGCTTCGGCGGGCTCTGTTTCTGAGTGGTTTTTATCCCCACTCCTTTGTGAGACTTTCCCTGATATTTCAAGGAATGCAGGAGTTTAGTTTTAAATTTGGTGGGTTTAAAACCAGTAACAGAATCAGAAACAGGAATTGAAGTAGAAGAAGATTTAAGAAAGAGAGGTGGAGTTTTAGAGTAAGCTTTTACCAAACGACCACGTTTCTTTTTCCCTTCTGGTGGCACATCTGGACTTGGAGAGTTGGAGGTGCTTTCCTTTTTCTGGTCATGGGTTGCTCAGATGTTGTTTATTCTGAGTCTTCAGCAGCCTCAACCACCGTAGGTTCCTTCAGAGGAGTCTTCTGAGCTCCCTCAGAAGCCATACTCCTTGTCACCCTTGTTGGAGAAGGATGAGTCACCTTTTGCTTCTTCTTTTTCTTTTCTGAAGGATCAAAAACCTTTTCCTTTCCTTTCTCAGCCTTAGAGGACTGGATGGGACCAGCAGCTCCCTTAGAAGGCTTTGCTTCCTCCTTCTTCTTAGGTGCCCCCGTCTCTGGTACCTTCTTCTTCTTAATGTTGTTAAAGGTGACCATGGAAAACTTACTGTGGTTGAAGACGTATTCATAGTCTTCAAGTGGGAAGGAGAAATGGTCGAGGATTCTGGTCAGAAGACTTCCGTAAGGTAGACTCGTGAGAGCCCTCTTCGGATGAGCCTGGTGCATCATGTAGTTGAGCACCATCCTCCCAAAATCTACTCTTTCCTTCTTCAGCAGGTGGTACAGTAGGCAGGCATCCATGGTGGTAACGTTCCCCATGTCTCCAATCCGAGGGAGAAGAGTGTGTTGCACAACGGAGAAGATGATTCTAGCCTCTTGCGTGAGATGAGGCACCTTCACCCCCTTGAGTGGTAGGCTGTTGCTACCAGTCAGAAGTGTCACGACTTCTTCTTCTGAATCATCTACCTTCTTGACCCATTCTGGGTCGTCGGCGATGACAACACCACCATTCAAGGTCTTGAAGACTTTGTTGATGTCAGAGGAGGAGAAGCGGATCTGTTGGTCACCAATCTTGCTCTTGACCCCTTTGTTGGTGAACCTTTCTATTTGCGAATAGAAAGCTCTCACCACATTTGGGTAGCACACGTCCTCGGAACTCATCATGGCTGGCCATCCAGGTTGCTTGAGGAAGGTGAATTGAATTTCGTCCACCTGATTGTAGACATTGAGAGGCAATACCCTTCCCATGGCTAGATTCCGTGGGAGATAAGTCTTGTGGAATAGGGACTGCATTTCCTCATTGTCATAGAGAATATCTTCGGATATCTCATTGAGATTGTTTCTCATTAAGCCCTTGATTTCTCCAGAGATCGCCATTTGGAAGAAGAGTTTGAGTTTTGAGAAGAACAAGAGAGAGAGAGAGCAGATGAAGATTGGAAAGTGAGGAGAGGTTTTGGCAAGTTTTGAGCGTAAAGTGCTCAAATGAAACAATGCAATGAGTATTTATAGACATGGCTTGTAACTAGCCGTTTCCTGTCACTTATCCAAAAGTTACCGTTGGTAACTTGTTTCTCGGAAGGTACCTTTCTGAGAGAGGTGGTCCTTCTGAGAAACCCTCCTTCTTAGAGATGTTTAAGAAGATCTCCTTTCTGAGAGATGAGTCTTCTGAGAACAAATTTTCTCAGATAGGGTTTTTCTGTGTTTTCCTACTTCAAGCTCAGAAGCTTAGTTCTGTTGTTCGTCTCAGAGTCTAAACTAGGACCAAGGGGGGTTTCTAAGAGAGAGTTTTTAAATTTCAAAGCACTTAGAAACGTCTTAGATTGAGAAATCCTTTCAGAACATTGAAACGATCCTCGGGTAAAGGCTTTGTAAATATATCTGAGATTTGATCCTCAGTATTTACAAATTTGAGTTCAATGTCGCCTTTTTGCACATGATCCCGAATAAAATGATGTTTTATATCAATGTGCTTGGATCGAGAATGCTGAATAGGATTCTTAGCTAAGTTGATAGCACTTGTATTATCACAGAGGATAGGGATTTTGGTGTACCTTATTTGATAATCAAGTAGTTGATTCTTAATCCAGAGCATCTGAGAACAGCAGTTCGCAGCAGATACATATTCAGCTTCAGCAGTTGATAGGGCGATCGTATTTTGCTTCTTGCAAGACCAAGTGATCGAGCATTTTCCAAAGAAGCAGCAGCAGCCACTTGTGCTTTTACGATCTATCCTATCTCCAACGTAGTCGGCATCACAGTAACCTACAACATCAGAAGAACAACCTTTCTCGTACCAAAGACCAAGATTAGTAGTTCCACTTAGATATCGTAAAATTCGTTTAACTGCAGTTAAGTGTGATTGTTTAGGCTTAGACTGGAATCTAGCACAGATCCCAACACTGAGTTGGATATCTGGTCTGGAGGCAGTTAAGTAGAGAAGTGAGCCAATCATCCCTCGATAGTTGCTTTCTGAGACTTTCTCACCATCTTCATCCAAGTCAATTACTTGAGAGGGATGCATGGGAGTGCTCATGGGTTTGGCCTTATCCATCAGAAACTTCCTCAGAAGTTCCTTGGTATACTTCTCTTGATGAATAACTGTCCCTTCCGACTCTTGCTTGATTTGCAATCCTAGGAAGAATTTTAATTCTCCCATCATGCTCATCTCGAATTCACCTTGCATAAGCTTGGAGAATTCTTTGCAAAGGCATTCATTGGTTGCGCCAAATATTATGTCATCAACATAAATCTGGACAATCAAGAAGCCAGAGTCTTCTGAGAGTGTAAAAAGAGTTGTGTCCACTTTCCCTCTTGAGAATCCGTTTTTAAGCAAGAAAGAGCTCAATCTATCGTACCAAGCTCTTGGAGCTTGTTTCAGACCATAGAGAGCCTTTGTAAGCTTGAATACATGATTTAGGAATGCATCATTCACAAAACCAGGAGGTTGTTTTACATAAACTTCCTCAGAAAGGTATCCATTCAAGAAGGCAGACTTAACGTCCATCTGATAGAGTTTGAAACCTTTGTGTGCAGCAAAAGCTAGCAACATTCTGATAGCTTCCAATCTTGCGACTGGAGCGAAAGTTTCATCATAGTCTATCCCTTCTTGTTGGTTGTACCCTTGAGCAACCAATCTTGCCTTGTTTCTCACGACTTGACCGTTTTCATCAAGTTTGTTTCGAAACACCCATTTAGTCCCAATGACACTCTTGCCTTTGGGTTTCTGAGTCAGTTTCCAAACATGATTTCTCTCGAATTGGTCAAGTTCATCCTGCATGGCAATTACCCAGCTAGGATCATCTAACGCTTCTTCTATGGAATCTGGTTCAAGTTCAGAGACCATAGCAAGATTTGTATAGTTCCTTCTGGTTCTCACGCCACTTTCTGGATTGCCCAAGACTTCATTCTGAGAGACGTTCTTCAAGTCTCTTGAACCTCTGATCCCTTTAGGAGTAGGGTTCTGAGAAGGAGACACAGAAGGTTCTCTTTCTGAGTCATCAGAAGCTTGTCCTTCTGAGAATCTAGGTTCCATTGTATTTGGAGAAGTAGGTTCTCTAGGTTCTGGAGCCTCGATGATGTTACTAGATTTTTCTTTAGATGAAGAGGATTGTTCCATGGGTTGGAAGTCAGTCTCATCATCTATAAGAATTTTCCTTTTGGCTTTCTCAGAAGAGATGTTGAGTTTCTCAAACTCATCTTCTAAGTTAGCATCTTTCTGAGATATGTCCTTACTAAGTTCTTTGAACTTAATATGGATTGTCTCTTCAACACATTTACTCCTTTTGTTATATACTCTGTAAGCTTTAGAGATTGAGGAGTATCCTAGGAAGTATCCATCATCGGACTTAGGATCAAACTTAGAGAGTTTGTCCTTTGTGTTGAGAATAAAACAAGAAGAACCAAATACATGGAAATAAGAAATGTTTGGTATTTTATTCTTCCACAGCTCGTAAGGTGTCTTTTTCAGAATTGGTCTCAGAAAGACTCGATTCTGAATGTAGCATGAAGTATTAACTGCTTCAGCCCAGAAACCTTTTGAAAGTCCATTTTCTAAGAGCATTGTTCTTGCCATCTCTTGAAGGCTTCGATTCTTCCTCTCAGCTACTCCATTTTGTTGAGGAGTTCTGGGAGATGAGAATTCGTGAGCAATGCCCAGATTTTCACAAAGCTTTTCAAAAGCATGATTCTCAAATTCACCACCATGATCTGATCTAATGGCATGAATGTGCGAATCCTTTTCAGTTGAAACTCTTTTCGCAAATGCTTTGAACTTCTCAAAAGTTTCTTCCTTAGAAGCTAGAAAGAAAACCCAAGTGAATCTGGAGTAATCATCCACTATGACAAGACCATAGCGTTTTCCAGAAAGGGAAGCCGTTCTGGTTGGTCCGAAGAGATCCATGTGGAGCAGTTCCAGTGGTTTCTGAGTAGAAATACCACTTTTACTGGGAAAGGAAGCCTTGGTCTGTTTCCCTTTTTCACAGAAGTCGCAGGTTGCATCCTTCTGATACTTAATTCTGGGAAGGCCCTTTACAAGCCCTTTACAAGTCATATGGGCATGACCAAGTTTCTTATGCCATAGCCATTTGTCTTCTTGGATAGAGACAAGGCATTCCACATTTTGATCCTTTAGATCATCCAGATGGATAACATAAATGTTACCAACACGTTTTCCTTCCAGAACGACCTTGTCATTTGTGAGATTAATCACATGACAATACTTGGCATAAAACTCAACCTTTAAGCCTTTGTCACAAAATTGACTAATGCTTAATAGATTGTGAGTTAAGCCATCGACCAAAAGTACTTCTGAGATTTGGTGAGAGGAATCCTTACCAACATCTCCGATTGCAGTGACTCTTCCCTTAGCTCCATCACCGAATCGCACTGTTCCGCCCTTTTTGGGCTTGAGGCTTCTGAACCAGTGCTTGCTTCCAGTCATGTGCCTTGAGCAGCCACTGTCAAGGTACCACTGCTCATCGTGGTGGTGGAGCAGCACTTGATGATGTACCTGCAGTCACAAAGTTAACAGATTTAGGTACCCATTCTTTGTTGGGTCCTTGCTTGTTAGCTTTCTTGGACTTTTGCCTTCTTTTCTTAGAGGGGTCATGGTTTTGAGATTCAGAGACCTTTTGTTTGCCCTTTTCAGAAGCACTTGCTTTCTGAGAAGTTTTTCCCTTCTGAGAGGGGTTAGTCTTCTTAGAAGACTTTGCTTTCTGAGTTTTCTTTTGAGCCTTCTGAGGCTTAGAGATTTTTCCTTTTTCCAACATAGGACATTTTTCAGAACCATGACCACTCTTAAAACATGAGATGCACGTGCGAGGTGATTTAGTTAAGGATGGATCAATATCATTTGGTTCAAATATTTCTTCATAACCAAGTCCACTCTTATCCTTGTAAGGTCTTTGACCACCAAGCAAGAGTGTCATCATTTTTTCACCCTTGACCATCTTAACTAAGTCATAAGTGAGAAGCTCATTTGTCTTTTGTAATTCTATCAAAGCCAGTTCGGCTTTTTCAACAGTTATAGAAGACATTGTTTCTAAAGCTTGATAGAGGTTGTGACTTTCAAGATATCTATTTTTAAAGTCATCCCTTTCAAGCCTTAGGTTCTCTACTTCTTGAATTAGTCTAGCATTTTCAGCTTCTAAGGATTTAAAAGACTTTCTTAGTTTGCTGAAATTGTTAGCTAATTCGTTTGAGTCTCTCAGAAGCTCTTCATAGAGTTCTGAGATCTCATTGTATGAGTATGAGAGAGGAGGAGAGTTTGGTACCTCTTCTGACTCAGATTCTGTTTCCAGAACATAGTCAGTACCGGCCATGAAGCAGACATTAGCTTCCTCTTCACTTTCTGACTCAGAGTTTTCCTCTTCTGAGTCACTCCATGTAGCAGCCATTGCCTTCTTCTTCTTCCTGGGAATGAACTTCTTCTTTCCCTTGTTCTGTGGACACTCCGTCTTGAAGTGGCCTTTTTCTCCACATCCAAAGCATGTGACATATGAAGGCTTTGACTTTCCTTTCTTAGGAGTGAATTCCTTGCTTTTGTTTGGCCACTTTCTCCAGGCTTTCTTCATTTTCTTTACTAGGAGAGAGATGTCGTCTTCGTCGGATTCTGAGCCTTCATCATTGTCAGACTCAGAAGCTTCTTCAGCTTTGAAAGCTTTGGAAGACTTTCTGACTTGACTGTTCAGAGCCAATCCCTTCTGAGGTCTGGAGGAAGCGGATGGTCCTCCGAGCAACCCTTCCAGTTCGATCTCATGCGTTCTGAGCGAACCAAATAGTACATCCAAACCTAGCTGGTTTAGATCCTTGGCTTCCTGGATTGCTGTGACCTTAGGACGCCATTTTGCAGAAAGGCTTCTGAGGATTTTTCTTACCATCTCAGCGTTTGAATAAGTCTTTCCCAAGACTTTCAGCTGATTGATGATATGGAGAAATCTTATTGACATGCTGTCAATAGTTTCCTCAGGCTGCATGCTAAAGGACTCGTATTTGTGTACGAGCATTGAGATTTTTGTTTCCTTGACTTCGTCGTTACCTTCGTGCAGCATATGAAGTCTTTCCCAAATCTCTTATGCAGTATCACATGACACAATTTTGTCATATTCTACTTTGGGTAAAGCACAGAGGAGAATATACTTGGCTTTGAAGTTGAGTTGTATTTTCTCCTTCATCTCTTGAGTCCATTCGTCCTTAGGGACCCGTCTTGTATAGGTTCTGAGTGCTGGAGGTGCTACTCCTGGCTCAGCGTCTGTTGCAACTACAGCATCCTCTGTAATTGTCTGCAGAGGCTGATAGTCTCCATTCTCGATCCTATCCCATAAGTCCAGACTGGTGTGCTTGATGAACAGCGTCATCCTGTCACGCCAGTAGTCGAAGCTATCTCCAAGAAACATCGGAGGTCTGTTTATTGAAGCCCCATCTGATATGAATGCAGCTGGTGAATTCATATTTCCTTTCGTGGATCTTTTTCCTTGACACTGCTAAGTGCTCAACCCCTTAAGGACCGAGCTCTGATACCAATTGAAAGTGTATGTGTGCACGAGAAGGGGGGGGTTGAATCGTGCAAGTTTTGAAAATTACCTTTTAAAACTTTTACTTAGAAAGCTGTTTTTACTCAGAAGGTGGATTTTAGAGCTTGCAGCGGAAATAGCTTTCTGAGAAGATTAAGTTTCTGAGAACTTAGTCTTTCTGAGGAAGTTCCTATCTGAGAAGTCTTAAGAAAATGACTTTGAGTTATAATCTTTAAAACGCTTTCTGATTTTAATCAGTGATGTTTTCACAAGACCTCTTAATTAAAACCGTGCTTGAGTTTTTCTCAAAGCTTTATGCAATTAAAGAGTAAGAGAGAAAAGCTTAACACAAAGAGTTTTATACTGGTTCGGTTATAACCAACCTACTCCAGTCCTCAACCTTCAGTTGAGAGTTCTTAGATATTCTTCTTAATGTGCCTTCTCAGACAACACTGCCTTTACCAAGTAAAGGACTTCCACCACTTCACAATCCGAAGTGGATTTCCTTGCCTCACACTAGAGGACTTCCTTGCCTTAACACCTAAGGACTTCCTTGCCTCACGATAGAGGACTTCCTTGCCTTAATCAATTAAGGACTTTGAACTTTGCCTCAAACACCAGAGGACTTAAACTTGCCTTCACACAAAGAAGGACTTAGCGTTTTTCGAAGGTTTGATTTGATTCGAAAACAACTACCAAGACTAAGTTACAAACCTAGTTTTACACTTAGTAGACTTCTAGAATTAACTTACAAATGTAATAATTTACACCAATTCAGAACTAGAAGATTTTGCAAAGTTAGAAGAACAATTTCGTAAAAATTGTCTTTCTGAGAAAGTTCTAAGTTTTCGCAAAATGATTTTCAATTCAACAGAGTTTTGGCACGTTTAATCAAGAGTTTTAGCGCAAGAGTTTCGACACATTGCTCTGGAATTGAACTCATATATATAGGCATCAAAGAGCCGCGAAATTAGAAGCTTTCACTTTGCTTATGTGGCTGTGTCCTTTTCAGAACGGCTCCCTGCTACAGTCAGCGCAAAATGAGGAACTTTTCAGAACTGCACAGTGCGCGTGTTCCCACTTCCTTGGCTAGTTGTAACGAGCTTTCTGAGACTGTTTGTGCTTCCTTGAGTCCAGACACTTGGTTGCTTCTGAGTCCAACCTTCTAAGAGTTGTACGGACTTCTGAGGCGAACCTTCTGAGGGAAGACCCTTCTGAGAACTACTAGTCGCAAGGTCTTCTGAGACCTTTCTGAGGCGACAGTGTTCTTTCCTCAGAAACATGTTTTCACCTTCAGCGCTTCTGAGACATCCTTTCTGATATCTTTGGCGCTATGATTTTATCAATTGATTTCAAGGCTACTTGATGTTTTGTCTTGGTCTTTGCTCATGGCATTGCAATAATTTAAAGCTTTCTGAGACACTTAGCGCACATATTAGCAAAACCTTAAGTAAAATTTTATACTTATGGCTTACCTTGTTATCATTAAAACTTTCATAACTCTAAGAGAATTATGCTTAATTCTCTCAGAAGGGTTCTAGAGCTTACAGAGGACGTGTATCTGAAGCTGCTGATGCAATCTCGGGTGGCACCTCATTACTGCCCCCAATGTCATGTGGGGAGGCAGTAATGGGTGATGACGATGGTCCCCCAGCAGCAGAACGTGATGGTGATGGTGATGGTGATGGTACTGGCTCGTAGTCCGGGTCCTCCTCCGTCTCTGGCCTCGACTCACGACCAGGGATATCATACAGCTAAATACCCCTGGAAAGATAACCACGAGGCTGGGCGGCGGTCTTCCTCTGCCCTCGATCTCCTCGGCCTCTGCCTCTACCCCTACCCCTATCATCATCTGCCATATCTATTCACAACAATACAAGTTGATTTTCATTAATTAAAGTGTTTGACAAAGTATCTTAAAATGATGTAGTGTTATTTGAAAACAAATTTATTGATGTAGTATATTAAAAACCATTTATTCAGAAAGTTGTGGACTGTCTTCACTCTCTTCTTCTGTATCGTCACTGTCAAGTTCATCTTCTTCTCCGTCGCTACCTTTAGTGGAGTCATCACCCTGAGTTGTTATGTTTTGGCGAGACATGTTAATAATGTCATCTTCACCAGTATCATCGTGTAAAGTAGCAGGGACTCCTGTATCTACAACCACCCTTGGAGCACGTGCAACTTCGACTTGGTAAGCTATTTCATCCACATCATCACTTTCAACTTTGCCCCTAGGTTTGGTTGTGAAAACAACCAACCACTTATTCTTGCACTTCCCCGGATACCTTCTGTAGTACACTTGCCGAGCATTCTGTGCAATGATGAAAGGATCATATGCACCAAATTGTCGTGTATGGTTAACCTCAATTAAGTCGTAATCAGCGTGCTTGCGTGTTCCATCAGGATGTCTAGGATCATACCACTCATAGTTAAACAAGACAACCTTCTTTGGCATTGGGTCCTCACCAACATATTCCAACTCTAAGACTTGTCTAAGTACCCCGTACCAATTATTCTCCCCTGTGCCAGCATCCCCTCGAACGCATACTCCACTATTGTACGTGGTCTTCTCACGACCCCAGTCTAGGGTGTGAAATTTATAACCATTCACATGGAAAATTGGCCACGAAATTGTTATATTGGTGGGACCCCAAGCTAAGCTTTTTATATGAGGATTTGTGACATTATTGTCATGATTGAGCACCTACATACGTAGACAACAAAGAGAATAGAAGGGGAAATTTTGAATTTTATGTTAAGATATAAATCAAAGACTAATAGTACGAAGATTACAAACTTACGAACGAGTTGAACCATTGAGGGAATTGGTCAAGCGTATGATTCTGAACGGTTTGTTCAAAATATCTGTTGACAGTAAGTAGAAATTAAAGATTTTTAATGACAACATTCACTACTATGTACAAAAACATTATTGAAATGATGAATTAGATATGTCACTTACGTTCTATAAGTGTCCACCTCATCACAGTTGATGAGAACATGTAGGTGCGCTGCATGCTTTTCTCTATCATTCAGCCAATAGTTTGTGGGTTTACCGGCACCACGTCCAGGTTGATTAAACACAGACAAAGTAGGCGGATATGAAGTTTCACCTCCATCATCATTGCGGCCTACTGCTGTTCTTTTCGAATGAACATGTGGCTCAAAATAAAATGAACAGAAGAAAGACGTCTCCTTTGATAAATAAGCTTCACATATTGACCCTTCAACACGAGCTCGATTCTTGACAGTTCTCTTAAAGGTCCCAATATTTCTTTCAAAGGGGTACATCCATCTATATTGAACCGGCCCACATACTTTCGCTTCATAGGCCAAGTGCACAGGTAAATGTTCCATTGAGTCAAAAAAAGAGGGGGGAAATATTCTTTCCAACTTGCACAAAATTACAGAAATATTTTGCTCCATTACTTCCAAAATAATGGGACCTCAGTGTGGTAGAACACAAATCACGAAAGAACAAACTAAGCTCGGTCAATGGTTTCCACACATGTAAAGGTAACTCTCGAAAGGCAACTGGAAGCAAACACTCCATAAACACATGACAATCATGACTTTTCATCCCATGGAACTTTCCATGCGCAACATCCACACACCTACGGAGGTTGGAGACATACCCATCTGGCATTCTCAACTCTTGCACCCATTTACACACGGATTGCTGATATAGCTAAAAGTGTCGTTATTTCTTTTAACTAAAATCAATTTAGAATTTAAAGAACAAAAAGAGTTTTCCCAAGAAAAATGGATTGAATTGAATAACTATAGTAGTATAGCTAGTCAACCCAAGACGTTTCCCAAAGAGGTCTTAAATCGTTGATTAAGTATGTATAGTATATGTAATGTTGGGATTTTGTAAGAGGTAATGCAAGTAATGAAAGCAAGAAGTATTGATAATGCAAAAAGAGACTTGGTGTTGAGTTATGCACAAAATCACGGTTTCCCTATCCTAAACCCACATAGGCATTTTATCAAACACTTAAAATGCAATTTACACATGCTCAAGAATTGCTAAACCAAATTGACTTTGATCAAAACCAAAATAATCTAATCATCCCAAGCACATGCAAACCTAATCCTTTATCAAGAATTATTCCCACTCACTAAATGATTGAGCCAATGCATTGATCAACACATAGACCCATAAACCCCTAAACACAATTTAATCCCTTAATCAAGAAACCAAAATGCATTCAAGGCATAATCAAAATGAGCAAGTATGAATCCACACAAGCAAAATTTAATAGCATTTAAAAGCCCAAGAGAATGAGAAGCAAGAAAACAAATTAATAGTGGGTTTCAAGAGAAAACATAACTTTGGCAATCGCCCAACACCAAGAATGAGAAAGCTACTCACACATAATCAAAGATAGCAAATGAAATAAAGAAATGGGAATCAAAATCATGCTGGAAAATGAAAATGAAATTAGAATTAAACTTGAGGAAGAGTAGAAAAGTGTAATAGTGTGCAAGACAAAGATGGAAAAACCTAGAGAGAAGTTGGAGCTTCTCTCTCTAAAAACCCTAGCCTAATTTAGAAATGAACTAGGAAATGTTCTGAAGTGTGTCAGCCCAATCAGATAAAGGGGCCTTTTTACAAAAAGGGGAGTAGGGACTAAATAGCAAAAACACTAAAAATTGGGGAGCTGTCACGTCTTGGTCGCTAGCGACCAAGCAAACATAATGCTGGTCGCTAGCGACCAGTATCAGTAAAAACACAATTTGCTGCAAAATTCTCCGGTTCCCCGTTTCGCTCGCTCCAACGCTCCCGCTGCTTCCGATGCTTCCGAGACTCAAAGTAGCTCCAGCCTAGGTCCCTGAAATTCCAAAGCACTACCCAAACGTGCATCAAAAGATAACAAGGCTAAAGTCTACTTAAAACCTCAAAAAGTAACATAATTCCACATCAACCACCAAAATGCAAAATATACAAAAACAACGCAAACAACTACAATTAACACACTTAAGGAAGGCAAGATGTACATATAAGGGCAGAGGATGCTCAGAATTTCGCATCCTATCAATTGCCTCTGCGCAGGATTTAAAACATAGCTTGCCTTCGGCTTAACAACGCGACCATCACGTGTCTCTTGTAAATGTAGCTCTGGTCGTCGACAGTACTCTGTTAAGTCTAATCTTGCCTTCACATTATCCTTAGTCTTGTCACTGTCCATAACAGTATTCATGATGTTATCACAAACATTCTTCTCAACATGCATGACATCTAGACAGTGACGAACAAGATTATCTTTCCAATAGGGTAACTCCCATAATATGCTCTGCTTAGTCCAGTTATGGTCCACACCATAACCTGGAAACTTGACTACTTTACCCAATTCGGTTATCTTAGGCAGATTTTTAACTCTGTCCCATACCTGTCTTCCAATAAGCCTAACAGGTGGTTCTTCATGTTCAACACAGTTTCGCTTAAACCCATACCTGTTATTCCTAAATGCATGATCATTTGGTAAGAATCTCCTATGACAATCAAACCATGAGTTCTTGCCGCCATTCTTAAGTGTGAAGGATTTTGTATCCTCCATGCAAATAGGGCAAGCTAGCTTCCCCTGTGTCATCCACGCAGACAACATACCATAAGCAGGAAAGTCATTAATCGTCCACATCAGAGCGGCTCTTAGCATGAAATTTTCTTTGGTGGCCACATCATAGGTCAAGACCCCATTGTGCCACAACTGCTTCAATTCATCTATGAGTGGTTGGAGGAAAACGTCAATTTTAGCTTTTGGATTATCAGGGCCAGGAATTACACATGTTAAAAACATGTACGGATCTTTCATGCACATCTCAGGAGGGAGGTTGTAAGGGGTAACAACAACAGGCCAACAAGAATAAGGCTTGTTAAATAAGTTATTTTGCGTGAACCCATCTGAGCAAAGTCCTAATCTAACATTCCGCGGATCATTTGCAAATTGAGGGTGACACCTATCAAAATGCCTCCAAGCTTCACCATGAGAGGGATGCGTCATTATCCCGTCACTTCTCCTATTCTCATAATGCCACCTCATGTGAGGTGCAGAGCTCATAGAGGCATACAAGCGTTTTAACCTAGGGATTAGGGGAAGATAGTGCATCCTTTTGTTGGGAATATGCTTATACCTCCCATTACCCGCTCTTCTAGGTTAGAACCTGAGGGCCTGACAGAATTTACATTCAACTAATTCAATATCCTCCTTATAGTACAACATGCAACCGTTCATGCAACAATCAATTTTCTCTGATTTCAACCCAAGTTTTGAAACTAACTTCTTTGCCTTATAATAGTCCCTAGGAATTGCCTCTGGTCGTGGATTAGCATCACTCATTAAAGTAGCCCATCGATCAAAAGCACTTTGACTCTTGTTTGCCTCTGACTTGATAGACAACATCCTAACTACCACTGACAACTCAGAAAGGGTTGAACCCTCCCAAATGGGTGTCTTTGCAGATTCTAACAAAGAAAAAAACCTCTGCGCTTCAGGATTTGGTTCCTCCTCTCTGGGTTCATTATAATCTTCATCATGTTGCCCCCCAAAGGCATCATGGATCATTTCCTCATAACACCCACGATTATCACCGCCCCAATTTAAATTACGATCCCCATATTGGTCACCATCAAACCCACTTGAACTACCTCCGACAAACTGATCCTGCTGTACTGACACTGACTCGACTTCCCCATGGACTGTCCATACATAATAATTATCCATAAATCCCTTTTTGTACAGGTGAACCTTAATCGTGTCAACATCATAGAAAAACCTACAAACACACTTGGCACATGGACACTTGACTTTTCCCTCAGTCCTAAATTGTTCAGACATACAAGCAAACCCCACAAACTCTTCAACTCCAGCATAGAATTCCGGCTTAATTCCCCCCTATTCGGGTGTAACCTATCATACATCCATGATCTATTTGTTGATGACATTGCTCTTGAATATTGGAGAATCCTAAAATGAGAAGTTTAACTAAGGCTTATTAATAACAAATTTTTAGTTAATCTAAATTCACCATTAATACGACACAAATGATTTTTACAAATTTGTTAAATTTTTACTCAAACATAATTTCGACAGAGTTTCCTTTAGTTTTAGATAACTTAACAACAGTTATTTAATTTCACGAAATTTTTACTTCACAAAATTTTGACAGAGTCTCCCCTAAATTTTAAACAAACTTTCTCTTTTAATTTTACAAAAAATGAGAAGTTTAACTAAGGCTTATTAATAACAGTTTTTAGTTAATCTAAATTCACCATTAATACGACACTAATGATTTTTACAAATTTGTTAAATTTTTACTCAAACATAATTTCGACAGAGTTTCTCTTAGTTTTACATAACTTAACAAAAGTTATTTAATTTCTCAAAATTTTTACTTCACAAAATTTTGACAGAGTCTCCCCTAAATTTTAAACAAACTTTCTCATTTAATTTTACAAATCAATCAACCAGTATTGCCGGAGTTTAAGGACCGGTCTCAGACTAAGTCATCTGCCCTAAGGTTTTGCAACAATAACAACAGAATCATATCATTAAATTAAAATTAATAAATAACATACCTAATATAAACGTAAGCTCCAATCGCCGAATATATCAACAACTGTTCTCATATATATCATTTAAATAATATATTTGTTACGTTATTGAAAAATTACTTACTTTAAATAACATATAAGTTTGTTAAATCTATCTTTTTTGGAATAACGTTTCTATTATTGTTTTAAACATTTTTCCTTTTAAAAAAATTAATATATTTATTTTTTTAAAAACAAAGTTTAACATATTAATTTTTTTAAATAGAAAAATAAAAAAATTAATAAATACAATATATTAAAATACCAAAACAATGAAAAATTAAAATTTAACAAAAATACCTAATGGAAGAGCAAGAGAAGCTTCTTGGCGGCGGTGGCAGCGGAGCTTCGGTGGCGGCGGTGGTAGCGGACGGCGGTGGCAGCGGAGAAGACGGAGGCACCTACAATGAGTTCTCATTAGAGACCTCAAACAAAAAATCAAAACCGATTAAAATGTAGAGGACAGAGAGACTAACCTGTTGGCACTTCCCGGAGGGCGAACGGGCGGCGGACAGTGGCGGAAACGGCGATATTCACGGCGGAGAGAGAGAGAGAACGGAGAAGAGAGAGAGAAGGACGTTCGCGAAATGAGGAAGAAGGAGACTCTGTCTCCTCATATTCGCGGGTTATCGACGGATGGTTTAATACATCCGTCGATAACATCCCTCGATAATGAGTAACCGATTAAATGAAACGGTGCGTTTCATTTATCGAGGGATGAACCCAATATTATCCGTCGATAGTTGTCTTCTAGGTTTAAGGTTTAGGGTTTAGGGTTTTATCGACGGATATTTTAATCTTCATCCGTCGATAAATTCAACTTGACCAAAAAAATTTTTTTGTTTTGGGCGGGAACATATTATCGAGGGATATTTTCTAAAATATCCCTCGATAATTATATTCGTTGATTAAAAATTCTCCCCAATGCTATATCCATCGATACATCCGCCGATAACCTTGGCAAAACAATCCGTCGATAATGTCGGTCGATAATCCGAGAGTTTCTAGTAGTGATGGTTTAAGATGGAAAGAGCAAAAGAAGCAAAGCAGCAAGTCCAAGGGCAAGGGCAAGGCAAAGGGCAAGGGCAATGAGATTCCCAAGCTGAAAGCCTTGAAGCCTAAGGGCGATGCGTCTAAAGAGGATACCTGCTTCCATTCCGGTAGGACCGGACATTGGAAGAGGAACTGTGCAAAATACCTGGAAGAATGAAAGAATAACAAAGGAAGTGAGACTTCCAGTTCATGTATGATTGTTATAGAGGTCAATTATCTACTTTTGCATCATGAGTATTAGATACTCGATGTAGTTGTCACTTGTTTATTTGTGTAAATGAGATTAGATCATTGACGAAGGGTAAAAGTCGACCTACGAGTTGGAAATGGAGCAAGAGTTGCTGCATTGACTGTAGGAAGTTATTATTTGACTTTGCCCATTGACTCATTATTCAGTTAGAGAACTGTTATAATGTATCTGCCAATAGAAGAACATCGTTTCTAATTCCAGTTTGGATAAACTTGGTTTTAGTTTTATAATGAAGAACAAATGTTGTTCAATTTATTATGATGATGTCCTTTATGGTAGTGCACCTATGATTAATGGACTTTACGTTCTTGATCTTGAAACGTCCATCTATAACATTAATACTAAGAGGTTCAAATCAAACGAATTGAATCCTTCTTACCTTTGGCATTGTCGTTTAGGCCATATAAATGAGAAGCGCATTTCAAAACTCCATAAAGATGGATTATTAGACTCATTTGATTATGAATCATATGAGACATGTGAATCTTGTTTATTGGGAAAAATGACTAAGGCACCATTCACTCAAAATGGTGAAAGGGCCACTGAGCTTTTGGGCCTTATACATACTGATGTATGTGGACCCATCAGTACCTTGGCAAGAGGTGGTTTTCAACACTTCATCACATTCAGTGATGATTTCAGTAGATATTGATATGTGTATCTTATGAGACACAAATCGGAATCCTTTGAAAAGTTCAAAGAATTCAAGAATGAAGTAGAAAACCAACTTGGCTAGAGTATTAAAATCCTTCGATCAGATCGAGGAGGTGAATACTTGAGTCAAGAGTTTGATGACTATCTACGAGATTGTGGGATACTATCCCAACTCACTCCTCCAGGAACGCCACAATGGAATGGTGTTTCTGAGAGAAGAAATCGAACATTGTTAGACATGGTTCAATCAATGATGAGTCATGCAAACCTTCCAAATTCTTTCTGGGGACATGCTGTCTTAACAGCAGCATTTACACTTAACTGTGTTCCAACCAAAACGGTGGAAAAGACACCATATGAGATGTGGACTGGTAAACGAGCCAGTGTGTCTTTTATGAAGATTTGGGGTTGTGAAGCTTATTTGAAATGTCACATCTCTAATAAGCTTGAACCTAAATCTGAAATGTGCTTCTTTGTGGGATATCCTAAAGAAACTAAGGGATATTATTTCTACAGCCAATCTGACAACAAAGTGTTTGTTGCACGATCTGGTGTATTCCTTGAGAAGGAATTCCTTGGAACCAGTGGGAGCAACGTAGAAATTGAAGAAATACTTCAACCACAAGAAGAGACTGAGGTGGAACAAGAGCAGAGCACACAAGTCGTTGTGGTACAACAACCTGCTCAAGTAACGCAAGAACCACGTAGGTCAGACAGAACACGTCACCCACCTGAGAGATATGGATTTCTCATGACTCAACAGGGTGATGTGCTGCTCATAGATCAAGATGAGCCTGTCACCTATCAGGAGGCCATTACTGGGCCTGAATCTAAAAAGTGGCTAGAAGCCATGAAATCTGAAATGGATTCCATGTACACTAACGAGGTATGGACCTTGGTTGATCAACCTGAAGGGGTAAAACCCATAGGTTGCAAGTGGGTTTTCAAAAAGAAAACTGAAATGGATGGTAATGTGATTACTTTTAAAGCAAGACTAGTTGCAAAGGGTTTCAAGCAAACTCATGGTATAGACTATGATGAAACTTTTTCACCTGTCTCAATGCTTAAGTCCATTCGGATTTTACTTGCTATCGTTGCATACTATGATTATGAGATATGACAGATGGATGTCAAAACTACTTTCCTTAATGGAAATCTCCTTGAGGATGTGTACATGACACAACCCGAAGGGTTTGACATTGGAGATGATACTGCAGAATATGCAAGTTACAGCGATCAATCTATGGAATGAAGCAAGCTTCTAGAAGTTCGAAACTTCATTTTGACGAAACTGTAAGACAGTTTGGATTCGTCAAGAATGAAGATGAACCTTGTGTTTACAAGAAGGTTAGTGGGAGCACAGTTGTATTTCTGGTCTTGTATGTGGATGACATACTTCTCATTGGAAATGACATCCCGACTTTACAGTCTATTAAGACTTGGCTTGGGAACTGTTTTTCAATGAAGGACTTAGGTGAAGCTACTTACATATTGGGTGTAAGGATCTATAGAGATAGATCAAACAGATTGCTTGGCCTAAGCCAAAGTACATACATAGACAAAGTGTTGAGACGCTTTAAGATGCATGATTCAAAGAAAGGGTTCTTGCCTATGTCACATGATGTGACACTCTCAAAGGCCCAATGTCCCCTTTCTCAAGCCGATAGGGATCGGATGAGTAAGATTCCATATGCATCTGCAATTGGATCTATCATGTATGCTATGTTATGTACACGACCAGATGTCTCGTATGCTTTGAGCATGACGAGCAGATATCAGTCAGATCCCGATGATGGTCACTGGACAGTCATCAATAATATCCTTAAGTACCTGAGAAGAACTAAGGATTGATTCTAGTTATATGGAGGTGAGGAAGAACTAGTTGTAAAGGGTTACATTGATGCTAGTTTCCAAACTGACAAAATCAGGTTATGTGTTTTGTCTTAATGACGGGACTGTGAGCTAGAAGAGTTCCGAGCAAGAGACAGTCGCCGATTTTACTACAGAGGCTGAGTATGTTGCTGGCAGTAATGCAGCAAAAGAGATTGTTTGGATCAGAAAGTTCATTTTTGAACTTAGTACGATTCCGTGCATTGAGGACCCCGTGGCTCTCTATTGTGACAACAATGGAGCCATTGCACAAGCTAAGGAACCCATATCTCACTAGCGATCCAAACACATACTCAGGCGCTTTCATCCTATTCGATAAATTATCGATAGAGGAGATGTAAAGATATGCAAAGTACCAACTAATGATAACATCGCTGACCCACTGACCAGGCCACTTCCTCAGCGGAAGCATGATGGGCACACTAGATCATTAAGCATTAGGGATATGCCGGATTGGCTCTAGTGCAAGTGGGAGTCTGTTGGTGTATGTCCTAGAGGGCCAATCATAGTTGCGTATTTATTATGATATTGTGACATTATATGAGGCATTGTTTTCATTAATTGTTTATTTATTTTAATAAACATTATGATGTCCTTAGAATGGATTAAAGATTAGGTACATAACCTAATAGTGAGACTTCATTCTTAAATGTCCCTAGTCAAGTATTACTGTAAACAATAGGACAACAGTAATACATTGAGACTAGTATGTGTATGGACTAATAACCTTTTCTCACAGGTTATGGATATGTGATATCAAGTCTGCACATAGGTATATATGGTGATATATATTGGATTGCCCCGCTTTGAGAACACTACATGGATAGTAATGTGAATGTCATTAGTGATTCTCATAGTGATGGTGGTACATGTAGTCCTTCGACTTGAAGTTATTGCAATCCGCTACATGAGAAACTGTATGTTTTAATATCGTCAAACGTTATCCGTAACAGGATAATTATAAAGTCGATTATTGGATATATCGTGAATCATGTATGCAGATGTGAGTAACATAGATAGGATTTGTCCCTCTCACATTACGAGAGATATATCTGTGGGCCCCTTGATGAGTAGGACTGGGTAAATGCATGGGCGTGCTGAAATGAATTAATGTGTGACATTAATCTCATTTAGTTTTATCAGTCTACTCGGTAATCAAGAAACTAACGATTTAACTATACAAGATGACTAATTCCATGCTTGTGTTAAATCTAGATATCTGGACAAAGGGATTGAATTGTACAATAACATCGATCATGTAAAGGTTATGTCAAACCGTTGACTTCCTTATAACTTGGGTAACAGTGATGTGTTGCTAGATACCGCTCACTGTTTATATTATTAACTAATATTTAATAATATTGCCAACGTTATGAGAAGCTATAGGGTCACACACTAAAGCAGTTTTAAATTGATGCTTAATTAGATTAAATTAGTGTGACTAATTTAATTGCATTGGGCTTACATCAGATGGGCCCAGTAAGACACAAACTAGGTTTAGGTTTTCTATGAGATGAGAGTGGAGTGTTGGCTATAAATAGCAACACATATGAGCCTAGCCTCACACACAAGAATTTTGAATTCACACTCTCACTCAGAGAAAGCTAATCCTTGTTTTCACTGAAATTCACTACTAGCATAGAGAGTCTCAGAGGAGCATCAAGGTGGACGTGTGACGGCCTCAGCTGCTGTGTGGACTTCAAAAGGCCGCCGCTGCTACTGCGTCGGAATGATTGACATAACTCATTTCGTGTAGCTGTCACGCTTCAACAGGTAAATCAAATATGATTTATGATATTTCACAAGGGTCTATGGGAGGGAATTGCATGTAGAATTTTTTGTTTTCCGCTGCTTCTATATGCATGATTTCCCAACAGTGGTATCAGAGCCACTTGTGAAAACGTATTTCTGTTTGATGGCATTACCTGTAATTTATATGATAAATACGGTTTTGTATGTTTTTCTTTTTGTTTATGTGATAAACACAGTTTTGTATTTTCTGTATGGATGTGTTTGATTCATATGATAATAAGATAATTTTGAAATTCATATGTTATGTGATAACATGGTTTTGTTTTTGCCAATAAGGATTCATAGAAGCATGTTTCTATTGATAGTGTTATGAGATAACTCTGTAACTCATTTTATATATTGATGTGTTTCTGTCAAAACTTCGATTTTGATATATGTGGTTAAGAAACACTCTTGTATAAACTTGATATTCAGAAACATGTGAGACACATAAATTCAAGAGTTGAATTCATATGTGTTCAATCATTATTTTCAAAAATTTAAATTCTTGATGATGAATTAGAATTTTTGAAATCCATATGATTATTTTCATGGTGATGAATTAATATTTATGATTCCATATGGCTATCTCAAATTTCAAAATTTATTTCTTTTTCGAAATCTTGGTCATTTTTGGCTATTCTTGTATTTCGAAATTCTTGTATCCGTATCAAGATAATTCGATTTTGAAGTATGATTATTTTGAAATTCAAAATTTTAAATCCCTCGAAATCGTGGAGCCAAATGTACATGCATGAAGTTGCTAGTGATCGGTGTAACAGCAGCAATTGTGGGGCCTAGTGAATCGGAGTAACAACAACTTGAACAAGCTGGACATTATCAAGGCAGTTCCGTGAAGTAACTTGCCACTGATTCAGCGCCTATTGGATATTATACAATCATGTTGCCTTTTCATTCTTAATTCCATATATTACGTGAAAGTATATATGGCTGACACAATAAATATATATATATATATATATATATATATATATATATTTCAAATATAAAATATTTTAATTAATGAGATTAATTAAAAACATAACACCTATATATATGGAGTATCTATATTTCAAATTTTGAAATATTTTAATTAATGAGATTAATTAAAAATAGAACACCTATATATATGGAGTATCTATATTTCAAATTTTGAAATATTTTAATTAATGAGATTAATTAAAAATAGAACACCAATATATATGGAGTATCTATATTTCAAATTTTGAAATCCTTTTAATTAATAAGATTGATTAAAAATAGAACACCTATATATGTGGAATGTCTATATTTCAAATTTTGAAATATTTTAATTAATGAGATTAATTAAAAACAGAACACCTATATATATGGAGTATTTATGTTTCAAATTTTGAAATCTTTTTAATTAATAAGATTAGTTAAAACGGAACACTTATATATTTTAATTAATATGTTTAATTAAAATTCGAGAACCCGTGTTTGTGATTGATTAAAATGATATAAAGTATTTATTTTATCATGTCATGGGATGCATGTATATAAGTTCACATATGCTTTATTTATTTTATTCTATTATTACATGTATGTTGCATTTGCATGTTTTATATATATGTATGAGATACATGTATGGATTTTATATGTTAAATGGTTTAACATTATATGGTGAGATCTATTTATGAAAACCCCTCATTATGAAATATTAAGTCATGATAGCCTTCCAATGCCTGGCACTCGTCAAGACTGTTATCGATGTAGTGTGGGTCTGCCAAAGCAGGGCACTCTTATCTATAGCAGTAAGGCGCGATAGGACAAGCAAGTAATGTCCGACTGCCAACCATTGGGTTTGACTTAACTAAGTGAGATTCAATAAGATTGAGAGGCTTAGAGGCAATGAAAAGTTGGGCTTTAATTCATAAGATGAATTAGAATAAGATGTTATTCACCCAACTATCCAAGAGTTGTATAAGATACAATTGGAAAGAGTTTCCTATCTAAACAGTCGAAACTTTAAGCGACCAACCAAAGTTGACTTAAAGCTAGATGAAATATGGATCTTGGCCCACTATAAAATATTCCAAAGGAAAATTTTACGAATCAATGTAGAGGGTCATTGGTTTGAGTAAAATAGTGGGAGCAATATTTAATTAAAGTCCTAATTAAATATTATATGTCATGATACTCACTTTGCATATTTTATTTCTGTGGTTTATATTGCATCACACGCATCAAATAACCTGTCATAAGTTGATCCTTGAGAAGGATAAGTTGTCTGGAACAAATTTTCTAGACTGGTATAGAAACTTGAGGATTGTCCTCAAGCATGAAAAGAAATGTCCTCAAAGGAATTGTTCCTAAGGAGACACCAGCTGCAAGTACTTCTAGGACTGACAAAGATGCTTATAAGAAGCATCAGGATAAAGTCTTAGATGTTTTGTTGTCTTATGCTTGCTACCTTGACCCTTGAGTTGCAGAAACATCATGAGAGTCATGAAAGCATGGAGGCGTATGATATGATCATACACCTCAAGCAACTCTATCAAAGGGCAAAGGTAAGGTCATCTTGATGTACTACTAGAAACTCTCGGATTATCGACGGATTTTATCGAGGGATAGCAATAAAATCCGTCGATGATCCACTGTATCGATGGATAGTCCTCCACGATTACTTGCTAGTCGGAATTCAATTATCAAACGAATTTGACCAAAACATCCGTCGATATTTTATCGATGGATATATCTGTCGACATCCGTCGATATTATTGACGGACGTATCGGCGGATATATCCCTCGATAAAGGTATTTAAAAAAAAATGAAAATCATTAAATATTTGTATCGGCGGATGCTTATCCGTCGATAACGTATTTTTCGAACAAAAAAAAATTAAAAAATTATTCAGTAATCGGCGGATGCATCCGTCGATAGCAGTAGCCGAAAATATATATTTTTTTTTAAATGTCTGAATTAATAATATTTAAACTAAATCAAAAATTATAACAAAATAGTAATAATCTCCATAAATAAAACTATAATGAAATATCATAATGTATATAGTAATCAATATTTACAAAATAGATAAAATTCAAACACTATATGTAAGCGAAGTCATAAAAAATCCAAAACGTAATGTCTGAACATCCAAAACATAAACAATAAAAAAAAGTCATAGAAAATCCATCGTATCAACGTCATAATCATCATCACCAGCATCATCTCTGGATGCATCCGGCTGAGTACGAGGAGTAGTCTGGGTAGGAGGGGGTCGAGGAGTCGGTGTGTGGGTAGCGGCGGCAGCAGCAGGCTGAGGTGCAGATGAAGAGGGCTGAGGACCAGGCGGAGTCGTCTGGGCAGTGGCAGCAGCAGTAAGTGGAGGTGGTGTAGAATATGAGGGATGTGGATAGCCTGGATGATATGCAGGTGGAGGAAGAGGCCAGAATGCAGGGGGATAAGGCGGAGGGGGATGAGGATACTGTGGGGGAGTGGGAGGGAAGGGTGATGGCTGAGAAGGTGGTGGTGGTGCAGAAGATGACCCTCCAGCAGTAAAAATCCCGTAATACTGGGACATCTGCTCTCTAATCTGTCGGCTGACCTCCGCAGCAATCTCCTATTGCTGGGCGATCATGTCCTGCTGTCGGGCAGTCCGCTCCTCCTCAAGCTGCGCCTGCAGCACCTCGACCCAGGTCTGTAGCTCCAGGTTCAGATTGTGAACCCGGTCACGGACCTCAGCGTCGCTGCTCTCCGCTGAGGCTGCTGCTCCTGTTGCAGCAGATGCGTGGGAGGAACGGGCAACGGGGTTCGCGATCGCGCCCGGCCCGTATATGCGGCCCTTGTAAGGGCCGCCCACAACCTCAGTCCACACCGCCTCCTCATCGACGGGTGGGACGGACTCACCGGGCTGTGATGCCTCTGCCAGCTGAGTGCGGACCTCATCCAAGCGGCGCGTATAATCAGCCTACAATGAGAAGAATACATATATAATCATTTTAAATGGAATACATAATCATATTAATTGAATACATTTATACAACTATGATGAAATCACTTACATGAGTGCGCTGCGACCGCTCGTCTATCCACATCGTCTTGTCGCCCTTCCTCATGTGCGTCTCCCTGAACAACTCCTCCTGCGTGGGTGGTCTCTTCAGCCTCTGCTCCTGTAAGTTTAAGACAATTGAAGAACAATGCATTAATTAATCAATTCATATATAAGAAACATAAAATGAAATATATGGTGAGATCTATTTATGAAAACCCCTCATTATAAATATTAAGTCATGATAGCCTTCCAATGGAGTGGAAGTGGACAAAGAAAAGGTTAAGGCAATCCAAGATTGGCCTATACCTAAGAACGTGAGTGAAATTAGGAGTTTCCATGGATTGGCTAGTTTCTATAGGAGATTTGTGCCAAATTTAAGCACCATTGCTGCACCCCTCAATGAACTTGTCAAGAAAAATGTTGTTTTCAAATGGGGTGAAAAATAACAAAAATCTTTTACTGAATTGAAAGAAAAACTTGTGAAAGCTCCTATTTTGACTTTGCCAAATTTTCTGAAAACTTTTGAACTTGAGTGTGATGCATCAAATATTGGAATTGGAGCAGTATTAATGCAAGAGGGGCATCCTATTGCTTACTTCAGTGAGAAATTGAATGGGACAACCTTGAATTTTTCCACTTATGATAAGGAATTGTATGCCCTCGTGAGATCTTTGCAAACATGGCAGCACTATCCTTTGCCAAAAGAATTTGTGATTCACAGTGATCATGTGAGAACATGTATGAAAATGACTTGAAATTTTCTGAAATTTTCAAAATTTGTGAGAACATAGCTCATAATGGATTCTTTAGACACAATGGATTTTTGTTCAAGGGAAAGAGTTTGTGTGTGCCAAAAGCATCTATTAGGGAGTTGTTTGTGCAAGAAGCTCATGGAGGGGGTCTTATGAGACATTTTGGAATTTTGAAAACTCTTGAAACTTTACAGGAAAATTTCTTTTGGCCACACATGAAATCTGATGTAATTAAATTTTGTGAAAAATGTCTTGTGTGCAAAAAGGCCAAATCAAGAGTACAACCAAATGGACTCTATACTCCCTTGCCTATTCCTGAGTACCCTTGGATAGATTTATCCATGGATTTTGTACTTGGGCTACCAGAACTAAAACAAGAAAAGATTCAGTTTTTGTGGTTGTTGATAGGTTTTCAAAAATGGATCACTTCATTCCCTGTAAAAAGTTTGATGATGCTTCTCATGTTGCTGACCTGTTCTTTAAAGAAATTGTTAGGCTACATGGCATGCCGAGAAGCATTGTCAGTGATAGGGACAGTAAATTTCTAAGTTATTTTTGGAAAACCCTTTGGGCTAAGCTGGGTACTAAATTGTTATTTTCTACCACTTGTCATCCACAAACTGATAGCCAAACAGAGGTAGTAAATAGGACTTTAGGCACCTTGCTTAGAGTGGTTTTGAAAAAGAATCTGAGATTGTGGGAGGAATGTTTACCCCACATTGAGTTTGCTTATAATAGGAATGTCCATACCACTACTGACTATTCACCATTTGAAGTAGTGTATGGATTCAACCCTCTGACACCATTGGATTTGCTGCCACTGCCTAGAAACTCGATTTTAAAACATAGAGAAGCTAAGGCAAAGGCGGAATTTGTGTTAAAGTTGCATGAACAGGTGAAGAGAAATATAGAGAAGAGAAAAGAGAGTTTTATAAGGAATGCAAACAAAGGAAGAAGAAAAGTGGCCCTTGAACCAGGAGATTGGATCTGGGTTCACTTTAGAAAAGAAAGATTTCCCCAACAAAGAAAGTCAAAGCTACAACCAAGAGGGGATGGACCATTTCAGATTCTGGAGAAAATAAATGACAATGCTTATAAAGAGGATCTGCCTAGTGAGTATAATGTAAGTGTAACATTTAATGTTTATGATCTATCTTTATTTGATGCAGGTTCTGATTTGAGGACAAATTCTTTCAAAGAAGGAGGGACTGATGAGAACCGAACTCTGGAGGGTGCTCAGAAGCTGAGTACAGATTAATCAAGCGGTCAGAAACAAGGAGAAGTCCATGACGGGGCTCAGAAACATGATTTCGAGGGTCAGAAGCTGGAAAACCATGGAGTACCAATTCAGAAGCTTGACAATGAGTCTCAGAAGCTGGAAACTCAGCTTCAGAAGCTGGGAAATGGTGCGGAAGCCGATCAGAAGCTGAGTAGGAGTCCAGACCTTCAGAAGCTGTGCGAAGATGGAATAATTGAGCTAAAAGATACATAAAGTATTAAAGGACTTGGGGGACCAATGACTCGTGCTAAAATGAGAAAGGCAAAAGATGTTCTGAACAAAATAGTTGTTGGAATTAACTCCAGTTGATGTGATGCACGTGAGGGGAAACCTAAGGTTGTTAATTGCATCATGGTAGGATCCATTAAAGAGTCGCAGCACGCGCTAGCGGCCATACTACAGGCGCTAGCGGGTGTTTTAGCCGCCTTGGGCGCTAGCGGCCACATGGAGCGCGCTAGCGACCAGGTCGCAGGATTTTTCTGTAGATTCTCAGTTTTCTGGTATTTTAACAATTTTTATGATTTTAACTTCATGATGTATTCTTCTGTAGTACAGTATTATAAGCACATGTATATGTATTAGTACTAAATTATCAAAAGAAGTTCTTATTGATCTATTAAAGATATTACAAATAAATATTTTCTTGCATTCATGATTAAAGTGTTAATGTAAATGAATCTGAAAGATATGTGCAATTATATGTGCTGTATGTGCACCTTGATTTACCAGATCTATGATGAAATGTCATGTGAAGTTAAAAATAAGTTTATGAGTAACTTTCTCTACAAATGAAATTGGAAAGGGAGGTTGGCACCCTCGGTCCCCAATATCATATTGTGAGAGAAAGTGAATAAAACCCCTCTTCCCCACAAATTCCTAGTAAAAACTAGAGAGGTATGAGCTCATAGCCTAGGGGATGGTGATGCGGAGGTAGAAAGTAAGAGGGTTGTCCCATTTATAGTAAAATGTCATGACACATGACATAAGTGATGTTTTATTTGTATTATATTGTATCTTAATTATGTATTGGACATTGCTTACATATCATATGCATGCATTAAAATAATTATCAAAGATGCATATAGATATGACACTCCGGGAACCTATATAAATATGTTCTTTGAAAATAAAAATTAATTAAATTATGCATGTATCGCTGCTTTTAAAATAAACCGGAGTGATCCCTCTATTGAGTCCGTGAAGCTCACCCCAATTCCACCACTATTTGTTTTAGATTCAGATCAAGGCACCGGTCCCACTACTAGGTGAGCAGGCTGATACTGACAGAGGATTGAAGACTCGGACACTTTGAGAGACTTACACTTTAGAGTCTTATCTTTCTGATATTTTGTATTATCATGTTATGTATTATCTGACGTTTAGTTGAGTTTATAAGAGAATCATAAGTGACTGTACACGCTTATGGTATTCTTAGAAACTCTAATACTCTGCTAATGTAATATTATTTCAGATTTTTCGTTTACATGTATAATTCCTAAGTGTACCTGAATATATTTGTATGTAATGGGCCACTTTCATGTATTATGGTATTATGGTTATGTGTATTCACAGTTTCATAGTTTGATATATCAAATTATGTCTCATCACGTACAAGCTACGATTTAGTACTCGCGCTTTTTACTTTGAAAATTTTATGGCCCTATTTTCCACGTATCCATATTTTTGAAAATTGACTCTGAAACAGAATGATAATTTCCGGTAATTAACTCATTATGACTTAAGCATAAGGAGGTAATTACTAGGGTGTTACATTTTGGTATCAGAGCAGGTCGAACCTTAAGGCTTGGGGTTATGGCCATCTATGCTTTTGTTGCATAGTACGATAGTGTTATGTTTATAGTTGGTTACCGTAAAACATAACTTGTCTGTTTGGTGCAATAGTGATTGTGTATACCTAATGTGATTATTAGTGATTGTGTTGGTGTGTACAGATACAAATGGCACCTAAGAGACGCACGGCGGGGGCATTTGGTAGTGGCAATGACACTGGAAATGTAACTAATGAGGCTCTGGCTGGGATGGCTAGGGCGGTGAAACAATTGGCGGAATATATGGGACGTCAAACACCTCCTACACCACAACCGGAGGCTAAAAGAGAAAATGTTCGTTTTGCTGAGTTCCGAGGGGTAAATCCTCCAGTTTTTACAAGTTCTACGGACCCGACGGCAGCTGGAGAATGGATTGAAAGGATGGAAAAGATTTTTACAATGGTGCATTGTTCAGACCTACAGCGTACCACTTTTGCTACTTTCATGTTAGAAAAAGATGCAGGAGACTGGTGGAGAAGGGAGAAGGCCCGCTTGGAGGTTGCGGGGATTCCTATTCCCTGGAACAGGTTTAAGGAGATTTTCTATGAGAAGTATTTTCCCAGATCCGTGAGGGAAGCGAAAGAAAGGGAGTTCTTGAATCTAACCCAAGGGCGGATGTCTATTACAGAGTATACTACGCGGTTCGAACACCTCATCAAATTTTCAGAAATGTTTCAGGGAAACCCGATGGAGTCATGGAAATGTATGAAATATCGGAATGGGTTGTCACAGGAGATGCAGAGGACAATGAATCATCTTCACTTTGATAGTTATGCACAATTGGTGGAGGCATGTAGAGTTCATGAGCAAGCTTGGCACTTGGGGGAAAGTAGTTCTGTAGAGACTACTAGGAGGAGTTTGGCACCACAGGCTCCTCAATTCAAGAGACAGCATCCCCCACCTCGCCAGTTTCCATCTCATCAGTTTAGGGGCCCTAATCGTACACGGCCCCAACAAGGACCACCTCAGTCTCGATCAGCAGTTCCTCCCGGAGTCCCAGAGGTACCTATCTGTGCACAATGCAACAAGGCACATCGAGGAGTTTGTTTTGCAGGGCAGAACGTGTGCTATAGATGTGGTAAGTCGGGGCATATTGCAAGGGATTGTCGTTCGTCCTCTCAACCACAGATTACAGCAGCTCCGACCCCCTCCATGCCTCAGCACTAGGGAAGAGTCTTTAAGGTAAATGCAGAGGATGCATCTCGATCTGATGATTTGATTAGGGGTAAGTGTAAAGTTAAAAATCAAGAGTTAGTTGTACTTTTTGATTCTGGAGCTACCCATTCATTCATATCATATAAGCATGCTAGGGAATTGCATTTAGCCATGTGTGAGTTATCATATGACCTATACGTTTCTACACCTACAGCCAAACCCATAAAGACTTGCACTGTTTGCACTAAGTGTCAGTTCATGTTAGGGGATAGGTCGTTCACCTTCGATCTCATATGTTTACCTATGTCTGGGTTAGGAATAATTCTAGGTATGGACTGGTTGTCAGCACATAAAATTTTGTTAGATTGCCATGCTAAGTCGGTTGTATTTCCTTACTCATATAGTATTCCTACACCCGGGCCCTCTGTTGTTTCGTTTATAGTGCTGGTTCATCCTGTGGAAGTGGGACAGAGTGGGGTTACAGATAAAAGTCTTATTTTTCTTGCCTCAAACAATATAGAAGCCACGCCAAGTTTGGCTGCTATACCAGTTGCAAGAGAGTATCCTGAGGTTTTCCCTGATGATATACCAAAGTTTCCTCCACCTAGAGAGGTAGAGTTTAGTATTGACCTCGCTCCGGGAACAAGGCCTGTCTCTATGGCCCCATACCGTATGTCACCTAGTGAGTTAAAAGAACTTAAAACCCAATTGGGAGAATTGTTAGATAAGGGTTTCATTAGGCCAAGTGCCTCACCTTGGGGAGCACCGGTGTTATTTGTAAAGAAGAAAGACGGAAGTATGAGGTTATGCATAGATTATAGACAGATGAATAAAGTGACCATAAAGAATAAGTATCCCCTCCCTAGGATGGATGATTTGATGGATCAGTTGAGGGGAGCTAGAGTGTTTTCCAAAATAGACTTGAGGTCAGGCTACCATCAGATTAGAGTCCGAGGGGAGGATATACCGAAGACGGCTTTCAGGACTCGCTATGGGCATTATGAGTTCACAGTCATGTCTTTTGGACTAACTAATGCCCGGCAGTGTTCATGGATTATATGAATAGAATTTTTCGGTCGTTCTTAGATAAGTTTGTGGTTGTCTTTATTGATGACATTTTAATTTATTCTAAGACGGAGGAAGAACATGAAAGTCATTTGAGGGTTGTATTTGAGGTGTTGAAGGAAAAGAAGTTATATGCTAAGTTAAGTAAATGTGAGTTTTGGATGAAAGAAGTTAAGTTCCTAGGTCATGTAGTGTCAGCAGAAGGAATAGCCGTGGATCCTAGTAAGATTGAAGTAGTAGTAAACTGGGAAAGACCTACCACGGTTACGGAGGTACGGAGCTTCTTAGGTCTGGCCGGTTATTACCGTAGATTTATTAAGGGATTCTCACAGCTTGCTTTACCCTTAACTAAGCTCACTCGGAAGAATTCCTCATTTGTGTGGTCAGTGGAGTGTGAGAGGAGTTTTATGGAATTAAACGAAAGATTGACCACCACAACCGTATTGGTTGTGCCTGATCCTAACGAACCTTTTGAAGTGTATTGCGATGCTTCGGGAAAAGGGTTGGGTTGCGTATTAATGCAACATCACCAAGTAGTGGCATATGCTTCACGGCAATTGAAGCCACACGAGGTGAACTATCCTACCCATGACCTGGAGCTTGCGACAATAGTTTTTGCTTTAAGGATTTGGAGGCACTACTTATACGGGGTGAGATTTGAGGTTTTCTCTGATCATAAGAGTTTGAAGTATCTCTTTGATTAGAAAGAGTTAAACATGAGACAAAGACGGTGGATGGAGTTTTTAAAGGATTATGATTTTGGTTTGAATTACCACCCTGGGAAGGCGAATGTAGTAGCAGATGCCTTGAGTCGTAAGATGCTTCATGTATCCCATATGATGATTAAGGAGATGGAATTGTTAGAAGATTTTAGAAACCTTAACCTAGGAGTGTCTTTCACCCCGGTGAGCATGAGAGTAAGTCACCTTATGGTCTCAAGTAAGTTTAAAGAAGACATTGCACGAGCCCAAGTGACGGATGAGGAATTCAAGGGAATTTTGAGGGCGGTGCAAGAGGGGAAAGTGAGAGAGTTTTGTCAAGACGGAGATGGACTGTGGAGATGTAAGGGTAGGATTTGTGTACCCGCTCATGGTGACCTCCGAAATAGTATTTTGGAGGAGGCTCATAAGAGCCATTTCACCATTCACCCTGGGGCTACCAAGATGTATCAAGATTTGAAGAAAATGTTTTGGTGGCCGGGTATGAAGAAGGAAGTATCAAAGTGGGTTAACTGGTGTTTAGTGAGCCAGAAGGTGAAGATAGTACATCAAAAGGATCCTGGCATGCTACAACCATTGCAAATTCCTCATTGGAAATAGGAAAGTATAGCGATGGATTTTGTAGTGGGATTACCAAGGACACAAGCCGGTAATGATGCCATATGGGTGATAGTGGATCGATTGACTAAATCGGCCCACTTTTTACCCATCAAGGCGACATTTCCATTGGAGAGATTAGCGAGTTTGTACATACGTGAAGTGGTGAAGTTACATGGGGTGCCCGAGAGTATTATTTCGGATCGTGATCCGAGATTTACTTCTCGTTTCTGGGAAGCCTTGCAAAAGGCGTTTGGTACAGAGCTACGTATGAGTACAGCCTACCATCCCCAAACCGATGGACAGTCAGAGAGGACAATCCAAACCTTAGAAGATATGTTGAGGTCTTGTGTCTTGGATGAGAAGGGTAGTTGGGATAAGATGTTACCCCTAGTTGAGTTTTCCTATAATAACAGCTTTCATACTAGCATAGGAATGGCTCCTTTTGAAGCATTGTATGGTAGAAAGTGTCGTTCTCCATTATGCTGGTATGATCCGGGTGAAAAGAGTGCTATAGGACCCGAACTAGTGAGAGAAACTACGGAACAGATCAAAAGGATCAGGGAAAGACTCATGACGGCTCAAAGTCGTCAAAAGAGTTATGCAGACAATCGGCGTAGGCCACTAGAGTTTGAGGCCAGAGACCATGTGTTTTTACGTGTGACCCCCACCACAGGTATAGGTAGAGCAATCAAGGTTAAGAAGTTAAATCCGAGGTACCTAGGTCCATTTCAGATCTTGAGTCGCATTGGTCCTGTTGCATACCGCATAGCCTTACCTCCCAGTCTATCCAACCTTCATGATGTCTTCCATGTGTCACAACTCCGTAAATATAATTCAGACCCAAGACATGTATTAGAAACGGAAGAAGTACAACTAAAGGGTGATTTAACCTTCCCCTTACCACCAACACGGATTGTGGATCGGGACATCAAGAAATTAAGAAGACTGTTCCGTTGGTGAAGGTGGCCTGGGGGCGGGGGAGAGCGGAAGAGTTTACTTGGGAGAGGGAGGAAGACATGAGGAAACTACACCCGGTTCTTTTCACAGGTATTGAATATCGAGGGCAAAATTCTTTTTAAGGGGGGGAGAATGTAAGACCCCGAGAGCTTAATCATACCTTAATTAAGGTGATTTGAGAAATAATCGCATTACTTAAGGTATAATTAGGATGTATGTGCATTTAGAACGTGTTTTGATATGCTTGCATGGTTAAATATGTGTTATGTGTGTTATGTGTTATATGTGGATGATAAAATGACATTTATGTTGCATTATGATTAAAAATGTAGATTGAAATAGGAAAACGAGTTTAGAGAAACAATCTAATTAGGAATCATGAGAGGTTTTAAGCATTTAGGATCATGTATAAGTTTATATAAGTATGTTGAGGTTGTTTAGAGTATTGGTGATGGTTTGGGAACTTTTGGAGAGTAATTGAAGGTTTTAGAACATGTAAAAACAGTTTCTGCTGCTGTTGCTGTCATGTATCAGCATTCCGTCGCTAGCGGCTAGCTTCAGCTCGCTAGCGAGGAAAGTGGCAAGGAGCATCGCTAGCGGCCGTAATCAAGCGCTAGCGGCCATATGCGGTGGGAGCGGTCGCTAGCGGCCGTAGTAAGCTCGCTAGCGACCAGCTCGATGACAGAACAAGATTTCTGCATTTTTTCACATTTCTCTTTGGTCCCTCATCTTATAAGAATCTCATATAGGTCCCCTTTCGTCCCTATAACGTTTCCTCAGCCTGAAGCAACTTCAGAAAGCTTAAAAACACAATTCTCAAACACCACAAACCTTCCAATCACTCCTAGCAACCTTTACTACCAAAATACACTCAAAACTCACCATCACCTCGTCAAAAACTCACCTAAATTAGAAACTAAGACCATACACAGAATCCTTACATCAAATCCATTAGTTCTAACCGAATAGAAATCATCTGGGAGCTCTAGAATCTCAATCATCATCATCAAGAGTGAGGAAAGCTTCATAAGCAAGTAGCTTCAAGAGAGACATAGTGGTTCTTAACTCTAGAAAGCAAAACTACAAGAGGTAGGGGTTAGATTTATGTTAGATAATGTACTGCTATGTTTTTCATGCATTAGATTCGGTTGTAATGGTGTTATGCTTCAAAAATCACAAACTGAGATGAACTATGCTGAGAACAGAGTCGCAGCACGCGCTAGCGGCCATACTACAGGCGCTAGCGGGTGTTTTAGCTGCCTTGGGCGCTAGCGGCCACATGGAGCGCGCTAGCGACCAGGTCGCAAGATTTTTCTGTAGATTCTCAGTTTTCTGGTATTTTAACAATTTTTATGATTTTAACTTCATGATGTATTCTTCTGTAGTACAGTATTATAAGCACATGTATATGTATTAGTACTAAATTATCAAAAGAAGTTCTTAATGATCTATTAAAGAAATTACAAAATAAATATTTTCATGCATTCATGATTAAAGTGTTAATGTAAATGAATCTGAAAGATATGTGCAATTATATGTGTTGTATGTGCACCTTGATTTACCAAATCTATGATGAAATGTCATGTGAAGTGAAAAATAAGTTTATGAGTAACTTTCTCTACAAATGAAATTGGCAAGGGAAGTTGGCACCCTCGGTCCCCAATATCATATTGTGAGAGAAAGTGAATAAAGCCCCTCTTCCCCACAAATTCCTAGTAGAAACTAGAGAGGTATGAGCTCATAGCCTAGGGGATGGTGATGCGGAGGTAGAAAGTAAGAGGGTTGTGCCATTTATAGTAAAATATCATGACACATGACATAAGTGATGTTTTATTTGTATTATATTGTATCTTAATTATGTATTGGACATTGCTTACATATCAGAAGCATGCATTAAAATAATTATCAAAGATGCATATAGGTATGACACTCCGGGAACCTATATAAATATGTTCTTTGAAAATAAAAATTAATTAAATTATGCATGTATCACTGCTTTTAAAATAAACCGGAGTGATCCCTCTATTGAGTTCATGGAGCTCACCCCAATTCCACTACTATTTGTTTTAGATTCAGATCAAGACACCAGTCCCACTACTAGGTGAGCAGGCTGATACTGACAGAGGATTGAATACTCAGACACTTTGAGAGACTTACACTTTAGAGTCTTATCTTTCTGATATTTTGTATTATCATGTTATGTATTATCTGACGTTTAGTTGAGCTTATAAGAGAATCATAAGTGACTGTACACGCTTATGGTATTCTTAGAAACTCTAATACTCTACTAATGTAATATTATTTCAGATTTTTCGTTTACATGTATAATTCCTAAGTTTACCTGAATCTATTTGTATGTAATGGGCCACTTTCATGTATTATGGTATTATGGTTATGTGTATTCACAGTTTCATAGTTTGATATATCAGATTATGTCTCATCACGTACAAGCTACGATTTAGTACTCGCGCTTTTTACTTTGAAAATTTTATGGCCCTATTTTCCACGTATCCATATTTTTGAAAATTGACTCTAAAACAGAATGATAATTTCCGGTAATTAACTCATTATGACTTAAGCATAAGGAGGTAATTATTAGGGTGTTACACTCGTGGGTTGCTGCTGCTCGAATGAATGGGTCTGTGTTCTAATCTTTGTTTGATGATGGTGATGACTAGTGTTGGTGTAACACTCCGATTTTTATTAAGTTCTAATTTAGTGGAATTAAGGGTAATTGACCTTAGTTAGAATTTATATAAAATTGGGTGGATAAATTTCTTCTAGCCAAACCGATTAAAAAGTGTTTTAGAACATGTTTTACTGATTGATTAATGTTTATCTTTGTTTTCTACCAATTGGAATGATTATAGATTAAAGTTTTAGCCATTGACTCATGAAAAACGTGTTTTTGTACCCTAGAATCAGAATTTTCGTGTTCGTAATCGATTGCCACGAGTTCGTAATCGATTACGAGCTGAGAATTTCCAATCGCGAGAAAACATTGCTCTCTGTTAATCGATTACAGAGGCTGATGGCTGTTGTTGTGACAGCCACAAATTTAATTATTTATAAAACCAAGTTCCCCTAATATAGTTTAGTGGAAACTAGGGTCGTCTCTCACAAGGAATGGCTAAGAGAATAATGCACAAGACTAGTTATATGACGGTTGTCACAATTGGGGGGTTTTTTGTATGCAAGAGAAATAAGTTGGAATAAAAATAAAGATAATAAAAACTGTGGTTTATGGGGGTGGAACATTCATTAGGGTGTTATCATTGGCTACAAAAGAATGCATGATTGATTAATTACGCCGGAGTTAGATCTAACTCCTTTGTTGTGATTCTAATGATTAATTGCCTAGAATGGGATTAATTAGTGAGATCTCACATTTAGTTCCACTTTCAACAATTGTTAAAGCCAATCATATTAATCTAATTAAAGAGACTAATCAGCCAATTAATTACTCATTACCAAATCCTAATATGCCATGCATCAATTAATCAACTAACACATAAACATATGCAATGAATTATCCTAACTCAATCGAGTAAGCCAAGACAAAGGATTAAACACACATTTTAAGATCTCAAATCATATGCCAAGGTTTGATAATGAAAACTTATGCAAGATTAAGAACAAAGCCTCAAATTACCCCAATGATGTTCACACCCTCATAAACCACCAATTGACTTAGTTACTCATGGAGGAAATAAAAGGGCAGAAAATAAATTGGAATTAAATGACTTGAACAATAAAGAGCAAAGTAAGAAATTAAATGCAAATTGGAAAGATGAATAACTGGATTAATTAAAAGAGTAACTTACAAAACCCAAAGACTTGACGAATAACGTTGAAAGTAAACAATGGAAAAAGAGTGGAGAAAGCTAGAGAACAAAAACTAGGAAAAGGGTGGAATCCTAATGAGAGAAAAACTCTAACTAAAAAGGAAAATAAAAGTGTAGGGTTGGAAGTATGAAAGATATGTTGATGTGTGTTTTTTGGATGCATTAGCACTGCTTTATATAGAGGAAGCAGGCTCAAAACCCTAACAATTGGGCCCCAATGCGGTTTTGCAGATTGGCCTTTGCTGTCAAAATGCTGCTACGCGTGCTCGAGCGCCCATGCTCGCTAGAGCGCCCGTAGGGGGCTCGAGCGCTCGATCCTGAGCAGAAATCAACTGTTTCGCTTCCTTACTCCGTTTCTGATGTCCATTGCTCAAATAATTGCTGTGATCTGCACCACAAACACCAAATACCAAAGATCAAGTGCAAAGGTCATTCTTGAATTGTAAAAATACCATAAAACATATTCAATTAGCCTTTATTTTCATTAATCTCCAAATAAATCCAAATTGTAATAAACACAACAAAAGGCTAAGAATAGAGTAAATAATTACATACAATTGCTCAAATTAAGGGCATAAAATATCGGAAAAAACCACGTTATCAAATATCCCCACACTTGATCAATTGCATGTCCTCATGCAAGAAACAGTGATTCTAAGCATTTCTAAAAATAAAGCAATGACAATTACATCCCAACACCTATATCCTAAAAAAAAAAACAAAATACTACAGATGATGGAAAGTTAATCAAAACAGCACACCTTGGTCAAAATTTTGCAAAAACCACAATCATGTTACAAGTTGGCATTCAAAAGAAAATCATGAATTAAGAGAATCAGTTCATGTTATGCAGAGCTGGTTGATTGGCCCTCACCAGTGTGTTTATCTCTCAATCACTCAGTGTTTTGGCTCAGCACCCAAACAATAAAAACACACAAAACTCGCATTCCATAAATTTGCTATACTTCTAACGTTGCAATTCCACAAACATGGTGCATCAAGAGGTCTTTACAGGGTTGTAACGGGGCTTGGGACATGTATGACATATATGGGAAGTGGACTCAATTCCAAGAAACTAAGAATTCATGGTTCGATTGATCGCAGATGATTTCTAGTAGTAGAGAAAGAGATAGAGAGATGGAAAGAAGAGAAATACCCAAAATCAATGAACCCAAACAATTCCTAGCAAGATAATTTACATGGTTCCCAAATAATTCCACAATGATTCCCAGAAACCCAACAACCTTTAATTGAAGACAATGACATATTTTTGGATTTTTTTTTTAAATCTTTTTTCTTTCTCGTTTTTTTTTTTTTTGGAACATATTCATCATCCCAATTCTTTTGACATTTGGAATGAGGTAGAAAGAGGAAAGAACAATTAACCACTTGTATATAAAAGCACTACCTTTACAATTTGTTCCCACATCTTGTAGTTATTCCAGTGGATGTACAATTCAACCCAATTTCCCCACACTTAAGACTTTTGCCCAACAATCAAACCATGTCCTCCTAGTTTCTCAGAAGGGATTTTTCATTGTTTTTCTGTCTTTGGCTTGTATTGAGCTTAGTAAACAATAAAGGGATAAAGGCTCAAATTGGCTACAAACTATTGAAATTGTGTATCGGTTGGTTATTTGGCTAAGTGGCTTTCAGATGTAAAAACAAAATCATGCCTCAATCACACGCAACATGTATAAAACGCAAAACAAGAATCAAGCAAAATCAGGAATAACAAATACAAGTGCATGTGTTCTCACAGAAAGAAAGTGATTAATTGATGTATTGAATCACAATAAGGCTCAAATCTCACAGGTAATCCAAACAACCGATCAGAGATAACACAAACAATTCAAACTCATATGGGATAACATGCCAACAATTTTGAGTTAAAATCACAGGGTAAAGCAATTTCAGACCAAAAGGTGCTATAAAGAAAACTACCCAATCATCTACCTAAAAACACAAAATAAAGGCAAATAACTATACATGCAAGATATACACAAAAGCAACTTCTACACCCTCCCCACACTTGAATACGGCACTGTCCTCAGTGACAAACAATTAAAGAACCGAGAGAAGGGTATAGAAAGGACCTGGAGAGAGTCGGTTATTGTCGGCTGATCGCTCAGGCACGCCAGGGCGCAGGAAGTGCGCTAGGGCGCTGCGGTAGTGGTTGCACGCGCGCTAGAGCGCCAGCAGGGCGCCAGAGCGCTGGTTCTGCTGCAGAAAACCTCGGTTGCTGTCATGTACTCAGTGCATGAGACTCCCTAATGTCAAGTTAAATCTAACAAACATAAAGTGATTAATTATAACTATAAAATATAAAAAGTAAAATAAAAGGCTGCAAAATTAAAATTTGGTGGGTTGTCTCCCACAAAGCACTTTGCTTTAACGTCACTAAGTTGGACGTTTGGTCAGCCACTCTCAGGGTGGCTTATGCTTGAATTGATCTAGGACCTTCTACCATGGTGTGCCTTCCATACCTCCACCGGGATCCCATGAGAAATGAACCACTTCAAAGAGAATGATCCCTTTCTTATTTCGGGACCCAAGTGTTTTGATCCTTAATTTTCCCCTTGAAGCACAACACCCATTCCTGCAAAAGGCATCCCTAAAACCAACAAAATCAAGTGAGGAGGGATGAAAATCCTCACAAGATGGGTTAGAGTAAACATAATTTAAATTAGTTAGCTTCCAAGAAATTTGAGCTCGAGAAGATACCGACACCCCACAAAGGGTAAGGAGTTGAGCATCAGTCTCGAAACAAGCATACTCATGAGGCCCAAAAGCAAATGAGAAGGGTCCCAATGGTTGCCTAGAAACAACAGGGGATGAAGGAGTAGAATCCATGACTTCTTCCTTGCATGCCTCGTCAATTTCTCTTAGTGAAGGAATCTCTGCAGCGACTCCAACACTCGAGGAACTTTCCTCCGCACACACGGTGTCCAACACGGTACTGAGTAAGGGTGGAGGGTCCTCATTGGCTATTTCCACATCAGAGTCTTCCTCGACCTCCCCAGACAATTCTTCCACCATGGCCTTCAATGTCTCCCAATCCAATTGCTCTAAAGTATAATCATCTTCAACAATAGGGAACTCCGGTTCTTCTTGGGATGGTGAATGTGGAGGTAAAGCTAGTGGTGGTAAAGAAGGTGGTGATGGAGAAGGTGGTGGTGGTGATGAGGTGGCCTGAGTTCTCAATTGTTGGAGGTCCTCTTCCATGCGCAAAAGTGCTTGCCGGTTTGTCATGAGTACTTCAAAAATTTGTTTTATCATGGAGTTGTCAGTATTATCACCAGGAGTAGACGGTGCAAGAGGTTGAGAAGGTTGGTAGAATGGGTCAATGGTTGGTTGGTTGATGCGATATGAGTAAGGATTAGGCTCATGGTATGTGTATTGAAACGGTTCAATGTAGGAGGGTGGTGGTTCATTATATGGCTGGTAGTAGGGGTCAAAGGATGGGTATGGTGTTTGGTGAAGGTTTGAGGGTAATGGTGGCACTTGCATCTCACTGCTTGGTTGATAACCTGCAAAACCATGGAAACTAAAATCTTGGAGACTAAAATAGGGGTTAGTGTCCATGTTAGTCTATAAAAAGAAGAAAAATAAGAGAAGAAAACATGAAAACATGCTGCAGGACGACGAACGGCCGCTCGGTCGGTCCAAGAGCGCTAGGGCGCGGCCTGAGAGGGCGCTGGGGCGCACATTGAGCGCTCGGGCGCTCGTATCGACGCAGAACTTTGCTGTTTTGTGAACAACAAGTTCTATGGATGCAAATGCTAGATGTAATGCAATGTACAGATGAAATATGCAGTATGCTATGTAATGCAATGCAAAAATAATTTTTTTTTCAAAGAAACAAAGAAAAACGATTACGTACAATATGCACAAATCATACAACTAGAGATTACTTTCATCGCCATTCCCCGGCAACGGCGCCAAAAATTTGATGGTTGTTGTCGTGACATCCACAAATTCATTTATTTATAAAACCAAGTTCCCCTAATATATTTTAGTGGAAACCAGGGTCGTCTCTCACAAGGAATGGCTAAGAGAATAATGCACAAGACTAGTTGTATGACGGTTGTCACAATTGGGGGGTTTTTTGTATGCAAGAGAAATAAGTTGGAATAAAAATAAAGATAATAAAAATAGTGGTTTATGGGGGTGGAACATTCATTAGGGTGTTATCATTGGCTACAAAAGAATGCATGAGTTGATTAATTACGCCGGAGTTAGATCTAACTCCTTTGTTGTGATTCTAATGATTAATTGCCTAGAATGAGATTAATTAGTGAGATCTCACCTTTAGTTCCACTTTCAACAATTGTTAAAGCCAATCACATTAATCTAATTAAAGAGACTAATCAGCCAATTAATTACTCATTACCAAATCCTAATATGCCATGCATCAATTAATCAACTAACACATAAACATATGCCAATGAATTAGCCTAACTCAATCGAGTAAGCCAAGACAAAGGATTAAACACACAATTTAAGATCTCAAATCATATGCCAAGGTTTGATAATGAAAACTTATGCAAGATTAAGAACAAAGCCTCAAATTACCCCAAAGATGTTCACACCCTCATAAACCACCAAGAGACTTAGTTACTCATGGAGGAAATAAAAGGGCAGAAAATAAATTGGAATTAAAGGGAATTAAATGACTTGAACAATAAAGAGCAAAGTAAGAAATTAAATGCAAATTGGAAAGATGAATAACTGGATTAATTAAAAGAGTAACTTACAAAATCCAAAGACTTGATGAATAACGTTGAAAGTAAACAATGGAAAAAGAGTGGAGAAAGCTAGAGAACAAAAACTAGGAAAATGGTGGAATCCTAATGAGAGAAAAACTCTAACTAAAAAGGAAAATAAAAGTCTAGGGTTGGAAGTATGAAAGATATGTTGAAGTGTGTTTTCTGGATGCATTAGCACTGCTTTATATAGAGGAAGCAGGCTCAAAACCCTAACAATTGGGCCCCCAATGCGGTTTTGCAGATTGGCCTTTGCTGTCAAAATGCTGCTACGCGTGCCCGAGCGCCCATGCTCGCCAGAGCGCCCGTAGGGGGCTCGAGCGCTCGATCCTGAGCAGAAATCAACTGTTTCGCTTCCTTACTCCGTTTCTGATGTCCATTGCTCAAATAATTGCTGTGACCTGCACCACAAACACCAAATACCAAAGATCAAGTGCAAAGGTCATTCTTGAATTGTAAAAACACCATAAAACATATTCAATTAGCCTTTATTTTCATTAATCTCCAAATAAATCCAAATTGTAATAAACACAACAAACGGCTAAGAATAGAGTAAAGAATTACGTACAATTGCTCAAATTAAGGGCATAAACTATCCGCAAAAACCACGTTATCAGAGGCTGTGTAATCGATTATAGTAATCGATTACAACATTTCTGTAATCGTTTACAACATTGCAGCTTTTACGAAAATTAACTGTTTTGACCCTTTATGTTCCCTAATGTGTTCTACGACTTATATGGATGTCATATATGAGTTGAATGTATGATTATACGCTAATACATGTTATGATATAATTCTAAGGTATGATTGAATACTATTATGATATAAGTGTATGATAATATGTCGATATATGCTATAATATGTGATGATAACATATTATGTGAAAATGATATATTACGATGTTCTGATATGATGTTATGATATTGATGTTATATGTCTATGATTATGTAATGTTGAAAACTAAGAACCAAAACAGCATCGAGTGGTGCTATGTTAAAACCCAAGACGACATTACGCTCAATCAATACCTGCATAGCCAATGAGTTGATCAGGCTCATCTTAATGCAGTGCATTGGGGAAGTAATGGCACACACAACGGATAAGGTTAAAAGAGAAATCAAGAATAAGGAATGAACAAAATTAAGGAAGGAATAACAAGCTCAATCCTCAGGCTCAATTGGATCGAATTGCTCTGATACCAAAATGTAACATCGCAATCTGCTAACTATGCCATGGACATAACTAAAAAATTGATATGTTACAAACACCCAAAAACCCAATATTTTTTTTATATAAATATATCGATTTTCACAACCCTATATAGTGAATAAAACTCGATATCGAGACTCAAGAGCCATGACTATTGGAATCATGCACGAATGGATATCCTGGATAAACATCTAGAAGTATAATGAAGAACAACATAAGTAATAAAGGCCCACACGCCAATGGCCATAATATTAATTAATTACATACTATACACATATGAGTGTAGTACAAAATATCTAAGTGTATCAAAGACCATGTTTAATACATACCAATAATATCAAAGGGGCTACTATAACCAAAATGGATAGTATAAAGCCCTGGTCCGAATGTACAAGATGGACCTAGGTGGAAATGCAAAGTTGTCAAATAAATATATACAAACCAGAAGAGTGTTCATCTCCCTCGCAGGGGTACAAAATCTCCAAAATAGAATATACAAAACAAAAGATAAAATAGAAATAAAGGGGGCGGCTACAAAGCCAAATCTTCCTGTCGTGGTTCCGGTGTCTTCCGTCCGATGTCAATCGTCACTCCCCTCGCTCATCTCTGGTCCTCAAGCTAAGGATGTTACCTCCGGCTCGTCCTCCATCTGCTCGTCCCCGTCGGTGGGGCTGCCTCATCACTCTCGTACCCCTCCTCCTCGGGGCTGCCTCATCACTCTCGTACCCCTCCTCCTCGGGGTCTGACTCGTCCGCCTCCAAGACGGGTGCGGGTACAGGAGGTGGTGGCAGGTGAGCGGGCGCTGGGGCAGGCGCAGGATCAGGATCAGGGGTGGGGTATCTCGCTATGAGCTCCGGGATGAAGAAATGATATACCCCGAATATGGTGGAGACTTTGGTCACGGCGTCGGTCGACAGCATGTAGCTTCAGCCGGCGCGGAGGGGGCGGCGGCGGCTGCTCCATACGTATCTAGAATCGAAGCATCAAGAGGAAAAGAGTAAGACGGGGTCGTCTTAGTGTGTTACATAGAGCACACGGATCTACGTGCTCGAAATCGATTCTAGCCAGTCAAAGTAATACTTAAGTATAAAACGACACTTTACTTTCTCAAAAGACAGAGTCCTTACTTTGACTGGACCAAGCATCTTACTGATCCCTTTCTAAGGGGACCTAGGGTTGTTTCTAAGTTCTCGTAGGTCCCTCGATGCATTGTAAGCAGTACACACCCCTCTCACATATCAAATCACAAACATAAACTCAATCTCTTAATAATACCATCATGTTCGTCAACTTATAATCTCTTAATTACATGGTTGACTTTCACGCTCCTCACAAATATATATATCACTAAAGTCCTCAGAGTTGTGCCCCAAACTAAAATATTCCCCAGGACCCCGCCCGGATAACTATACCTTGGTCTCGCCAGTTGACTATACATACCATACGTCGGCCTCGCCGGTTGACTGTACATCGATCTCGTCGGATGACTACACGGACTATACCTCGGTCTCGCCGGTTGACTATACATACCATACGTCGGCCTCGCCGGTTGACTGTACATCGATCTCCTTGGATGACTACACGGACTATACATCGGTCTCACCAGTTGACTATACATCGACCTCGTCGGATGACTATACAGACTATACATCGATCTCACCGGTTGACTATACATCGACCTCGTCGGATGACTATACAGACTATACATCGGTCTTGCCGGTTAACTATAGATTGACCTCGTCGGATGACTATCCCTCGAACTCGTCGGATGACTTTACCTCGAACTCGTCGGATGACTATCCATGGAACTCGTCGGATGACTTTACCTCGAACTCGTCGGATGATTATCCCTCGAACTCGTCGGATGACTTTACCTCGAACTCGTCGGATGACTTTACCTCGAACTCGTCGGATGACTATCCCTCAAACTTGTCGGATGACTTTACCTCGAACTCGTCAGATGACTTTGTGATAACGCGGTTTTGCCAATATTTTATGCCCTTAATTTGAGTGATTGTATGCAATTCTTTACTCTATTCTTAGCCTTTTATTGGGTTTATTACAATTTGGATTTATTTGGAGATTAATGAAAATAAAGGCTAATTGAATGTTTTATGGTGTTTTTGCAATTCAAGGATGACCTTTGCACTTGATCTTTAGTATTTGGTGTTTGTGGTGCAGGTCATATCAATTATTTGAGCAATGGACATCAGAAACAGAGTAAGGAAGCGAAACAGTTGATTTCTGCCCAGGATCGGGCGCTCTGGCCCCCTACGGGCGCTCTGGCGAGCATGGGCGCTCGGGCGCACGTAGCAGCATTTTGACAGCAAGGGCCAATCTGCAAACCCGTGTTGGGGGCCCAATTGCTAGGGTTTTGAGGTTGCTTCCTCTATACAAAGCAGTGCTAATGCATCCAGAAAACACACATCTTCACACCTCTACATACCTACTACTTTCATATCTTTTCTTTACTTACTTTCAACCCTAGGCTTTTAGTTAGAGTTATTTTTCTCCATTAGGATTCCATCTTTTTCCTAGTCTAGCTCTAGCTCCCTCATTTGTATTTCCAATGTTATTTGTCTAGCCCTTTGGGTTTTGTAAGTTACTCTTTTAATTAATTCAGTTATTCGTTTTTCCATCTTTCTATTTGCAATTATTTTCTTTAATTACCCACTACAACATTTTTGGTCTAAGGCAACACTTATTTAAAACAACGGCTTAAAAGTGTTGCCTATAATCACTTTAGGCAACGGTTTTTGAAATTCAAACTATAGGCAACTGTATCTACAATAACGGGTAAAAACCGTTCCTTTATCTAATAAAAGGCAACACTTTACACAAGTTTCTATATTGTTTGTAATGTGGCAACGCCCTTTCAGTCAATGGTAACACTTTTGCGATGAAGTCTTTTAAAATTATATAAAGAATGAATCAAAACCGTTGCCTAAACAATTAAAAAAAAAAAAAAAAATTGGCAAAACATAAATTTCCCACCCAAATCCCTAATATCATATCCCCACCTAAATTCACCAATATCAAATTCATTTCCCTAATTTTCTAACCTACACCCAAACCCCACATCCCTAATTCTCTAACCCACCGCATCGTACCCAAACTCCAACCCCAGACACATCACCATCACCATCGTCATACCACCCTACCTCCACTCGATCGGCCACCCAACCCAACCGACCGCGACTCCGACCTCCACTCACCGCCACTGCACGACCAGCCACCTCGCCATCTGCACGACTAGCCACCTTCGACCGTGACTTCCAACCAGTTCGACATTGTGACCTCCACACCTTCGACCGCGACCTCCCTTCAGCCACACCTGGCCTGGCTGCGCGCGATTGTGCAGCATCCGTCGCACCTAGCTCGGAGGTGGTCCTACTATCTTCTCACCGCGCGACGCTTCCTCCCTTCAGCCATACCTTGCCTTGGTTGCGCGCGATTGTGCTTCGTTTGTCGCGACCTGCAGCAGCGGAGCACCCACCATCCGCAGCCAAGCCCTCATCGTCCGCAGCCAACCCGAGCTTTCCTGGTACGGTTGTGCTTTTGTTCTGTTTTGCGATTTGGTTCTGTTTATGAGATTTTGTTCTGTTCTAAAAATTGTCTATGTTCAACTAGAAATTTTGAAATTGTTCTGTTCTAAAAATTGTGTGTGTTCAACTAAAAATTTGAGATTTTGTTCTGTTCTAAAGATTTTGTTCAGAATGCATTTATCAGGAAAATGAATAAACGGAGAATTTCATGTTTGGAGAGTAATATTTTCTCTAGTATTATTGATGAGGACAGAGCCATTTATACAAGATGTGGAAACAAAGGGATAAACATAAAAGAAAAGGAAAAGAAAAATAACAATAAATCTGATCCACTAGATGTATCTGATGATGATCCGTGAATAAAGGGAAGGTAGGCAGCTTCACATGGCAGTAACCAATTCTATCCAGAATCGGTTATGATCGCATTCTTGGTTTCCATGTGCTGTGAGCTTCTAGATGATTTTGCAGCCTCTGTTACATTTGAGGTTGATTCATAGATTTTCCATTTCAATTACACAATTAGAAAGAGGGATTTAGTGTTTTACTTTGTAGATAAGCTAGCTCTGATTTTGATTTAGTGCAAGAAAACTTTTAATTAACTCTGCAATGAACCAACTTAAGTCAAATTAATTAAAGAATCCTAGACTCGCTCACTCAAATTCTTTGTAGTTTGGACAAATCTAGCATAGTTTGGTGAATGTTGCTGATTTGGTCTCCCTAAATAAAGTGAAGATTATCAGTTTCTAGCTGGCAGATTATATTTTCCTCTGCTAGGGTTTAGGTTCTCCTTTCTTGAGGGCCGTTGCCGCTGCCGTCGCCTCCAACCCTAAGCGACGGTGTTTGTATTTGTTTGTTATTATTATTTTTTATTTTCATATACTAGTGCTAGTATTTTATTTCATCAGAAAGTAGCAGCACTGACAACAGGGAATAGATAGATAGTAGATGGTACTTAGCATTAAATTTTTTTATGGGTTGTTCCTTTCTGCCCCTATTGCTGAATAAGTTCCTTTCTCAAATTTTGTTCAGTATGGATATTATCGTGTTTAAAGTGTATCCCTTACTCAAGTAAGCATGACATTTGAAACATTGTCTTTAGTTTCATGTTTATCTTTTACCTAGGAACCAAGATATTGTGATGAGCACAAATTTGAAGGCTATTTATGGTTCTCAATTTTATAGAAGGTATGAGAATATCTTTCTGACATTGATGTATATGCTTTTTGACATTGAGAAATTTTATTTCTCTTGAGTTTTGTGTTTTGTTATTGAGAAATTTATAGATTTTTGAAAAACCTGCAGGTGTATTGGAAGAGATTATTAATTGGGATGCTTCTAGCTCTGCAGGTGACCTCTGTATTTGTTCTCTTCCTATTTTTTCGTTGTTTGAACTACTGCATTGGTTCTTAACTCTTGAATCTACTCATAATATTGTTCTATTGGACTTTATTTTAAGTTTAACATTATTTTGCTTCTTGCTTTAAATATCTAAATTAATCCTCTACTTGGTTTAATTTGTATATTGTGAAAAGATTTCAGTTTAATCAGATGATTTTCTTCCTCCTTTTAACTATCATATGAAGAATGAAATAGGTTGATTTAATCTGACTTTATTTTATTGTCTTATTTTCCTTAATAGTTTGGTTAGAGCATTAATGGGTTGTGAGCATAAAGAGAGGGGGGAAAATACTTTAGTATCGACAAAATAAGAAGCAGGAACAAAGGATTATTGTCTTTGCTGAAAGGTATGAATAACCATTTCTTCTGAATTATTTTGATTTTGTTTTTCCTTAATTTGTTACCCTGTAATTATCTTATTTAATGTTTTCTGATGCCTAATAATGCTTCGGGGCTGAGACGAGAAGGTTGCCGCCGCTGCTGCGTCCGTTGTCGTTGCTGCTCCTGTGGTGGTGACGGCCCCTCTTGCTGGTGTGGCCGCCGCTAGCTTCACCGATGATGATGGTGAGGATAATGAATAGTGGGTAAACTCTCTTTGGTCTATGTTCTTTATTTACTTATTTATTTTTGGTATTCTGTTTTTTGGTGTGTTTATAATTGATGTAGTTGGACTGTTTCTAGATTGGAATTGAATTGGAATTGTTTCTGGATATGTGTTTGAATTGTGTGAGATTTGTGTTTGATTTTGAATCTATTTGTGTGCTTTGAGTTTTGATTATGGTGCTATGGGACGCAAAGCATGAGGTTTGTTCATATATATGCCTTCATGGGCTTTGTTAGTTCTTATTTTCTTTAATTTTTCGGCTTGCTAGATTTAATTTTTTTTCTCTCTTTCAGGATTGAAGTATAAGAGTTGTGGGCCAATTCACATGGTTATGGCTACACTTTTATTTGAATTTATTTTGATGAATTCCTATACTTGATATACCATGAGATCAACTTGACTGAATGAGGTTTATGAAGCAGCAAAGTGCACCATACAAGGTAATTCACATTAACAAGCAAATTCTGTCAATATTATGTATCTTGCTTAGATGTTACTTTAGATTTCGGCTTATGAAACACAGTGAAATTGAAAATTCAGTGAAAGACAATACTCAATTTTTTCATGACTTCTAACAGGCTTCTTCAAAATTTATTAGATGATTGATAAAAAGTGCTAAAATTATGTTGGTCCCATGACATGATACTCATCTTCAATTTGGTCCTTGTATTCATTGTAAAATCACAAAGATTGATAAAGATAGCAGTGAAAATGTTTCTATGGATAGGGTGCTGTTAGCCTGTTAAAATAGGTTAGGCTTAGTGTAGAGTTAATGTGGCATATAAAGACAAAACTAAAAGTGACTCAATTGTATAGGGGCTAACTGAAAATGGGGTTGCACATAGGGACCAATAATATATACACTCTCTCTCTCTTTTTTAACCTTGATAAGTAAGAATATGTCCACTAGATTAGATAGACATTGCACGCCATAATAATAATAATATCACATATCCACTTCATGTAATAAATACTACTTGGATCTTCATTTTTCAGTCTGTTATGTATGTGCATGAAAAATATGCATTTGGAAGGATTTTGTTGACAGTAAAGGCATTATTTGATTTGAACATGTTGGTCTTGTTAATTATTAATAATAAAGTTTGTATTAGTTGAGATGTCATTTATGCCATATCCTCCTTATCCCTTGACTTGGGCCCCCTCATCTTGTAGGCATGGGAAGCTATGTGAATACTGTTGATTATGCATAGATGGAATACTGTTGATTATTAGTACTAATTAATATTGCCTTATACTTTATGCATAGATGGAATACTGCTGAAAGTTAATTAGTACTCTTTGCATGCATTATTCCAACTAGTAATTGTTACTAAAAGTTAATTAGTACTCTTTTCATGCATTATTCCAACTAGTGATTGCTACTAAAAGTTAATTAGTACTCTTTGCATAGATAGTTTATGAAAAGCTTCTAATTAAAACATTTAGCTATCAAAATAAAATGTGTAATTAGTAATGTTTATAGAATTATTCCAATGATTATTGCTACTAAATATTGATGTTGTTTTGTATATTGTTTTGTTTATGATGCAGATTGAGCAATGAAGAACTTGGACTTTTGTTTATGCTCTACTTTTTGACTATGTGACTAGCTAACAATCAAAGACAAAGACAAAGATTTTTTCTATAAATGCATTATATATATTCCAATGCTTAACTAGTGATTATAACTAAGGTGTATATCAATTTGAATTATCTAGATGATTGGTGTATATTTTATTTCGAACTTTTTACTTAATGTTATTTGGAACCATGATGTTTATCAATTTTTGTTAATTTCTATTGTATATTAATCAATCAAAATGATTTCCTTTAATTTAATACAAATGATGCTTGTATTTTGTATTTTAGATTTATTAATTTTCAATAAAAAAGTGAAATTTCATAAATAATAAAAAGGCAACGGTTTTGCGATACATGAAAAGGCAACGGTTTTTTTAGTTCAAGAATAGACAACAGTTTTTTGATTCAAGTAAAGGCCACGGTTTTTTAAATAGAGAAAAGGCAATGGTTTTTTAACTTGAGAAAAGGCAACAGTCTTTCATGTAGAGAAAAGGCAACGGTTTTTTCAATTGTTTCTAATAACTTGAAAGACAACACAAATAAAGCGTTGCTATTAATTAGTGAAAAAGCGTTGCCTTATAGTACAGTAAAGGCAACGGTTTTGTAGATGTCGTTGTCAATTGCTAAGAAATCGTTGCCTTTGCTCAAAGGTAACGCCTTTATAGCCCACCCCCCTAAAATCGTTGTCTTTGCCGAAAAAGCGTTGTCTTTTATAAAAACCGTTGCTTTAAGTACCTTTTGGCAACACTTTTTATCCGTTGCCTTAGGGCTAAAATATTGTAGACCTTTTTATTGTTCAAGTTATTTACTTTCTTCATTCCATCTTTGCTTTTAATTTCAATTTATTTTCTGTCCTTTTATTTCCTCCATGAGTAACTAAGTCTCTTGGTGGTTTATGAGGGTGTGAACATCATTGGGGTAAATTAAGGCTTTGTTCTTAATCTTGCATAATTTTTCATTATCAAAACCATGACATATAATTTGAGATCTTAAATTGTGTGTTTACCCCCTTTGTCTTGGCTTACTCGATTGAGTTAGGCTAATTCATTGGCATGTGTTTATGTGTTAATTGATTAATTGATGCATGACACATCAGGAATTCGTAATGATTAATTAATTGACTGATTAGTCTCTTTAATTAGATTAATGTGATTGGCTCTTAAGATTGTTGAAAACGAAACTAAAAGTGAGATCTCACTGATTAATCTTGTTCTAGGCAATCAATTCTTAGAATCACAATAATAGGGTTAGATCTAACTCTGGCGTAATTAATCAACTCATGCATTCTTTTGTAGCCAATGATAAATGCCCTGATGAATGTTCTACCTCATAAATCACTTCCTTTTATTATTCCAATTTACTTCCTTGCATCCAAAACAAAAAACCCCCAACTTGTGACAACCCTCATACAACTAGTTCAGTGCATTGCTTCCTTAGCCATTCCTTGTGAGAGACGACCCTGGTTTCCACTAACTATATTAGGGGAACTTGGTTTATAAATAATTAAATTTATGGTTGTTGCGACAACAACCATCAAAATTTTGGCGCCGTTGCCGGGGAATGGCGATGAAAGTAATCTCTAGTTGTGTGATTTGTGCATATTGTACATAATCGTTTTTCTTTGTTTCTTGAAAAATAAAAACAACAAAAAGATTTTCATTTTATTTTGCATTGCATTACATAGCATACTGCATATTTCATCTGTACACTGCATTGCATTTAGCATTTGCATCCATAGAACTTGTTGTTCGCAGAACAACAAAGTTCTGAGTCGATACGAGCGCCCGAGCGCCCACTCAGCGCCCCAGCGCACCTTTAGAGCGCGCCCTAGCGCCCACTCAGCGCCCCAGCGCACCTTTAGAGCGCGCCCTAGCGCCCTTGGACCGCCCGAGCGGCCGTTCGTCGTCCTGCAGCATGTCTTTATCTTTTCTTCTCTTGTTTTCCTTGTTTTTCTAGACTAACATGAACACTAACCCCAATTTTAGCCTCCAAGATTTTAGTTTCCATGGTTTTGCAGGTTATCAACCAAGTAGTGAGATGCAAGTACCACCATTACCTTCATTCCTACACCAAACACCATACCCGTACCAAAACCCTCAACCGTACTATGAACCATACCCATCCTTTGACCCCTACTACCAGCCATATAATGAGCCACCACCACCCTCCTACATTGAACTGTTTCCATACACATACCATGAGCATAATCCTTACCCATACCCAACCGAATACCTTGATCAACCAACCATTGAACCATTCTACCAACCACAACCTTCTCAACCTCTTGCACCGTCTACTCCTTGTGATGATACTGAAAACTCCATGGTGAGACAAATCTTTGAAGTATTGATGACGAACCAGCAAGTACTCTTGCGAATGGAAGAAGACCTCCAACAATTGAGAACTCAGACCACCTCCAACAATTAAATTTATGGTTGTTGCGACAACAACCATCACTTTGCTAGGATGGTAAATAAAAAGGGCAATGCTTCGGGAAACCCCCGGGATGACCATACTACCATTTGGATCAAGCTCCATCATTTCCATTATTCACAAATCTAAATTTAGTATCTACATCATCTACTCATATAACTCATCATATTATATTTCATTTTAGGATTACCATTTTCATACGAACACTCCCTACCACACTTAGTCATATATTTAATTCAAAGCACATAGCAATTCATCACATACAATTACTACCTCATTTCTTACCCTTCATCCTTTTATTATAATATATATTGTCAATACATCCCATCCATATTTACACATCATACTCTATCATTAAACATGGCACGATATAATTACATATGCTTAACATCTTATTATCAAATCATATCTACACACACACTCCTCATATCACTTCAGGTTATAACTCATCTTCGCATGTCAGCACATACATGATCGTCTCACATTAACACATAACATCATCATTTCATATCATGTTCACGTATCATAACTTAACATTTTAGCACATTTGCATGTCTATATATCATAATCTATCACCTTCTCATATCAATCGTCTCATCATCAAGTCATATCAAAAAATATAATCACCATCCCAAATTAGCATATCACTATCATGTCATATAAATACAAGTCGTCATTTCAATTGCATAACTCGTGCGTAAATGCATCCGAGTTCTCCAAATGCACCATTCTTTACCTTAAATCAATTCATTAAATCTTAAATCTACAACTATCATCATCCAATCTCACAAAGTTCACAATCAAGCTTGCATACAATCAAGTTTTCATGCCACACTTTAACTCACAATCCTTTACACATAAATTTGTATATTTTCCATCCCCTTTTTAAGATAATATAACATTGCAACATACTCATTTTTATCATATTAAAATAGCATATTAACCCCCTAATCATTATTTGAAAACTTGTACTTGAAATAGGATGCAAACAGGTGAAATTTTACTTTTCTGGTTCCGGGGATCGATCCCCAGGGGTCTAGGATCGACCCTGCACTAAAATTGTCCCTCTCGGGTAAAATTCTGCCCAGGGGATCGATCCCCAAGGGGCTGGGATCGATCCCCCCCTTTAATTTTGTAGAAAACATGAATTTTCAGCATGGGGATCGATCCTCTAACTGTGGGAATCGATCCCCACTTCACAGATTCTGTAGAAAACGCAGAATTTCGTGTTTTAGCTCATTTTCACCCCAAAACTCATACCCACTCATCCAAAGCACTTAGAAATCATTAATCAATCTTACATACACATATGATCAGTATCCAAACTCTATATCTCATAATCTAATACAAGGAAAACACATAAATCTCACACATGCAAGCATCAAAACCCACACCTACATGCATTATTGAGCCTCATGCATCACCTTCTCACCCATGGAATTAACACTCACCCTCATGGACGAAAATAGGGTTCTGGTTCAGCAAGATTACAGAGCCAAAGATCACATGCAAGAAGGGAAATCAACTAGCAATGAATATAGAATGCTAACTCACTTGATTTTCTTGAAATGGATGGAGGTTTGGTGGTGTGGTGGGCTGTTCCTCTCTCCCCTGAGGTGCTGGCCGTGGGAGGACTTTGAGGTAGCTCAAGAGGATATTCTGAAGAGTGTGTGTGTGTTGAATCAGAAAGTGAGAGAGTGAGAGGGGTCTCTAGTGGGTTGGCCGAGACTCAAAAGGGGGTGTTGTTGTGTTATATTTTTAGTGTTGTATGCGTTTAGGTGGTGAGTAAGGGTATGTGTGTGAGTATGAGTATGAGTAAATATATTTGAGTGAGATTAGGTGGTGAGAATAATATTCAAATTATTTTGGCTCTCAAGAATTGTTTTGGTTGTGTTTGGATCAAACGCAACTCTCTTTCTCACCTTACTCATCACTTACTCACTAAACTCAAAATATTAAAAAAATCGGAATAACATGATCGTTATGAAAATTTCCTTAATATTCTGAAATAATTATATCACCATATTATTAATTCCACATCATTAGTTTATTAAAAGGATTATTCAATAATCATATTTGTGTGGAATTTAATAATAATAGCCTGAAAATCAAAATTTCCAATATTGGTGAGAATATTTTTTAATTAATTTTCTAAACACCAATTGGAACTTTTTAAATAAATATTAAGGCCTCATTAAATTTTTATAACGATCATTGCCCCTCTCTGTGATTCTATAATTCATACAAATAATAATACTAGGTTTGCCTTGTTAGCTCCAAGAACCCTACATTGTCATAAGATGTTTTGAAAGATAAAAATCTCTAAGTGTTGGATAAGAATTTTGCTTGTGAATACTAATGGTTTCATCAAGTGTTTCAGGAGGTTAACCAATGAGGTATTAAAAATATTAAGAAAACACTTGAAGCAAAAGAGCACCTAAAAGGCGCATAACATAAGCTTAAGGGGCTAAGAGGCGCATAGCACAAGCTAAAGCTAGAGGCTCATAGCATATGCTAAAGGTAGAGGCTCATAACATAAGCTCAAAGCATCAAGGGAAGCTTCTTGCACCACAAGCAAGCTATAGGTGAGCATAGCATAAGCTCAAGACACCAAGGGAAGCTTCTTGCACCACAAGCAAGCTATAGGTGGAGCATAGCATAAGCTCAAAGCATCAAGGGAAGCTTCTTGCACCACAAGCAAGCTATAGGTGGAGCATAGCATAAGCTCAAGACACCAAGGGAAGCTTCTTGCAACACAAGCTACCTCTAAGTGGAGCAAAATACAAGCTCAACACATCTAGGAAGCTCAAGCAAGCTCAAGCTAGTAAGCAAAGCCACCTAGCAACCAAAGCTAATCACCTAGGCTTAGTGATAGTAGAACAAGCTAAGCACACCAAGGAAGCTCAAGCAAGATTAAGCTCAAGCAAGCATAGGCGCATGGAAGTATGAGCTCAAGCATTAAAGTCAAGTTCAAAGTTTCCTTATTTGGAAGTGGACTTGGATGCCTATAAATACCCCATCATTTGACAAGAACATCAAGAAAATTAAGAACAAAAAAGTCGAAACACTGTCAAAAATCCAAACAACTCTTTGTACTCGAATTCATATATATTTAGATCAAAAGGGGTAATTTGTAAGGTTTTAGCTAAGAACAATTTGAATATCCTTGCATTTGCAAGTTAAGCTTTGAAGATCAAATAAGAGCAAAACTTAGTTGCATCTAAGTTCTTATTTGATTCTTAGAATCACAAGAATCTCTTCAATTCACTGTTTGTACAAGTTCTTCCAGTTGTGAAGGCAGAAGTCCTTGAAGGTTCAAGGCAGGGTAGAAAGACCTTCTGTGTTGAAGGCAAGGAAGTCATCTCTAGGCTGAGGTGCAGTCAGTCACTTCAAGTGTGAAGTGCAAGAAGTCCCCAGTGGTGTGCTGAGGCAGAAATTCTTCAAGTGTTTGGAGGTGGTGATTAGTAAACTCTCAAGTGAAGCTTGAGGACTGGAGTGGGCACATTGCCGAACCAGTATAAAAACGTATTGTGTGCTCTCTCTCTACCTTACTCTTTGCATAGTAATTTCGCATATCACATAGTACACACACTTGCACCTAACTAAGTTAAAGCAACATAAGTTAGCCACATAGAGCCAAAGCTAAAAGGCTAGATAAATTAACTTAATCTACAATCATTAAGTTATCAAAACATAAGCAAGCCTTACACCTAAGGCTAAGCTATTTGAAACCTAAACTTGCTACACTCACTAATCCGCTGCACTCTTTAACAAGACAAGCCTATAGCTTGATCAGACTTGCAAGTTTCAGGTAACAAAGTTTTTTGAGTAGACGTGATTCAACCCCCCTTCTCACGTCACAAGCACCTTCATGCCTTGTTCCACAAGCAACCTAGATTATTATGTACTAACACATAGCACATATATATCATTTAATCACATATCATAAATACATGTTCCTCTATATATATATACTTATTTGCACACTTTACACTCAATGTACTACACATAAATATATTACTCTAAAAAATTATACATATAACACTTTTCTTCATCATGAGTAAAGAAATTCATATATATGCATATACTAGTTACTTTGGTACATAATTGTATACAGATGCACTTACACACACACACACAGAGACACATATATATATATATATTGTCACAAAAATTATCTCATTCTTTATTTTACACTTCACACGAATGTGTCTATCATAGACCACACCACTATTACTTTATTCACCACCACACCAATTTGATTTTCTCTTCATCATATATTAATCATCACCAATCATAATTAATTCATTACTATACTTCAATTTACCATACGCACCACTTCAATACATCATCATCTAATTTTAAGTTCATACTTCACCACATAACCACACAATCATAGCACTGAGCTCATATTATCTATGTACACATCATATATATTATCATCTTATATATTAATCTAGTCACCAAGTACTGAAATCCGTACTGGCGACCGAAAATTACCCTTAAACACGAAATTCCTGAATCACGGGTGTTACAAATCTACCCCCCTAAAAAGAAATTTCGTCCCGAAATTCCAAACCATACCTTCAAAGGGGTGTGAGTACTATTCTCGCATCTTAATCTCGGACACCCAGGGGTGGTCTCCCAGGGATTCACTGTAACATCCCAATTTATTAACTATGCCATGGACATAATTAACAATTTGCAATGTTACAAAACACCCAAAAACCCCGTTTTTTTTAAACGTATAAGTAAAATATATTTTCGCAACTCAGTGTGACAGATAAATCGATATCGAGACTCAAAAGCCATGACCAATCAGATTGAATAGCACGATTAGATATCCTGGATAAGCGTCTAGAATAACAATGGAAAATGCTAATAATATAATAAAGGCCCATACAACAATGGCCATCATATTACTATATAACATAAGCATAAGAAAGAAATGTAAAAGGTTCAAGTGTATCTGAATCCTGTTTAATACATTTTGAGAAAGATAAAGGAGCTGACAAGATCAAAATAGACAAGTCTGAAATCCTGGTATGAATATACAAAAGAAGACTCAGGTAAAACTATAGTGTTGTCAATACATATACATGCCAAATAAAGAGTCAAATCCCACACAGGGGACAAAAGCTCCATAATATAACTTATAAACGAAAAGGAAAGAAATAAGGGTCAGCTGCACATTAGTCAGGGGGTCACGGTCAACGCCTCATTTACTAGCACTCCCGGCATCATCGCTCATGTCTGAGCCCGCGACAGGGGAAGGCGCCTCAGACTCCACTAGGATATAGTCAACATCTGGCCCGGAATCTGCTGAGTCGTCACTTTGGTAGCCCTCATCCTCCTCTGGGTCCGACTCCACCGACCCCGAAGCGGGAGAAGGTGGTGGAGGTGGCGGTGGAGAGGCAGGTACAGGCGCCGGAGCTGGAGCTGGGACGGGAGCAGAGGCAGGAGCAGGGTACCTCGCAACTAACTCTGGGATGAAGAAACGGTGTACCCTGGAGATGGTGGACGCAACTGTCACCGCACCGATGGCCGGTGTGTAGCTAGCCAAAGCAAAATCATATGTCTCGTGGCGCGGCGGGGGCGGCGGCGGCTGCTCCATCTAGAATCGAATCATCGCAAAGAGAGCGTAAGACAGAGATGTCTTAGTGAGTTACGTTGAGCACACGGACCTACGTGCTCGATGTTATCGATTCTAGCTAGTCAAAGTAATATTTGCACCAAACAGAACGTAAATTTTCTCAAAAACCCAAGTGCTTACTTTGACTAGATCAAACAACTTAGTGATCCGTCTCTAGGGGAACCTAAGAGTCTTTCTAAGTTCTCGCGGCTCCCTCAAAATACAAATAATGCTCACCCCTCTCGTATATCATCACAGCCGACCATGTCAAATCTCAGACTTATAATAATCACAAAATCAAAATCTAGCAGCAATATAAATTATTATGCAACATGTCATAATTTCTTAACATCATTCATACTAGTGAGACATACACAAAAACACTTCAAATTGGCATATCCGATCTCACCCAACTTCCCGGATATCCATTACAACCTTGAGGTGGATCCGAATACACCCAGCTCCTAGATGCCCTCTAATGGCGTATTCGAATGCAGCCAACTCCTGAATAGCCGAAAACGGCATACCCGAATCCACCCAACTCCCAGGCAGCCCCTTCAGGCATACTCGAATCCACCCAACTCCCAGACAGCCTCTAAACACTCCACATTGTGAGCTTTATAACTGCACATGCAACATAATATGTATATATAATCTATGTTCTTCTATCTACACACACTTCATCACATAAAGTCAACACGTACAAGAAACATGCATTATCCTGCACAATCATCCTCTTAATTCATCATCTCCCATCATATCACATCAGCATATGATTTAACTTCAAGTTCAGCACCTAAATTCACAATTTCATTTCATACTACTTATATCTTCATTATAGGCATGAAACTTCGTCATATCATGTTCACACATTCATATTATAATATATTACCAAACATAGCAATTATACGATTACACATAATTGACATCATATTATCAATTCATATTTATTTCATGTTCATGCTTCAAGTTCACAAAATAGAAATTACGCCCCTAAATGCTGCATAATTCACAATCTGTTGAAATTCACAGCAATAGTCGTGCTCTGGCGCGTCAGGGGCACTGGGGCGCACGATATCTGCTACAAGTAGCAGAGCCGCCTCCCAATGCCCTTGTTTTGTACACTCCATCCATCCCTACTTTCCCAGATACCATTTTACAATTATATGTTAGCTCCAAGAACCCTTTAGCTCATCATTGAAGGTTTTGAGTGATAAAATTCTTAATTAAAATAAAAGTTTTAATTTGGTCGGACTAATGGTTTGTTAAGTGTGTTTTAGGATTTAATTTATTTGACAAAATAAAAAGACACATCTTGACCACCATGGATCATCAAAGTTGGCGAAATATGCATGCTTGGATACAAGCAATTTTAATCTTTGAAGACCAAGTCAAAGCTTTTCTAATTAAGGAAAGTTTGGTTGGAAGACTCTATGATTTCCCATAATTTTATTTATGGAAAGTACATGGGATTAAATAGAGAATCATTTTTATCAAAAATCTCTATTTAAATATTCATGTATAATATATATACATATTTTCTAAATTCATTAAGTAAATAGGGAATCAAAATCAAATCTCTATTTACCTATTTTACTATATTATTTTCGAAATTATATATATGTGGGGGAAATCTAGAAAGATCTTGTATGGAGAATTAAATGCAAATATTTAATAAAAATAATTATCTAGAATTTATTCTAGAGTGAAGTACCAAATTAACCCCCGAAAGATTTTGTCAGCGACAAAATCACCCCCAAAACATTTTAACGACAAAATAACCCCCCAATGATGTTTAACGTTTGACAAAATACACACACCGTGAACTTTCTTCAACGGACGTTAACTACAGTGATGAGGTGGAATACACAGTGTCACCTTGGATATTTCTATACAATCAAAATCCCTAATTAGTGTCTCTTTCCCCAAATTTATGAATTGAAACCCTAAATCATCTTTTACTCTCTCCCTCATTCTCCCTAAAAAAGACACTAATTAGGGTTTCAATTCATAAATTTGGGGAAAGAGACACTAATTATGAATTTTGATTGTATAGAAATATCCACAGTGACATTGTGTGTTCCATCTCATCACTGTAGTTAACGTCCGTTGAAGAAAGTTCACGGTGGGTGTCTTTTGTCAAACGTTAAACATCATTGGGGGGCTATTTTGTCGTTAAAATGTTTTGGGGGTGATTTTGTCAGCGACAAAATCTTTTGGGGGTTAATTTGGTACTTCACTCTTTATTCTAGAATATATTTTGCATTTAAGTAACAGAATATTTTTACGGATACTTTAAAAAAGATTCTGTGAGCCTCCTAAAGATTCTATATGAATCTACAAGATTCCCGGAAGATTCCATGCGGGACTAGAAGATTCTACACGAAGTTAGAAGACCTCAGAAGATTCTGTCAAGATTTTCAAGTCTAGAAGATTCCCGAAGATTCTGTGAAGATTCCAGAAGATTCCCGAAAATTCTATCAAGATCCCGAAGAATCTCAAGATTCCAGAAGAATCCCAAGCCTCAAGATACAAGATTCAAGAATTTTCAAGATTCAAGAATCAACCTTCAGAAGATTCCCTAGAAGACCATGTTTGGTGTTTTAGGATTTTCAAAAAATGAGAAATTGTGAAATCCTAATTCGTACCAACATGGAGGCACACTTGTGGAGCAAGAAAAGCTAAAACCCTAGCCTTTCTCTCTCCAAAAGTGGCGCATACAACTTGGTTGATTTAGCAAGATTGTGTGGAAAAATGTTGAAGCAATGCACACCATAAGATCAAGGCACAATTCAAATTCAAGGGCCATGATGAAGTTTCCTCATATCTTGTGCAAGGTACATTATTTCCATATTTTAAGATTAAATATTAACCTTTGGATTAAAGGGAAATATTTTAATCAATGGCCACAATGAAACTTCCTTTTATTTGATTTTTCTATTTTTGGGAAAATCAATCTCAAATCAAATCAAGGAGCTTTCACCATTGGATCAAGAAATTACAAATTCAAATCAAGGGTGGAGATCAACCTCCTAATTTTCGAATTTGAGGCTCTATTTCTCTATAAATACAAGACCTCAATGCCCAAGAATTCAAGAGACTACCCAAGCTTACAAGTGCCAAAACGCTGTCGAATTGAATCCTTATTTCTCTTCATCTTCAACCTCCAAATCTCAAGTTCTTATTTTTAATTGGGTAAAGGTTGTAATTCTTAAAAGAGTGAGCTTTATTTGTTTATCCTAGCTTTGCTAGTTATTTCTTTGAGAGAAAAATCCGTCAAGGTTTAAACTTAGTTGCTTCTAAGTTCTTGATTGGTAAAAACCACATCTATACAAAGTCCTTATTTTGTAAGGCAAGAAGTCCTTAGAGGGTCTAAGGCAAGGGTAGAAAGTCCTTCGGTGTTGAAGGCAAGGTTGAAGTCCTTTGTAGTTGTCAAAGGCAGTGAGTCACCTAGTTGTTGGTGCAAGGGAAGTCCTTTGTTGTTTGCAAGGGCAGTGAGTCACCTTAGTTGGAGGTGCAACGGAAGTCCTTTGTGTTTTCAAAGGCAGTTAGTCACCTTGGTGAAGGTGCAGGTTGAAGTCCTTTATGCTGTAGCAGAGGCAGGAAATTCCACCTAGTGTTGGTGGTGATAGTGAACTCTAAGGTGTATCCTGGGGACTGGAGTAGGCACGTTGCCGAACCAGTATAAAATCTCTATGTGTGCTTTCTCTCTTCCCTACTCTTTTATTATTATTATTGTTTTTACAATTTATCATCGCATACACACACATAGCATATTGCGCAATCTTCATCATCATTAGACTAAGTGTTGAAGGTTAAAGTTTTAACCTTTATCATTTAGAGGACTTTGAAAGTAAATATACTTTCAAGATCTAAAATAGCCTTGTCTATAGGCTAATTTCTGTTTATTACTAACAAACCGTTTCCGCTGTGCAAGACAAGTTTATACTTGATATTTATTTTTTTAAGTAATTTTTAGAAACAAGATTTGTCGGTGTAACGTGATTCATCCCCCCTTTTCACGTTTCACTACCTTCATTATATACTCACATAATTCACATATTGGGGTACTTGGACCTCATGTCATAACATACATAACAAACTCTCATCTTTATACTTAAGCATTTACATGTTTAATACAATTAATCAACTCTCTACATCCAGATTTCAGCATATGTTATCTAGCATTCTCACTTTACCTCTTTGTCACGTTACATGGAATAAATCCCTGATTTGAAATAAATTTCTAAATTTTAACTTCACAGGCACTTTCAAAACGCATCATTTCATTTCATCACACATTCTTTCATCACATTCACGAGTAAAATACAAGAGGCTTACACACATCATGACAAATTCATACATTCAAGAATGACTTATTAATTAAGAGCCTACACCTACGTTCTCACATTCCATCACGTTACACAACTCTTATGCACCAACTTACCTCCTAAGTTTCCCACTTATCCATTTACATTTCCTATTAGTTATTTCGTTTAACATACTTACACATTCATCAATTACAAACATAGCAATTTAGGCACCTAGCATGTTAACACATTACACAACCGATCCATATCAGAAATTTGCAAATCATTTACTGCAGATGGCAGCAGGGGCCGCTAGGGCGCTCCCTGAGCGCTTGGGCGCTCAAACACGCGCTAGAGAGCTTCCAACGCACCGGGGCGCGCGATTCTACAGCAGTGACTCCAGCCCCTCTATTCATCTCCAACCTTAACCCCTTTCCATTTTACACATCAGAAATACAAAAATCACTCACCCACACACACATGCAACAACAACCAAAATCAAATTCTCAAATGGCACATAACCAATCAATCATATACACCCACATTTAAGTTCACACATGCATCATCAAGCTCACCATACCACCATCAGCCATGGTTATGGAAGCTCAGCATAACCACGAAAATTAGGGCTCAGATCCTCAGATTAAACAACAACAATAGTCACATGCATGAAAGAAAAACAATGCACTAAGAGGTAGTATGAGTTGTTGGATAATTATTTGGTGGACTAGAATAAATTAGTATTTATCCAAATCAATTCATTTATTAAATATTATGTACCCATTATTATATTTATTAATATTATTGTTATTGGGCTACATAATATATTATTGTGAAAATTATTGTAAAATGTGAAGTAAATTATGTTTGGGCCAGCTGATGATAGGTGGGTTGGACCCATCATTATCTAACATTGGAGAGTCCCTACTGTTGACCAGTTGACAGTATTTATTCCGCCCTATTAGGAATAAATTAATATAAATAGGCTGCTTAGCCTAGCATAACGTACGTTGTCTCTTGGCTCTCCAGTAATCACTCTCCTCTTCCCTTTCTCTCTATTCTCTTTTCAGTGACTGAGATTCTTGGTGGTGTGAGGAGCAACAACGATAGAGAAACAAGTGAATGTCTTCTAGTTAATCAATTCAGGTTCTGTTTCTCATTATCCTCTTATTTATCACATGCTATAATCAAAATTAAATAAATTGTTGTTATTATTTTCCTTCAATTGGTATCAGAGCCAATTTTTTAGTTTTGATTATGACTGTGTATGTTTGTTATCTTTGTTTCAATTTCGGTTTTAATTTTGGTGTTATTTTATGTGATAATCCTAATTTTGATTCTTGGGTTTCTTTTGTTACTTGAGACTGATTTTTAATAATGTATGATTAAACTTTTATTTAAATCAGTTTTATGATGAACTCTAATATTAAAATTAGGAGTTATTGTTCTATCTGATTAAATTTGAAATTGTTTGAGGGTTACTGTAGCTCTTTTTCTTCTGATTAAATCGACATATAATATGTACGATTTCATTAAGTATATAGAGAGAATTTGGAGTTTGAATTGATGAACCCTAATTTTGATACATAAACCTTTTCGATTCTGGTGTTAATTTTCTGGGTTGTTTCATCAAGTCAAACCATAGGGCTTTTGTAGAGAATTGAATTCTGAACAAAACACAATTTGAATCGTCGTTTTTCGTTGAGTATTGAGTGAGAAATTATAGAAAAACCGCATCGAATACCCTCTCTCTTTCGAATGGATTCTGTATTTTTCTGGGCATTTTTTGTTCGAAACGATTCCATAATGTTGAAGAGGACGACCTCACGGTTCCATAGAGACAAAAATCTCATGAAACGGAGCTCTGTGGAGAGAGATATCGAAGAGAGAAGTTTGCGGGTTCGCGGATCGCGACGAACCTGACCCGACCCGGTTCACGACCCGTCTGGAGGTTGAAGATGATGAACAGCGCCCAGGGACTCAGGATCGCGCCACCTGTCTCCTTTTGAGGCGTTGGATTGAGCAAGCCGGATACTGCCACGTGTCGCAATCAATACCGTTAGATTATTTTAAGCATTCACTTCAAGATTCGGCCACGTGTCACCATACAAGCCGTTGGATTGCATCAGGCGCTTACCTTCAGATTGCGCCACGTGTTCCGTCTTTCATCGTTCGATGCTGTAGGCGTTGGCTCGTTATGATTGCGCCACGTGTCATCCCGGAAACTGTTGGCTCTGAGCAGCGCGTGTCGCCACGCGCCGATACTGTTGGTGGCGCGTGAAGGCGCGTGAGAGCGCGTGTTGGCGCTTGAGAGCGCGTGCGGGCGCGTGAGAACGCGTGTAAAGCGCGTGAAGCGTGTTGGCGGCGCGTGGTGGCGCGTGCACGACGTGTGGTGGCGCTTGGGTGATCGTGAAAGCTTTTGGATGCGCTTGGAGTCGCGTGTATAGCTCGTGGCGGCTCGTTTTGGTGCATTTTCGCGCGTTGTGATATGTGTAAGTTCGTGCAATGCGTAAATCGGTGCAGAATGCATATTTTAGTGCGTACCAATGTGTTTATAACCTATTTTTTGGTTCGTTTTTTTTTTCACCAATTTTTTGTTTTGAATTAATATTTTAATTAAATATTAATTATTGGTGATATCATTGGTATTATTTTTTTTGAATATTTTGGCACCGATTATAATTTGATTCATTATCTGAGATGTATATTATTTTGTAAATTATATTGTGCATTTTGTTTGAAGTTTTTATTTTGACATATTTGTACTCCCATATTATGTTGCACAATATTTTTTTATAAATATTTTCTATCTAATTTATGTCGTTCAAGTGGGAGAATATTTAATAATTTATTATTTTGTGAACTGACATAAATCAGAATTGGATTTTAGCTTTTGTGAGTCCTTAAAATTTGAATCATTTGGATTCTTCATTATATGTCTAGGGACCTTTTATGACAATCAAGTTATATTATTATTATTGTTTTGCTAAAATTCTATTTCTCATAATGAGAAATGTATTATGGGTGAAGTATTAAGAAATATAATATGTTTTATTTTGTAAATCTTTATTTGTTTTGCTTCACAACCTTTTGGGTTCATTTTGGGAGATATTTTGGTTTTTTGGCTCACAAGTTTTCTTTTGGTTAAATACTATTGTGACTAATTTATTGAATCTCAATAAATTATTGTTAATTATGTGAGCATATTGATACAAATAAAATTTTGTTTTTCTCCCATTATGGTTGTGACAAAATCACCCAATATTTATAATTCTTATAATGTTAACAAATGTTGTATTGTTAAGATTTAAACTGTGATGAGCATTTCACATAATTGAGATTAATCTTTTTGAATAATTTTGTATTTTTTGTTTATTAATATTGTTGGATATTTTTCGTGGTTGAGAGCTCACCTTCGTGGGACGGATCATGAAAGATATCATTGTTTTTGTTTAAAAATGTTGTTGAATATTTTTTGTGGTTGAGAGCTCGCCCTCGCGGGACGGACCATGGAAGATATTATTGTTCTTGTTTATAATTTTGATTAAATTTTTTCGTACTCAATTATGAATATAATTATTGTGTTGCTCATCAAATATTGTTGGATATTTTTTCATGGTTGAGAGCTCACCTTCGTGAGACGGATTATGAAAAATATCATTGTTTTATGAATATTGTTATTTAATTTATAAATATTAGTATTTTGTGGTATTAATATTGTTGACTATTTTTTCATGGTTGAGAGCTTGCCTTCGCAGGACGGACCGTGATAAGATAGTATTGTATTTTATAGAAAATTATTTTTTGATGTCTTGCATGATTGAGAGCTCACATTCGTGGGACGGATTATGTAAGGCATAATGATATTGTATAATGATATTTTATATTATTGTTACATTAAAAATTGTGTTGATAAAAGTCTTGCCCTTCGGTTTGCTTTTATTGATATAATTCTTGATGAGTTGTAATCATATTTTAAGGTTCTCAGTATCCTCTCGATATTAGCCTTAAGGATATGATGATCGTTATTTGATACTCAATGCTTCTTGTATTTTTCAAGTGTCATAGCGTACACATTCTGCTTGCTACTCATAGTGACTTGAATTTTGTGTATTATTGAAAATTTTGTTTTTGCTTTCGCTGTCGTTAATCTAATGTATTTTCAAGTCTACATTGAGTTAGTAAGAAATTGTAAATTGTTTAGTGCATTGAGTTAGTGGGAGTCATTTTGTAACTATTGTTATGACTCTGCTTATTGTGAGATATTTTATGACGTTTTGATTTATGTAGTCCAAGTGGGAGAAATGATACCCTTATTGTTGTGGACTGACATAAATCAAATAATTGTCAGTGATGACATATTGTGTAGACCCTTGAGGTCATCTCATAATATTCTATTGTATTGTTAAATGTCTTGACATGTTGTTTGTCAAGTTGATTTAAGGATTGCTTTTATGTTATATGATGTTGTTATTGTTGTGCAATCCTTAATTACTGATCATATCCTAATTTTGTTGTTTATTGAAAGTGTTTTGGTATACTATTGTGGTAATGTATAATGTATACATATTATTGATAATCTGATAATTGATTTATGTAGTCCAAGTGGGAGAATTGTTGGTTTTGCTATTGTTGTGGACTACATAAATCAATTTTAGTTATTGTTGAATATCAGATTAACGTATACCATTTGATTAATTATTGTGATATTGTGAACACTCTCAATTAAGAATATGTGGTGATCTGTGTTGGTTTGGCTTGTATGGGCAAGCTCAGTTTGTCTTTATCCAACACAGTGTATGTAATAAGGTTTTATGATATATTGGTTTAGTGAGAGTCTGTCTCATGTATTGTTTGAACCTCATGCTTAAGATTGTCATATTAAGGCCAACATTTATTTATTGTTATGATGACAATCTTCATGTATTGCCGTATTTTGTTTAATGTGTTTTTCGACTATTATAGTTATTTATTCCTTTGTTCATAGAGACATTTTGGACCCAGTCTCATGTTGATATTGTAATGAGATTATTTGTCTTAATCTCATATTACATCTTGGGCGGATGTTAGGGACTATTGTATTTCACATTCTTAAAGGTCACTGAGATGTGAGTGTTTTATTTCTGTATGATATCTTTGCTCTTTCGGGTGAGATTTTCTGCAGAGATGAAATACTACATTTCATTCTGGACCTTATGGTTAACTATATTGTGATATTTGACATTTTGTTGTGATCACGCATTGTGTGAATTAATCTGAACTAGTCTGACTTCTTTTACTCTAATTTGTGTTGTCCAAGTGGGAGAATGTTGGAAATTTATTTTGTGGACTTACACAAATTAGTAAATAGTGCAGATTAATTTTATTGCCAAAATATTTTATGAATTGATCTAGATTGATATTAATCTTGTGTTCTAATTTATGCTGTCCAAGTGGGAGATTGTTGGATAATTATTTGGTGGACTAGCATAAATTATTATTTATCCAAATCAATTCATTTATTAAATATTATGTAGCCACTATTATATTTATTAATATTATTGTTATTGGGCTACATAATATATTATTGTGAAAATTATTGTAAAATGTGAAGTAAATTATGTTTGGGCCAGCTGATGATAGGTGGGTTGGACCCATCATTATCTAACATTGGAGAGTCCCTACTGTTGACCAGTTGACAGTATTTATTCCGCCCTATTAGGAATAAATTAATATAAATAGGCTGCTTAGCCTAGCCTAACGTACGCTGTCTCTTGGCTCTCCAGTAAACACTCTCCTCTTCCCTTTCTCTCTATTCTCTTTTCAGTGACTGAGATTCTTGGTGGTGTGAGGAGCAACAACGATAGAGAAACAAGTGAATGTCTTCTAGTTAATCAATTCAGGTTCTGTTTCTCATTATCCTCTTATTTATCACATGCTATAATCAAAACTAAATAAATTGTTGTTATTATTTTCCTTCATGAGTAACTCACCAAGTTTCTTGAAGAGAAATGCACAAGGGAGAGGGTTGATGGTGGTTTCTCTAGAGCTCAAGGGGCTGGTCGAGCTGGGCTTCTCAAAGGGGAAAAGGGAGCTCTGAAATGTGTTTTTGGGAAGAAAATGAATTGTGTTTCAAATGGGGGTGTTAGCCGAGACTTAAGGGTCCAAATGGTGTTGTGTTTTTGTTAATTTTGTATTGTTTGAGTGCTAAATGTGTCTAGGTAGTGAGTATATGAGTATGGTTGTGAGTAAGAAATTGCGACTAAAATTTTGTGGTGAGAGTTTAATAAATTTTTGGAAAGCTCAGGGTCCTTAAAAGTGGTTCCGGTTGTGTTTTGGATCAAACTCAAGCTCTCTCTCAGGTTACTCACTTACTCACTAAATATCCAATATTTAAAATAAGAAAATGACATATGATCGTTACGAAAATTTCTTAATATTATGAGACTCCCAATAAGTCTAAAAAAATTATCTCACTACATTATTTATTTCACATCATTTATATATTTAAAAGAATTTTCCGATAATCATGTTAATGTGAAATTTAATAATAATAATAGCTTTAAAATCATAATTCTCCAATATTGGTGGGATTATTTTCTAATTATTTTCTAAACACAAATTTGGGACTTTCAAATTAATATTAAGGTCTCATCAAAATTTTTATAACGATCATTGTCTCTCTCAGGGGTTCTTTAGCTCGTACACTAATAATATTAAGTCTGCCTTGCTTCTCAAGCAAACTTAAATTAATATGCAATAACTTATAGCACACATGTAACATTTACTCACATAAAACAAATACATGTACACACCTATATATACGTATATATATATATATATATATACAAATTTTATTCACATAAGCACCCTCTGCATTTTAATATATCACGCATAATTACATATATATTACTTCAAAATACACACACACACACACACACACACACACACACACATATATATATATAAACATAACACTGGTCTTTCTCCTGAGTAAAGAAATTCACTTAAATATATACACATATACCGGGCACTTAGCATACACATGGCCATCTCAGGTAACACCATATAATTTCCTCATTATCAACCATAATTAATTCATCATATGCACCACTTGATCATAGAAAAACACATCATAAATCATCACCATGTATATATATATATATACAAATCTAGTCACCAAGTACCGAATCCGTACCGGCGACCGAAATTACTCAAAAGCAAGAAAATCCCGAATCACGGATGTCACAAATCTACCCCCCTAAAAAGAAATTTCGTCCCGAAATTTCAAACCGTACCTTCAAAGAGGTGGGGGGTACTTGTTTCGCATTTCAGACTCCAGTTCCCATGTATGGTCCTCCAAGGATCCCTCTTCCCAAGCAACCTTAACCAAGGGAATATCACTCCGGCGGGTTTGTTTTACCTTGTGATTTACAATCTTAGTCGCAGGAAGGTCTAATGTTAGGTTGTCCTTTAACTCAACGATCTCTGACTCTAATACATGCTCAGGCGAAGCCTGATACTTGCGTAGTTGAGAGACATGAAACACATCATGAAGGTTGGCCAAGTTTGGTGGAAAGGCTATCTGATAGGTTGATGGTCCTACCCTTTTTAGGATCTAGAAAGGCCCAATAAATCTAGGGTTGAGTTTTCGGGTTTTTAAGGTTCGCCCTATCCCAGTTGTAGGTACGGCCGCAAAAACACATGGTCGCCCTCTTGGAATTCCAGCTCACGTCGCCTTTTATCCGCATAACACTTTTGTCTATCCTGAGCAGCCTTCATTTTATCCCTAACCATCTTGATCTTCTCCGTAGTTTGTTGCACCAAGTTGGGTCCTAGTGACCGTTCCTCTCCGGATTCATTCCAACAAAGCGGAGACTGGCACTTCCGGCAATAAAGAGCCTCATAAGGCGCCATTCTGATACTGGCATGGTGACTATTATTGTATGCAAACTCCACCAAAGGCAGGTGCGTATCCCAACTGTCTGGCATCTCTAGGACAATGGCCCTCAACATATTCTCTAGAGTCTGTATCGTCCGCTCCGACTGGCCGTCCGTCTGGGGGTGATATGCGGTGCTCAAGCTCAGCTTAGTACCGAATGCACGTTGCAATGCTCCCCAAAATCTCGAGCTAAACCTTAAATCTCGGTCGGAGACGATCGATGTGGGCACTCCGTATAGGCGGATGATCCAGTCGATGTACATTTGGGCCAGTTTCTCCAATGGATATGACATCCTTATCGGTAAAATGTGGGCAGATTTGGTCAACCTGTCCACAATGACCCAAATTGCGTCGACTTTCCTTTGAGTCAGGGGTAACCCCGTCACGAAATCCATCGTGATATGCTCCCATTTCTACTTCGGAATAGGGAGGGGGTGTAAAACTCCGGCTGGCTTCTGGTGTTCAGCCTTTATCCTCTGGCAAGTCAAGCACTTACTCACGAATTGTGCCACGTCTTTCTTCAATCCCGGGCACCAAAATCGTTCCTTCAGGTCATTATACATCTTTGTCATCCCCGGGTGTATAGTGAACTGGCTCCGGTGCGACTCTTGGAGTATGTCTGTAACACCCCGATTTTTATTAAGTCCTAATCGAGGGAAATTAAGGGTAATTGACCTTGGTTAGAATTTAATTAAATTTGGGTGGATAAGTTTCTTCTAGTCAAACCCTTATGTGTGACGTGATTTAAGTGTGTATATATGTGTTCATTCTATGCTATGTGAATTACGTGTGTAAATTATATGCCATGATAATTATGTGTATCTATGTGAGTGTTCATTGTATGTGGAAGAGTATGTTGGATGCATATATGAGTTTTAATTGGCATTTAGATGATGCATGAGGTTAGGAATGATGATATGAAATATTTATATGAGTTACATGATGTTATTAGATAATGTTAGTGTTATATATTATTATTTATTTTATTTTATTTTATGTGCCTATGTGTGTATTTTAATTTATATTTAAATATTAGAAAAGTTACATGAGTATTACGGTATTATTTGGGATATTTTAGAGTGCTTTAGTAATTTTAAGTAATGGTGGGCCCCACGGTGACTCTAGACCTAGCCACTCCCTATATAAACACTAGTAACCCTCTCCACTTCAGAAAAACACTCTTCTCCTTCTCCTAGCCGTCATAGCCATTCTCTCTCAAGAGCTCCCTAAGCCATTGATACTCCAAACCACGAAACACCCATCAAACCTTACCCAATCCAGAAAATAAACTCATATTCTTAATCCTCTCATCAAGCCGGACCTTTCTACTGATTTCGTTTCTCCATTAAAAGTCTTCGGCATCACCGGACCGTTCGTGGGGCTAGAGAGAGAGGTTTCCAACGAGAGCAACGTTGGGAAAGGGTTTCTCTTTGCATATTTCGAAATTGTCTTCAAGAGGTAGGGGTTAGGCATTTTATTTTCGTGCATATTAATGATTAATTTATGGAATTGATGTTATGGTCGTTTTTCCCATTAGGGTTCATGAAAGGGTTACTTTTTGTGAAATTATTTCAAAGAGAAAACATTTTAACCGATTAAAAGTGTTCATAAAGTGTTTCTATGAGTTAATTATGTTTTGAGAAAAGTTTTTCATCAATTGGATGTTTAAAAATGGCTTTTCGGAAAAGAAAACTGTTGAAATCGCGAAGTCCTGCGAACAGGACGACGCACGCCGCCCAGGCGGTTAGAAACCGCCCCAACGGTCGCCGCCGTCGAACCAGACCGCCCCAGCGGTTGTGCAGCCGCCCCAGCGGTGGTCGCGCTGCCCCGGCGCGTTTTTCACGCTGTATCTCACCCTTTTTACGAAAATTGACATGTTTTGACCCTTTGATGCTCCCTAATGCGTTATACGACTTGTGTATTGAAATATATAATTATTTATCGAATATGTATATGTTGTATTGAGTATATGTGTTGTTTTTATGATGAGTTAAATTGGTTATATGATATATGATTTATATGATGATTAATGATGAGATGTATATTATGAATGATTATATTATTATATGATGAATATGATTATATGAATATTTGTTATATAAAGAGATTAATGTGCAAAGTGAAAAGAAAGTTAAGACACACAGAATAGCCTATCCGTTCGTGGCGAACGTTACAGGGGGCTGGCAACCTCGGTTGTAACGACTCACTAGCGGAAGGTGAATTTCCCCCCTCTACCCAACAGTATAGGATGAGCTCATACCTAGGGTCGGCGATGCGGAGGTTACAGGAGGGTGGGCAGGCCAAAACAATGTAAATGATCTACAGGCACCAAAAGGGCGTGCTCTAAATAAGATAGATCCACAGGCATACTAAGTATGCTTAAAAGACTCAAGATAAATAAGCAAGAGATATAATTTATTATTATAAAGAGTGTTACTTTATGCTATATATATATTAATAATTGACAGTTGAGCACATAGTACACCACACAAGAGTTATTATCTATGTTATTTATGCATGTCTTTAATTTAAAAGGAACAAGATGCACTTAGGTAGTCGTTCCGGGACAAGATTGTTTTGAAACTAATAACTGAAATGAACTCATTCATGCTCACTTATTTAATTAATAAACCCGGAGCGGCTCCCCTACTATGTTACTTTCAAGTACTCACCCCACGCTATTTCAACATTTTAGACGATGAGCACCAGCAGGATGATGGAGCGAGTTTGGAGCCCGCGCAGCCTTAGTTTAGCTTCCACATTACTTATTAGACATTATTATTTGAGTTGTTTCTTTATGGATTATGTTATGGATTTATTACTATTCTCTAGTTTATGTTTCTGAGACCGGACCTTTGTTAGCCGACAAGTACTATTTTATTTATGGATTGTATTAGTGGAGTGTTGTGAGTCTTAGTTTTGGGCTCATGAGATTACACATATTATTATTATTTCCTGATGTATGTTCTGGGAAACTATGACTGGTTATTTTATTATATTAAGGTTTATTCAGGATTATTTGCTTCCACACCTATATACGTTGTACTATTTTGCAAGACCCTTATTTCTATCCCGCAAATGATTTATGAAAATTTCTCCCATGTATTTTCCGCGTATATATATTTTAAATATAAATATAAAACATGATAACAGGAGGTAACCCTTATGAAATGGCCTAAAATGACTTAAGCGTTAAGGGCTATCTAGTAGGGTGTTACAATGTCCTCGCGCAAACCCTGGCCCTTAGGCACGCAAATCCGTCCGTTGAACCTCCAAAGGTCGTCTGATCCCCGCTCAAACCCATGTATCTTGCCTTGCCGTACCGCTTCGAGCATCTCTTGAAATTTCCGGTCTTGCGATTCCTTCTGGGCCTGCTCAATCTGCTGCTTGAATTCACTGGTGATGACCACATGATGAAACTTTACACTCTTCGGTGTCAGGTCCATGCTGAGATCCATGTCCTCCAGTTGCTGTACTAGCTCCAATTCCTTTACCATCATCCAAGCCGCATGCAATGTCTTTCGACTTAACGTGTCGGCTACCACGTTAGCTTTTCCAGGGTGGTAGTGGAGCGTGAAGTCGAAGTCCTTAAGGAACTCCATCCAGCGGCGTTGTCTCATGTTGAGCTCCTTTTGATCGAATAGGTACTTGAGACTCTTGTGATCCGAGAACACTTCAAACTTTGTTCCAAAAAGGTTGTGTCTCCACATCTGCCAATTCCAAGTCGTGCGTCGGATAGTTAAGTTCGTGCGGTCGGAGTTGCCGTGATCCGTAGGCCACTGGTCTACCTTGCTGCATCAAAACGAAACCTAACCCTCGTCCGGAAGCATCACAGAACACTTCGAACGGTTGTTCGGGATCCGGAGGCGTCAATACCGGGGTTGAAGTCAGCCTCTTCTTCAATTCTTGAAAACTTTGCTCGCAAGCTTCATTCCACTCAAACGGAGCCTTCTTCTTGGTAAGCTTTGTCATCGGGGCTGAAATCTGAGAAAACCCTTGAATAAATCTCCGGTAATACCCCGCAAGTCCTAAGAAACTCCGGATCTCACTTGTCGTGGTTGGTCGCTCCCATTCTATCACTGCTCTAACCTTTGTTGGGTCCACCGCTATGCCTTCTTGAGATACCATATGTCCTAAGAATTGAACCTCTCTAAGCCAAAACTCGCACTTAGAGATTTTGGCATACAGTCTTCAAGTGCTCGGCATGTTCCTCCTCCGACTTTGAGTAGACCAGAATGTCGTCGATGAAGACCACCACAAACCGATCCAAGTATTCCTTGAACACCCGGTTCATATAGTCCATAAAAACAACAGGCGCATTTGTGAGTCCAAAAGACATCACTGTGAACTCAAAATGGCCGTACTGCGATCTAAAGGCCGTCTTCGGGATGTCGGCTTCCCGAGCTCGGATCTGATGATATCCGGACCGTAAATCTATCTTCGAAAACACAGTTTCTCCCCGCAGTTGGTCCATGACGTCGTCTATCCGCGACAAAGGATACTTGTTCTTGATACTGACCTTGTTCAACTGTCGGTAGTCTATACATAACCGCATCGATCCGTCCTTCTTTTTCACGAACAATACCGGTGCTCCCCATGGTAACGCGCTCGGTCGTATAAACCTTTTCTCTAGAAGTTCCTCCAACTGTGCCTTTAGCTCCTTAAGCTCGGCCGGGGCCATCCGATACGGGGCGGTGGAGATCGGACTCGCTCCAGGGACTAAGTCGATTGAGAACTCCACTTCACATTTTGGCAGAAATTCTGGTATCTCCTCAGGAAAAACTTCCGGGAAATCGCGGACCACTAGGATATCCCCTATCCTTATCTCCTTACTAACCGTAGATGACGCGAACGTGGAGAATTCCTGGGTATCCACTCTACAACTGTATAGGGACGTTTGGGAACTAGAGGAACCTTCTAAGTTATGCACTCTACTTTGGCCAAGTTTCTCTAGGTCATCGGGGAAAAGGACAGTCTTTGAATCACAAACTAGCATAACCCGGTTTAATCTCAGCCAATCCATCCCTAGGATAATGTCTAGCCCAGTTAGGGGTATGCATATCAAATCAGCCCTAAAGGTTCTCCCTAACAAAACAAAAGTGCACCCAAAAATGCATGATGAGGTATTAACATGTGAAGAAGTCGGGGTGGATACATGCAAAGTGTATGGTAGGGTAGTAACTGGCAACCTAAGTCTCTCAACGCATGTATTACCTATAAAAGAATGTGATGCGCCAGAATCATATAAAACAGTTAAGACATCACCGGACAACCTACACTCACCTTGGATCAGCTCTCCCGCTGCCCGGGCCTGCTTTGCCGTAACCGCGAACACACGAGCTTGACGCGGCTGCTGTTGGTTTCCTCCCTGGGGCAGAACCTTGCATAGTGTCCCCTTTGTCCGCACGTGAAACAAGCTAGGCAGTCCCCAAAAAGCTTCAATCCGCATCGACCACAACGGTTCTGTTGCTGCATGAAAGGTGTTGGAGGTCTTGCCACAGGCTTGGCAGGGCGAGCATGTTGAGGTCGCCTGGCCGCGTTAGGTTTCGGCGAGGGCGGCGGCCTCCTGTTTTGATGTTGCTGCCCCTGTTGTGGAGGAAAGTGCTGCTGGGGCGGTTGAGGGCGGAGTTGGGGTTGCTTCGGCGGCACCGGCACTCTGAGCCTTCCCTGGTGGTGGTGGAAATGAGGGTGGCGCCTCTGGGGGTGGCGCCTATGTACCTGGCTAGGAACCGCCTCGTCTAACCTCCTCCTTTTCCCGGCCTCCTGCTCGGCCTCAACTCTCCGTTGGGAGCTCTTTTCCTGGACTATGCACATATTCACCATATCGGCATAGCTTTGGAGGTTGCGGTTGACCATCCGCTCGTTCAGGTCCGGCCTCAGCCCTTGCTCATATCTTATGCACTTCCATTCCTCATCCGGGTTCAGCCGGTAGGTGTGAGAGTAGCGACACAACTGGTCAAACTTTGCTGTGTACTCCAGAATCGTCATATCTCCTTGCACCAGCTCGAGGAACTCCTTGTCTTTGGCATCCCGCACCGTCATGGGGAAGTGATAATGTGGTTTTTGCCAATATTTTATGCCCTTAATTTGGATGATTGTATGCATTTCTTTGCTCTATTTTAGCCTTTTATTATATTTAATATAGTTTGGAATTAATTTGGACTTAATAGAAATAAAGGCTAAAGTAATAAGTTTTATGATGTTTTTGCAATTCAAAGATGACCTTTGCACTTGATCTTGGGTATTTTGTATTTTTGATGCAGGTCATAGGAATTATCGGAGCTGTGGAATTCAGAACCAGCATCGAGCACCCCAGCGCCCTCAGCGCGCTCCAACGCGCGAAACCCACTTGAATCCATCGCGTGCACAGCACTGGTGCCCTAGCGAGCTATACGCGCCCCAGCGCCGCGCCGCAATTCTGTTACAGCAGAGACCTATCTGCAACGCCGAGCTGGGGGCCCAATTAGCTAGGCTTTGGAGGCTGCTCACTCTATTTAAAGAAGGCTAATGCATCAGAAATAAGACACCTCTACATACCTACTATTACTTTCATATCTTTTCTTAGTTTACTTACTTTCAACCCTAGGCTTTAGTTAGAGTTATTTTCTTCATTAGGATTCCATCTTTTTCCTAGTCTAGCTCTAGCTCCCTCATTTGTATTTCCAACGTTATTCGTCTAGCCCTTTCGGTTTTGTAAGTTACTACTTTCAATTAATTCAGTTATTCGTTTTTCCATCTTTCCAATTTGCAATTATTTTCCTTACTTTCCTCTTTATTGTTCAAGTTGTTTAATTTCTGCATTCCATCTGTGTTTTAAATCCAATTTATTTTCTGCCCTTCTATTTCCTCCATAAGTAACTAAGTCTCTTGGTGGTTTATGAGGGTGTGAATATCATTGGGGTAAATTGAGGCTTTGTTCTTAATCTTGCATAAGTTTTCATTATCAAACCTTGGCATATAATTTGAGATCTTAAATTGTGTGTTAAACCTTTGTCTTGGCTTACTCGATTGAGTTAGGCTAATTCATTGGCATGTGTTTATGTGTTAATTGATTAATTGATGCATGGCATATCAGGAATTGGTAATGATTAATTAATTGGCTGATTAGTATCTTTAATTAGATTAATGTGATTGACTTTAAAGATTGTTGAAAACGAAACTAAAGGTGAGATCTCACTGATTAATCTTGTTCTAGGCAATCAATAGGGTTAGATTGCCTTCTGCGCCCGAGTAGCAAACTTCACCTTCTGCGCCTCGGTCAGGGTGATGTCCTCGAAGATACGTTCTATTCCTCGGACCCATCCGTCGGCTAGGTCAGGGTCCAGCTCCCCGCGGAAGACAGGGGGAGTCCTCTGCCTGAACTCCATGTACCGGCGGGATTCCTCGCTCCCCGCCTGCGGTTGTCTGCGCCCGGCTTCCATAGCCTGCGCCATCCTTACAGACGCTTCGGCTTGGGCTCTCATAGCTTGAATGGCTTCTTGGAGGTCAGGTGCATACCGGTGTCGTCGGGGAGGCATCTCGTTCAGTCAATATCTGCACAGCCAATGAGTTGATCAGGCTCATGTCAATGCAGATCATTGGAGAAGTAATGGCACACACAACAGATAGATTCAAGGAAAACAGGGCTCAAAGAATTGACAAGCTTAAGGGAAGGAAGCAAGCTCAGTCCTCAGGCTCAATTGGACCGAACTGCTCTGATACCAAAAATGTAACATCCCAATTTATTAACTATGCCATGGACATAATTAACAATTTGCAATGTTACAAAACACCCAAAAACCCCGTTTTTTTTTAAACGTATAAGTAAAATATATTTTCGCAACCCGGTGTGACAGATAAATCGATATCGAGACTCAAAAGCCATGACCAATCAGATTCAATAGCACGATTAGATATCCTGGATATAAGCGTCTAGAAAAACAATGGAAAATGCCAATAATATAATAAAGGCCCATACAACAATGACCATGATATTACTATATAACATAAGCATCAGAAAGAAATGTAAAAGGTTCAAGTGTATCTGAATCCTGTTTAATACATACTGAGAAAGATAAAGGAGCTGACATGGTCAAAATAGACAAGTCTGAAATCCTGGTCCGAATATACAAAAGAGGACTCAGGTAAAACTGTAGTGTTGTCAATACATATACATGTCAAATAAAGAGTCAAATCCCACACAGGGATACAAAAGCTCCATAATATAACTTATAAACGAAAAGGAAAGAAATAAGGGTCAGCTGCACATCAGTCAGGGGGTCACGGTCAGCGCCTCATCTACTAGCACTCCCGGCATCCTCGCTCATTTCTGAGCCCGCGACAGGGGAAGGCGCCTCAGACTCCACTAGGATATAGTCAACATCTGGCCCGGAATCTGCTGAGTCGTCGCTCTGGTAGCCTTCATCCTCCTCTGGGTCCGACTCGACCGACTCCGAAGCGAGAGAAGGTGGCGGAGGTAGCGGTGGAGAGGCAGGTATAGGCGCCGGAGCTGGAGCTGGGACGGGAGCAGGGGCAGGAGCAGGGTACCTCACAACTAACTCTGGGATGAAGAAACGGTGTACCCTGGAGATGGTGGACGCAACTGTCACCGCACCGGTGACCGACATGTAGCTGGCCGAAGCAAAATCATACGTCTCATGGCGCGGCGGGGGCGTCTGCTCCATCTAGAACGCATCACCGCAAAGAGAGTGTAAGACAAGGATGTCTTAGTGAGTTACGTTGAGCACAGGGACCTACGTGCTCGATGTTATCGATTATAGCCAGTCAAAGTAATACTTGCACCAAACAGAATGTAAATTTTGTAAAAAATCCAAGTGCTTACTTTGACTAGACCAAACAACTTAGTGATCCGTCTCTAGGGGAACCTAAGAGTCTTTCTAAGTTCTCGCGGCTCCCTCAAAGTACAAATAATGCTCACCCCTCTCGTATATCATCACAACCGACCATGTCAAATCTCAGACTTATAATAATCACAAAATCAAAATCTAGCAGCAATATAAATTATTATGCAACATGTCATAATTTCTTAATATCATTCATACTAGTGAGACATACACAAAAACACTTCAAATTGACATATCCGATCTCACCCAACTTCCCGGATATCCATTACAACCTTGAGGTGGATCCGAATACACCCAGCTCCTAGATGCCCTCTAATGGCGTATTCGAATGCACCGAACTCCTGAATAGCCGAAAACGGCATACCCGAATAATCCCAACTCCTAGGCAGCCCCTTCAGGCATACCCGAATCCACCCAACTCCTAGGCAGCCTCTAAACACTCCATATTGTAAGCTTTATAACTTGCACATGCAACATAATATGTATACATAATCTATGTTCTTCTATCTACACACACTTCATCACATAAAGTCAACACGTACAAGAAACATGCATTATCCTGCACAATCATCCTCTTAATTCATCATCTCCCATCATATCACATCAGCATATGATTTAACTTCAAGTTCAGCACCTAAATTCACAATTTCCTTTCATACTACTTATATCTTCATTATAGGCATGAAACTTCGTCATATCATGTTCACACATTCATATTATACTATATTACCAAACATAGCAATTATACGATTACACACAATTGACATCATATTATCAGTTCATATCTATTTCATTTTCATGCTTCAAGTTCACGAAATAGAAATTACGCCCCTAAATGCTGCAAAATTCACAATCTGCTGAAATTCACAGTAGTAGTCGCGCTCTGGCGCGACAGGGGTGCTAGGGCGCGCGATATCTGCTACAAGTAGTAGAGTCGCCTCCCAATGCCCTTGTTTTGTACACTTCATCCATCCCTACTCTCCTAGATACCATTTTACAATTATATACTCACATAATTCACATATTGGGGTACTTGGACCTCATGTCATAACATACATAACAAACTCTCATCTTTATACTTAACCACTTACATATTTCATACAATTAATCAACTCTCTACATCCAGATTTCAGCATATGTTATCGAGCATTCTCACTTTACCTCTTTGTCACGTTACATGGAATAAATCCCTGATTTGAATAAATTTCTAAATTTTAACTTCACAGGCACTTTCAAAACGCATCATTTCATTTCATCACACATTCTTTCATCACATTCACGAGTAAAATACAAGAGGCTTACACACATCATGACAGATTCATACATTCAAGGATGACTCATTAATTAAGAGCCTACAGCTACGTTCTCACGTTCCATCACGTTACACAACTCTTATGCACCAACTTACCTCCTAAGTTTCCCACTTACCCATTTACATTTCCTATTAATTATTTCGTTTAACATACTTACACATTCATCAATTACAAACATAGCAATTTAGGCACCTAGCATGTTAACACATTACACAACCGATCCATATAAGAAAATTGCAAATCAGTTACTGCAGATGGCAGCAGGGGCCGCCGGGGCGCTCCCTAAGCGCTTAGGCGCTCAAACCCGCGCTAGAGCGCTTCCAGCGCACCAAGGCGCGCGATTCTGCAGCAGTTTTGCAGAGTCGGAGACAGCAGTGTCTCTAGCCCCTCTATTCATCTCCAACCTTAACCCCTTTCCATTTTACACATCAGAAACACAAAAATCACTCACCCACACACACATGCAACAACAACCAAAATCAGATTCTCAAATGGTACATAACCAATCAATCATATACACACACATGCAAGTTCACACATGCATCATCAAGCTCACCATGCCACCATCAGCCATGGTTATGGAAGCTCAGCATAACCACGAAAATTAGGGCTCAGATCCTCAGATTAAACAACAACAATAGTCACATGCAAGAAAGAAAAACAATGAACCAAGAGGTAGTATGAGTAACTCACCAAGTTTCTTAAAGAGAAATGCACAAGGGAGAGGGTTGATGGTGGTTTCTCTAGAGCTTAAGGGGCTGGCCGAGTTGGGCTTCTCAAGGGGGAAAAGGGAGCTCTGAAATGTGTTTTTGGGAAGAAAATGAATTGTGTTTCAAATGGGGGTGTTGGCCGAGACTTAAGGGTCCAAGGGGTGTTGTGTTTTTGTTAATTTTGTGTTGTTTGAGTGCTAAATGTGTCTAGGTAGTGAGTATGAGTATGGTTGTGAGTAAGAAATTGCGACTAAAATTTTGTGGTGAGAGTTTAATAAATTTTTGGAAAGCCCAGGGTCCTTAAAAGTGGTTCCGGTTGTGTTTAGGATCAAGTTCAGGTTCTCTCTCAGGTTACTCACTAAACATCCAATATTTAAAATAAGAAAATGGCATATGATCGTTACGAAAATTTCTTAATATTACGAGACTCCCAATAAGTCTAAAATAATTATCTCACTACATTATTTATTTCACATAATTTATATATTTAAAAGAATTTTCCGATAATCATGTTAATGTTAAATTTAATAATAATAATAATAGCTTTAAAATCATAATTCTCCAATATTGGTGGGATTACCGCGGAAAGTTGGTGGATTTCACTGCTTGAACTCTAGATAGCGGCGGGATTCTTCACTCATCATTGGTGGTTGTACATGTGCTGCTTCCATCGCTCGCGCCATTCTAACTGACGCCTCTGCATGGATTCTAAAAGCTTCTACGACCTCTCGGAGGTCAGGATCTCGAGGCCCATCCCGATGGCGTCGCGGTGACATTACGCTCAATCAATACCTGCATAGCCAATGAGTTGATCAGGCTCATCTCAATTTAGTGCATTGGGGAATTAATGGCACACACAACAGATAAGGTTAAAAGAGAAATCAAGAATAAGGAATGAACAAAATTAAGGAAGGAATAACAAGCTCAGTCCTCAGGCTCAATTGGACCGAACTGCTCTGTTACCAAAATGTAACATCCGAATCTGTTAACTATGTCATGGACATAACTAACAAATTGACATGTTACAAACACCCAAAACCCCCATATTTGTTTTATATAAATATATTGTATTTAACAACCCTGTATAGTGAATAAAACTCGATATCAAGACTCAAGAGCCATGACTATTGGAATCATGCACGAATGGATATCCTGGATAAGCATCTAGAAGTATAATGAAGAACAACATAAGTAATAAAGGCCCATACGCCAATGGCCATAATATTAATTACATACTATACACATATGAGTGTAGTACAAAATATCTAAGTGTATCAAAGACCATGTTTAATACATACAAATAATATCAAAGGGGCTACTATAACCAAAATGGATAGTATAAAGCCCTGGTCCGAATGTACAAGATGGACCTAGGTGGAAATGCAAAGTTGTAAAATAAATATATACAGACCAGAAGAGTGTTCATCTCCCTCACAGGGGTACAAAATCTCCAAAACATAATATATAGACCAAAAGATAAAATAGAAATAAAGGGGGCGGTTACAAAGCCAAATCTTCCAGTCGTGGTTCCGGTGTCTTCCGTCCGATGTCAATTGTCACTCCCCTCGCTCATCTCTGGTCCTCCAGCTAAGGATGTTACCTCCGGCTCGTCCTCGAAATGCTCGTCCCCGTCGGTGGGGGCCGCCTCATCACTCTCGTACCCCTCCTCCTCGGGGTCTGACTCGTCTGGCTCCAGGACGGGTGCGGGTACAGGAGGTGGTGGCGGGTGAGCGGGCGCTGGAATGGGCGCAGGATCAGGGGGGTATCTCGCTATGAGCTCCGGGATAAAGAAACGATATACCTCGGATATGGTGGAGACTATGGTCACGACGCCAGTCGACGGTGATCAACTGCCGAATTGAATCAAATTAAAAACTAGATAACTTGTAGACAAGTGGAATATCTAGGTCGTTTTCCCAAGGAATTTAAGAAGTGAAGAGTGATTATGCAAGGTTAGGTTTGGGGATTTTAGCATCAAATTTCAGAAATGAGAAAATGCAAACAGAATTTTAATCAAACAGAATTCTACATGCAATTCCCTCCCATAGACCCTTGTGAAATATCATAAATCATATTTGATTTACCTGTTGAAGCGTGACAGCTACACGAAATGAGTTATGTCAATCCTTTCGACGCAGTAGCAGCGGCGACCTTTAGAAGTCCACACAGCAGCTGGGGCCGTCACACGTCCACCTTGATGCTCCTCTGAGACTCTCTATGCTAGTAGTGAATTTCAGAGAAAACAAGGATTAGCTTTCTCTGAGTGAGAGTGTGAATTCAAAATTCTTGTGTGTGAGGCTAGGCTCATATGTGTTGCTATTTATAGGCAACACTCCACTCTCATCTCACAGAAAACCTAAACCTAGTTTGTGTCTTACTGGGCCCATCTGATGTAAGCCCAATGCAATTAAATTAGTCACACTAATTTACTCTAATTAAGCATCAATTTAAAACTGCTTTAGTGTGTGACCCTATAGGTTCTCATAACGTTGGCAATATTATTAAATATTAGTTAATAATATAAACAGTGAGCGGTATCTAGCAACACATCACTGTTACCCAAGTTATAAGGAAGTCAACGGTTTGACATAACCTTTACATGATCGATGTTATTGTACAATTCAATCCCTTTGTCCAGATATCTAGATTTAACACAAGCATGGAATTAGTCATCTTGTATAGTTAAATCGTTAGTTTCTTGATTACCGAGTAGACTGATAAAACTAAATGAGATTAATGTCACACATTAATTCATTTCAGCACGGCCATGCATTTACCCAGTCCTACTCATCAAGGGGCCCACAGATATATCTCTCGTAATGTGAGAGGGACAAATCCTATCTACGTTACTCACATATGCATACATGATTCACGATATATCCAATAATCGACTTTATAATTATCCTGTTACGGATAACGTTTGACGATATTAAAACATACAGTTTCTCATGTAGCGGATAGCAATAACTTCAAGTCGAAGGACTACATGTACCATCATCACTATGAGAATCACTTATGACATTCACATTACTATCCATGTAGTGTTCTCAAAGCGGGTCAGTCCAATATATATCACCATATATACCTATGTGCAGACTTGATATCACATATCCATAACCTGTGAGAAAAGGTTATCAGTCCATACACATACTAGTCTCAATGTATTACTGTTGTCCTATTGTTTACAGTAATACTTGATCAACTGCCGAATTGAATCAAATTAAAAACTAGATAACTTGTAGACAAGTGGAATACCTAGGTCGTTTTCCCAAGGAACTCAAGAAATGAAAAGTGATTATGCAAGGTTAGGTTTGGGGATTTTAGCATAGAATTTCAAAAATGAGAAAATTCAAACAGGATTTTAATCAAATAGGTAGAAGACACTAGCTCAAGGAATTCGAATTGTAAAGCATATATCATTGATTCATTATCCTCTCATGATCCTTTCAAGAATTAAATTGAATTTCAAATCCAAATTCAAATCTGAATTTAGATCAAGTCTTATGAAAATCTTCAAACATTCATCTTAACACACTTGAATTAAATCTGAAATCTCAAAACCTAACTCAAGGTATCAAGATTGAAGCTCAACAATTCAATTCTCTAGATCAGAAATCTCTAAATCTAGATGTTCTCTCAACTTAAGTTTATTGATCAATAACTCAGAAATCTCTAGAATTATTAATCAATTGGATTCATAATTCAAGAATTAGAAAATCTTCATAATTCTTGAATCATAAATCAAGAAGAGGTGAGAAGAGAGAATTCGAAATTCTTGAATGAATCATGAAAGAAATGCAAGAATCAGGAGTAACAACAATCTGCACATTCTTAACCTCAGACCTCAGAGTACCATCTTGAGAAACAGATAAATTTGAATAGAACATGCGAATAAGATCCGGATAGTACTCGCTACGCATAGTTAGGAATTCAGAAAGACCATGATTAACTAGAACATCAGGAAAATCAAAGCCATTGTGCCGGAAAACATCAAGATCAACATACCGGGCAGGAATGACATCGCGATCTTGAAACCCTTGAAGGTAGTGATGCTCCTGAGCAACAGTTCTGAAAGAGGCAGGCATAGAGAGCGCCGTGCCGGAGGTGGAACCGCGACCACCGGAGGAGGAGGAGCTGCGACCGCGCTTCGAGCGTGGGGGACGGTCGGCCATGGCAGAAAAAGCAGAAGCACGCCTGAGCTCGTGACACCAGGCGGAGAGAACAGCGGCAAACGGCTGAGAGCAGTGGCAGCGAAACGGAGGCGAGGAGCAGCGACGAGACAGAACGGCGGCGAGAGCGGCGGAAGAACAGAAGCAGAGAAGAGCTCGAAACTGAGCTTCGAACGGAACGTTGCGAGGAACCGGCCGTTGAGGAGCAAACTCGAGATGGCAGAGACCGGCACCGGAGAAGGCCGAGGAGCGGCCGCGGAGGGAAGGCAGAGGCGACGGAGAGAGAGAATGCGAGGCGGTGAGAGGTGGAGGTGAGAAAAACCAAACGGTTGGTTTGGAAGAGAAGGCCGAGACGAGTTCAAAGGTGGTGGCGGTGAGATGAGTGGCGGCCGGAGGAGGGAGAAGGGCTAGAGAGAAGGTGACGGTGAGAGGGAGTTGCAGAGGAGAGAGAGAGAGGCGTTGCGTTTGAAAGAGAGAGGCGCGATGATTGCCCTAAAACGCTGGCCAGTAATCGATTACGACTACCCCGTAATCGATTACGTAATCGATTACTTCGACTAAGTAATCGATTACAACTCGCGAAAACTGCAATGGAAGGAAGATTCTACACTGTTAATCGATTACAAATGATTGTAATCGATTACAACCAAACAAAACACGACAAAAGCATAATTAAACTATACAAAACATATATTTAAACATTATAGAGTATAAACAAAATTTAAAACACAACATATATATATAGGAACATTTATGAGCATAAAAAAAATGTTAACTTACAATATTTTACTCATTAGAATTCCTCCATAATTTTATGCTTCTTGAGATACATGCACTTTATTTAATTGTGAAGCATCAAATCATGAATTTTGAGTACCAATTGATTCAACTTTTATGATATTCTTGTCTTGTGGCTCACCTACAACACAAGATTTCAAAAATATTTTTGGTACCCATATCTTTTTGGGTCCTTGAGAGTTAGTAGAAAATAAAGAATCTTTAGGAACCCAAATATGTTTTTCTTTCATGGTTTTAAATTTTCTAAGACAATGTTTAATGTTACCATGAATTTCTTTTAGATTGTCATTCTTTTCTAAAAGATTTTTAATACAAATATGAGAATTTATATGTACCTCATTGTGATCCTCATTTGTTGTTGTCATGAAACTTAAATTTGCATCTTCATTATCGGATTCACTTGAGTCTTCAGAGTCACTTTCTTCCCAAGTTATATATGCTTGTTTCTTCTTCTCTAATAGCCTTGAACATTTGAATTTGGTGGAGGCCTTAAGAGCAATACGATTCTTGTTCGTTTCATCTTCTTCAATTTGAATAAATCTTGATAACTCTAATTCATGCTCTTGAAGTTTTCCGAACAAGATTGGAAGTGACATTGTTGCCAAGTCTCTAGATTCCATGATAGCGGTGACTTTTGGCTGCCATTCCCTACTTAAACATCTCAACACTTTATTAACCAAATCATCATTTGAAAAATGCTTTCCAAGAGATGCAAGATGATTGATTATGTGAGAAAATCTTGTTTGCATGTGTTGAATGTTTTCCTTGGGATTCATTCGAAATAATTCATATTCATGGGTAAGGGTGTTGATCTTTGATCTCTTCACTTCACAAGTTCCCTCATGAACCACATCTAGAGTATCCCACATTTCTTTAGCGGAATTACAATTGGATATTCTAAAGAATTCATCATGTTCTAGGGCTGAGGTGATAATGTTTTCGGCTATTCGATCATAGTGAACTTTCATCTTTTCCTCTTCGTTCCACTCATCTCTTGCCTTCTTCATACTCTTTCCATCAACTATCTTGGTTGGAATGAAAGGACCATTTTCAACGGCATCCCACACATCCATATCAATGGATTCTATAAAGATCTTGATCCTACTCTTTCAATAAGCAAAATGAACCCCACTAAACATTGGAGGACGGTTTAAAGCATATCCCTCGGGTAAAACTTGATTGAAGGCCATATCCTTGAAGCGGTGAAGCCTAATACAAGGAACCCGCTCTGATACCACTTGTTGGTCCAGTGGCCTCTAATATACTCAAGAGGGGGGGTGAATTGAGTAGAAATGACAATTAAAAACTTTTCAAACTCCTTTTATGTATTGATGGATGAAGTGATAAAGTAGTATAAATATGTGTATGATAAATGTAAATATAACAAGAGTAAGGGAAGAGAAAACGGACACAAGAGATTTATACTGGTTCGGCCACAACCTTGTGCCTACATCCAGTTCCAAGTCTCCCACTTGGATAGTCCACTATAATCTTCACCAAGATTACAACACTTGATTGTTCCAAAGGGATACCCCAACCTTCCAATCAAGCAAAACCAAACCAAAGTGATTATCACCCAATCACTTTATTTCAATCTTACAATTTGTGAAGAAAAAGAAATCTCTCTTACAAAAACTCTCTCAAAGAGTAAATATACAATTTGATAACTCAATCCTATTATCTCAAAATGAATAGAAAGAATTTGACCACATGAGATTAGAAAAAGTGAGAGAAAAAGGTTAAAATACTTTTAGAACATGTCTCTCATTATTCTCATTGTTTGGAATTAGAAACCATTGGTATTTATAGAGTTTCAACCATTGTATGCATGAACCAATGTGACTCTTCAAATAAAACCAATTTAACATTTTGTAATTAATTACACCTCTTGCTAACAAGACTCATGTAATCAATTACATCATGCCTTTTCATTCAAATTTGAAATCTTTAAGAGTCAAAATAATTTCCAAACATATTAAAATAATTATCTAATATTTCAAAACTTATAAAAGATATTTTCCAAAACGTTTTAATGCATAGTTTTGAAACTTTAATTATTTTCATGAAATCATTTAATAGAATCATTTTGAAAACCGATTTCATAAAAATTGTGGTCATTCATTTTATCTATCTTGAGATGTACATAATTTAATCTAAATGACCTTACTAATTGATCTTCAAAATATCTTCAATATCTTCGAGATCAATCTGTATCAAACATCACATGACTTGATTACTTTGCTTTTCAAGATAACACCGTTTAATCCCTTTTTGACATTATCAAAACCTGTGACATTAAACACACATACAACCACAAGTATGAGCAATTTAAAATGGATGAGAATGAATCAATAGATAGTATGATTACTAGGTTTCTTAGTATCATAAATCAATTAAGAGATCTCAACTATAATATGCCTAATGCTGAAATCGTGAGAAAAGTTTTAAGAAGCTTGCCTTCTAGATGGTTACCAAAAGTAACGGCTATCTCAGAAGCTAAGGATCTAAAAACTTTGAAGTTTGATGCTTTAATCGGGTCTTTAAAAGTGCATGAAATAGAATTGCAAAATATTGCTAGCACTAACAATTTCAGGGATAACACGGCTCTTAAAGTTTCCAAGAGGAAAAAGAATAAAAAGGCTTTAATTCTCAAGGAAGACTCTGAGTCAGAGTCTGAAGAGGATGGCTCTGAAGAGGATTCGGAAATTGATCCAGAACAAGTGGCAGTGTTCATCAAGAAGTTTAGAAGGATGTTTAGAAAAGGAAGCTCGAGCAAAAAGAATCCAAACACCTTCAAGAAAGACAAATCAAAATCGGATCAAGTAATTTGTTATCACTGCAATGAGAAGGGTCACATCAAACTCGATTGCCCAAAGTTGAAAGAAACATCATTAAAGAATAAAGGGAAGAAGAAGGCTTACAAAGCTACATTGAGTGATGATGATGATTCTGAAGATGAGGAAGAAGTTTCAAACATGTGCTTCGTGGCTGAGTACACCTCAGAAGTTGAACCTTCAGAAGCTGAAATTTCAGAAAATGAAGACAATGAGGCTCAGAAGCACAAGTGCTTTATGGCTGACTATAGCTCAGAAGCTGAAACTTCAGATGTTGAAGACGATGAGGTAACTTTCGAAGAACTCATGTCTAATTTTAATTCTCTTTTAAATACTTATGAGAAACTTCAGATTAATCATAAAAATGTTTTGAAAAAGTTTTCTGAAGTAAAACAAGATTTAGATTATAAAAAACAAATCAATTCTGAAATAAGTATTGAATTAGAAAAGTTCAGAAGCACCAACTCAAAATCGAGTATTAACTTTTCTGATGAAGAAAATGATTTGGAAAATCTCAGAAAAATTAATTCTGATCTTGAGAGGGATTTAGAAAGATTAAGAGATGCTAATGATCTTTTGATGATTGAAAAAATCGATTTAGAAAACGATATTAGCAATCTTAAAAATTCTAAAAAAGCTTCAGAAGCTGTCGAAGCTTCTGACACCTCAGATTCTGAAAGTGGATCAGATTCTGAAGTAGACTCAGAAACTAAGAGACTTTCTGAAAAGTGCAATGATCTTTTAAAAACCAATATTCTTTTGAGAAAGGATTTGGAAAAGTTTGTTAATGGTACTAAAAATCTGGAAATGATTTTAGGATCACAAACAACTTATTTTGATAAAAATGGGATTGGTTTTATTCCAGAAAGTAAGTTTGCCAAAAATAAAAAGTCTTTTAAGAAAACTTTCAAAAAGGCAAAGTGCTTTTATTGTTCAAAAACTAATCATGTTTCTGATGATTGTTGGTTATATAAATATAAAGAAAAGTATGATTCTCACATCAGAAATCCGAAGAAAACTAACAACAAAGGATCCAATAAAATTTGGATACCAAAAGTTCATTTGAAACTACTTGCAGAAATGCTTGAAAACCAAAACCATGTATCTGAAGCTATGGCATGTGGACTCAAAATGTTCCAGACACATGACTGGACAAAGAGAGTGCTTCATCCAATTTAAACAAAAGGACAAAGGTCAAGGTAGATTTGCCGATGGTACATGTGCTCAGGTTCTGAGGGTGAAAATGCTAATGTAAATCCTGAAAATGAAGTAAGAGAGTTTGAGGAGATAAACATCAACTCAAAGGGAGTTCAGAATCTGAACTCAAAAGCTACTCGGACTCATACTTCAGAAGCTGATGAGATTCACACTTCAGAAGCTACTCAGTATGGTACTTCAGAAGCTACACAGAGTGGTTCTTCAGAAGCTATGCAGAATCATAATTCAGAAACTATTCAGAGGCAGAGTCCAGAAACTCATGTTTCTGATGAAAATGTGGTAACTTCAAACCATTTATCTCTTATTAATCATGATATTTCGTGTGAAAATATAACCAAAGGAAAATATGAATTTAAATCCCTTTATCAAAATCTAATAATTGTTGATATCTCACATGGTGTTAGAACTAGGAGATCAATTAATGCTTTTGTATCTCTAGTTGAAATAGAACATAATTTGGCTGACATTTTTACCAAACCCCTATCCGAAGATAGATATGTATTTCTTAGAAACAAACTCATATTATATCTATTTAAACCTTTTTGATTATGACAAAAAGGGGGAGAATGATTTGATGTAATCTTTCTTCTTAGATGTATGGATATAATCTTTCTGCAAAATGGTTCAGAAAGTGGGAGTTTAGGCTCTGAGGATTCCAGGATCTGATGATATTAGGATCTGATGGTATTAGGTTATGAGATTAGAATCTGATGATATTAGGTTCTGACGTTTCTACATATAATTTCTAATATGAATATGTCATGTAGGGGGAGATATATATCTTTACCTTATATGAATATTATATGTAGGGGGAGATATATTTCGGTATTTTGATATAATGGTTCAGAAACTGTGATATATATGGTTCAGAAACTAACATGATACATATTGTATATTGTGTTATATTTGATATTATCATATATGGTTTTGAAAGTATATTTTTGAAAAGTGTTTTCGAAACTCTACATCAATGCTACGTTTTCATTTTAAAAATTTGAGAAAGCATTGAAAGATTACATGAGTTTTGTCATCATCAAAAAGGGGGAGATTGTTAATGTAAATCCTCATTGGGTTTTGATAATAACAAAACTAATGTAACTTTGTGAGTTTACATTGAGAAGCTACAGTGGATGAATTTGTAATGTTTCAGAAGCTCTGTGTATGAGAAACCACTGTAATAATGTATTGTATATGCTTCGGGTATCGTAATGTAATATTTGTAATATGTAATAGAAGCATAGAGATAGGATTAGTGTTGTATTAGGTTATTGGTGTATAGCTAAAAGCGTCGTTAATTCTTTTAGCTACAACCAACTTAGAGTTTAAGACAAGTTCCCAAAAAGTATTGAATTAATTAGCTATAGTAGTATAGCTAGTCAACCCAAGTCGTTTCCCAAAGAGGACTTAAATCGTTGATTAGGTATGTATAGTATATTTAATGTTGGGATTGTGTAGGAGGTAATGCAAGCAATGAAATCAAGAAGTATTAATAATGCAAAAAGAGTCTTGGTGTTGAGTTATGCACAAAATCACGTTTTCCCTATCCTAAACCCACATAGGCATTTTTTCAAACACTTAGAATGCAATTTACACATGCTCAAGATTTACTAAACCAAATTGACTTTGATCAAAACCAAAATAATCTAATCACCCCAAGCACATGCAAACCTAATTCTCAATCAAGAATTATTCACACTCTCTCAATGATTTAGCCAATGCATTGATCAACACATAGACCCATAAACCCCTAAATGCACTTTAATCCCTTAATCAAGAAATTAATGTACATTCATGGCAAGATAAAAATCAGCAAGCATGAATCCACACAAGCTAACTTAATAACATTTAAAAGCCCAAGAGAATGAGAAGCAAGAAAACAAATTAATAGTGGATTTCAAGAGAAAACATAATTTTGGCAATCACCCAACACCAAGAATGAGAAAACTACTCACACATAATCAAAGATAACAAATGAAATAAAGAAATGAGAACCATAATCATGCTGGAAAATGAAAATGAAATTGTATTTAAACTTGGAGAAGAGTAGAATAGTGCAATAGTGTGCAAGACAAAAATGGAAAAACCTAGAGAGAAGTTGGAGCTTCTCTCTCTAAAAACCCTAGCCTAATTTAGAAATGAACTAGCAATCCTCTGAAGTGTCAGCCCCAATCAGATAAAGGGACTTAATTACAAAAAAGGGAGTAGGGACCAAATAGCAAAAACACAAAACTATAAACTGCTGTCACGTGTTGGTCGCTAGCGACCAAGCAAGCATAATGCTGGTCGCTAGCGACCAGTATCAGTAAATGCCCAATTGCTGCAAAATTCTCCGGTTCCCCGTTTCGCTCGCTCCGATGCTCCCGCTGCTTCCGATACTCAAAGTAGCTCCAGCCTAGGTCCCTAAAATGCCAAAGCACTACCCAAACGTGCATCAAAAGATAACAAGGCTAAAGTCTACTTAAAACCTCAAAAAGTAATGGAATTCCAAATCAACCACCAAAATGCAAGATATGCAACAATGATGCAAACAACTACAATTAACGCACTTAAGGAATGCAAGATGTACATATAAGGGCAGAGAATGCTCAGAATTTCGCATCCTATCAGTTATATAATGTATAATCCTGTAATACACACTTGAGGAAGCTAGGAAGATATTCAGAAGCTAGAAGAGAGTCTTCAGAAGCTCGAAGTAGGCTTCAGAAGCTCAGATGATATCTTCAGAAGCACAGAAGATGCTTCAGAAGCTGGGAAGCTACTTCAGAAGCTCGGAGGATATCTCAGAAGCACGGAAGCATGGTCAGAAGCTCAATAAGTTCTGAAGTTATTGAAAGGTTGAGAAAGTGTGGTCAGAAGCTCAATGAGGTTCTAAAGTTATTGAGAAACCTATTCAGAAGCTTAAAGAGGTTCTGAAGGTAAGAAGCTATGATAGAGATTTAATGAGTCTCTAAGGGAAGATTGGTCACGTGCTGAAAAGAAAAGAGAGGGAATTATTTTTTTTAAATGTAATTAGTTAATTCTTATCTAATTGTGTTTAATTTTCCGCCAAAGAAAATGACAGTTGTAAAGTTGATTGTAATGAGCTCTCTATATAAGATGAGTTTCAAAGTTGAGAGATAGAAAAATCCTCTGAAAAAGAAAAAGAAGAGAAAGTGTTAAGAGAGAAAAATCTAAGAGAAGCTCAGATAATCTTTGAGAAGATAGAAAAGAAAGTGTCTTGTGCTGATTGAGGAAAAGAAAAGAAAGAGAAGGCTCTCAAGAAATCAGGACAAAGTTCTGATTCATTGTTCAATTGTGAATTGAAAGAAAGAAAGGGATTTCAGAAGCTACAAGTCTGAAATTGATCAAGCTACAAAAAGTTTGAGGTTCAAGAAGATCAGAAGCTGAAAAGTAGATCGCTTAAAGCATTGGTTCGTTAGTTTGTGTTCAAGAAAACAAGGTTCTGAGAAGTCCTTGAGGGGATATCAAGGCGGAAAATCTTCCTAAAGGGGATATCTAGGGAGTGGAAATCTTCAGAAGGGGATATTCTGGAGTGTCGAACCTGAGAAGGTTGCAAAAGATATCGTGTATTGAATACCTGTGTAATCTTGGAACAAAGTCTAGTGGAACTCAATCTTAAGGGATTGAAGAACTGGATGTAAGCACCTTTTTCCGAACCAGTATAAAAATCGGTCCAATTCTCTAAACTCTCATCTCTTTATATTTGTTTGTGTTAATTGCATTTGATTGTTTTGATTGAATTAAATTGTTTGCATGCTCAGAAATTGTTTTGACTACATCAGAAGCTGAAATAGTATTTGAAGAGTAAATTCGTTTTCTGGAAAATATTCAAGAACAATCTTTAGTCAATCTAAAAGTTAAAGAAAGCTTAAGTAAAAAGAATCTTTAAGTGTTTAACTTTGTGATATGTGATATTTGTCTTTTGGGTATTTGAAATTTGGAATAAACAATTAAAGAACAACCTTCAGAAGCTGTGAGTAATTAAGTTTTCTCAAGAACTATCTTCAGAAGTTGTAATCGTGTTCTTTGCATAATTGTTGCTTAGATTCTGAGTATATGTGATAGATATATCATATTGCATAATTGTTGATTGAATGTATTTGAAATACTAGTTCAGAAGCTAATAGGTTCTGAAGTCAGAATCTGAAGCAGGTTCTGAAACAAAGTTCAGAAGCTGATTCGGAATTAGTTCAGAAGCTATACTTTCTGAAAGAGATATTTTGAATAATTGATTTGATTGTTTCAGAAGCTTGATAAAATAAAGTGTTGTGATATTTGTGATAATATTCCGCTGTGCAAAGATAAAAATTAAATCATTGACATATTGATTTATGTGTATGTCAACATATGTGATTTAAGGTTCTGAGATCACAAATTGAATTGTTGATTCTTTGTTTTGACTAATTCTTGACAAGTTTCAAAGACTTGATCAATCTTTGAGATTTTCAGAAAGTGTTGAAATTATAAAGAAGCATTCGCGAAAAGTAGACACAACCAATTCACCCCCCCTCTTGGTTTGTGTGAAGCATAGCTTGGAGGTGTTTCTCAAGAGACCCTCACATCATCATATAGGATATAACAAGAGGTACTAACCGCATCGGCCCAAAAATATTTTGGAATATCGGCTTCATTTAGCATAGTTCTCGCCATCTCTTCAAGAGAGCGATTTTTCCTTTTAACTACACCATTTTGTTGTGGTGTTCTAGGTGCCGAGAAGTTATGCTTAATGCTGTTGTCTTCACAAAAGAGTTCAAAATTTTCGTTTTCAAATTCTCCACCATGATCACTTCTAATGGATGCAATTTTAGTGTTCTTTTCATTTTGGATAACTTTGACTAGTTTTCTAAATGCACGAAATGCCTCGCTTTTATGAGTAAGAAACAAGGTCCATGTGAATCTAGAATAATCATCCACAATCACCAAGGCATAGTAATTACCACCAAAGTTTTTTGTCCTTGAAGGACCAAATAAATCCATATGTAAAAGTTGTAAAGGCCATTCGGTTCAAACAACGTTTTTAGCTTGAAAATATGTCTTTACTTGTTTTCCTTTTTGACATGCGTCACAAATCATATCTTTTTCAAACTTTAGCTTTGGTAAACCAATTACCAATTATTTAGAGACCAACTTATTAAGATGATCCATGTGAATGTGTGCAATTCTTCTATGCCACAACCAAGTATCTTCCTCTTTACCGACTAAGCATTTCACATCATTTGAAGGATAATCATCAAGGTTAATCATATAGATGTTATCTACTCTAACACCAATTAAAATGATTTTACTGTCATTTTTACGTTCAACTATGCAACTTTTAGAATCAAATATAACCCTATTTCCTTTATCACATAGTTGACTAACACTTAACAAATTAAATTTAAGCCCTTTTACTAAAGAAACATTTTCAATAGAGGATGATTCACTTTTACCGTCTTTTCCAATGCCAATGATGATACCTTTGGTGTTGTCGCCAATAGTGACATTTCCTCCTCTTTTTGGTTTAATATTAAAGAATTTTGATGCATCTCCGGTCATATGCTTTGAGCACCCGCTATCCACATACCAGTGAGAGCTCTTTGCGTTTAAGCACACCTACAAAAGAGATTTAAAAGTTTCTTTTAGGTACCCAAGATAATTTGGGTCCTTGGGTGTTAGTATGAGCATAACGCCCATTAGGAACCCTTCCAACATTTTGGCCGTACATGTGTCTTAATTTTGTAAAACATGTAAGCTCCATAACCCTTCTGAGAGAAATTGATATATTTCTCTTAGAGAGATAGAAAGTTTTAATGATAACAAAGTAAGCCATAAGTATAAAAATTTTACTTAAGGTTTTGCTAATATGTATGCTAAGTGTCTCAGAAAGCTTAAACTTATGCAAATCCATGAGTAAGATCAAGACAAGCAACGAGTAACCTTATGAATTACAAGAAGAAATCATGGCGTGAAAGACATCAGAAAGGATGCTCAAGAAACGCAAAAGGTGAAAGCGTAGTTTTGAGAGAAGAACACTATAGCCTCAGAAAGGTCTCAGAAGACCTAGCGAATGATGGTTCTCAGAAGGGTCTTCCTTCAGAAGGTTCGCCTCAGAAGTTCGTACATCTCTTAGAAAGTTGGACTCAGAAGCAACCAAGTGTCAAGACTCAATGGATGAAGCATTCATTCTCAGAAAGCTCGAAACAGCAAGCCAAGGAAGTGGGAACACGCGCACTATACAAGTCATAAAAGTTCCTCATTTCGCGCTGGCTGTTGTCGGGAGCCGTTCTGAGCCAGACACAGCCACATCAGCAAAGTGAAAGCTTCTAAATTCGCAGCTCTTTGATGCCTATATATATGAGTTCAATTCCAGATCATTGTGACGAAATTCTTGCGCAAAAATACTCTTGATTAAACGTGCCAAAACTCTGCTGAATTGAAAATCATTTTGCGAAAAACTTAGAACTTTCTCAGAAAGACAATTCTACGAAATTGTTCTTCTAACTTTGCGAAAATCTTCTAGTTCTGTATTGGTGTAAATTCTTACATTTGTAAGTTAAATCTAGAAGTCTACTAAGGGCAAATTAAGTTTGTAACTTAATCTTAGTAGTTGGTTTCTGAAGCAAAAACAATTTACGAAAAATGCTAAGTCCTTCGTTGTTTGAAGGCAGTTTTAAGTCCTCGATTGTTTGAGGCAAGTTCAAGTCCTTAAGTGTTTAAGGCAAGCAAAGTCCTCAGTTGTGAGGCAAGGTAAAGTCCTTAATTAAGTTAAGGCAAGGAAAGTCCTCTAGTGTTGGAGGCAAGAAAATCCACTTCGGATTGTGAAGTGGTGAAAGTCCTTTACGTAGTAAAGGCAGTGTTGTCTGAGAAGGCACGATAAGAAGAATATCTAACAAACTCTCAACGGAAGGTTGAGGACTGGAGTAGGTTAGTTAGAACCGAACCAGTATAAAAATTTCTCTGTGTTAAGCTTTTCTTCCCTCAACTCTTACTTTCTAAGAAAACAAACAAACACGTTTTTAACTTAATCAGAATTGTGAAAACCTATTAAGTTGAAACCAGAAAGCGTTCAAGTGAAATTAACTTTAAATCACTTTCATAAACTTCTCAGAAAGGAACTTTCTCAGAAAGGTAAAGTTCTCAGAAGCTTAACCTTCTCAGAAAGTTTATTCCGCTGCAAACACTCAAATCACCTTTCTGAGTAAACAGCTGTCTAAGAAAAGTTTTTAAGAAGTGATTTTTAAACCTGCACGATTCAACCCCCCCCCTTCTCGTGCACAAATACACCTTCAATTGGCATTAGAGCTCTGTCCTTAAGGGGTTGAGCACTTAACAGTGTCAAGGAAAAAGATCCAAGAAGGGACTATGGACTCACCAGCTGCGTTCATATCTGATGGGGCTTCAATCAACAGACCTCCAATGTTCCTTGGAGATAGTTTCGACTATTGGCGTGATAGGATGACATTGTTCATCAAGCACACCAGTCTTGATCTATGGGACAGGATTGAGAACGGCGACTATCAACCTCTGCAAACAATAACAGAACAAGCTGTTGTTGCAGCAGACGCTGAACCTGGAGCAGCACCTCCAGCGCCCAGAACCTACACCAGACGAGTTCCCAAGGATGAATGGACTCAAGAAATGAAAGAGAAGATTCAGCTGAATTTCAAGGCCAAGTACATTCTCCTATGTGCACTACCCTAGGTAGAATATGACAAGATAGTGTCGTGTGATACAGCACAGGAGATATGGGAAAGGCTTCACATGCTGCATGAAGGTAATGACGAAGTCAAGGAAACGAAGATATCTATGCTCGTACACAAGTACGAATCCTTCTGCATGCAACAAGATGAAACCATTGACAGCATGTCAGTACGGTTTCTTCACATTATCAATCAGCTCAAAGTCTTGGGAAAGACTTACTCAAACGCTGAAATGGTAAGAAAATTTCTCAGAAGCCTCTCCTCAAAATGGCGTCCAAAATTTACAGCAATCCAAGAAGCCAAGGATCTAAATCGGCTTGGTTTGGATGTACTATTCAGCTCACTCAGAACACATGAGATTGAGCTAGAAGGATTGCTTAGAGGACCATCCTCTTCATCTAAGCCTCAGAAGGGTCTGCCTCTTAAAAGTCAAATAAAAAGATCTTCCAAGGCTCTCAAGGCCGAAGAAGTTTCTGAGTCAGAAGATGAATCAGACTCAGAAACAGAAGAAGATGACATCTCTCTTCTGGTTAGAAAAATGAAGAAAGCTTGGAAGAGAAGACCAAGCAAAGGCAAGGAGATTACTCCTAAGAAAGGAAAGCTAAAGCCCTCTGAAGCCACATGCTATGGCTGTGGAGAAAAAGGTCACTTCAGAACGGAGTGCCCTCAGAACAAAGGGAAGAAGAAGTTTATTCCCATAAAGAAAAAGAAGGCAATGGCTGCTACTTGGAGTGACTCAAAAGAGGAAGATTCTGAGCCAGCAAATGAAGAGGAAGCTAACGTCTGCTTCATGGCTGGTACTGACTATATTCTGGAAACAGAGTCTGAGTTAAAAGAGGTACCTAACTCCCCTCCTCTCTCATACTCACATAATGAGGTCTCAGAACTCTATGAAGAGCTTCTGAGAGACTCAAATGAATTAGCTAACAGTTTCAGCAACTTAAAGAAAAATTACAAACATCTAAAAGCTGAAAATGCTAGACTAATTCAAGAAGTTGAGAATCTAAAACTTGAAAGAGATGATTTTAAAAACAGATATCTATAAAGTCACAATCGATATCAAGCTTTAGGAACAATGTCTTGAGTAACTGTCGAAAAGGCTGAACTAGCCTTAATAGAATTACAAAAGACCAATGAGCTTCTCACTTCTGATCTAGTTAGATGGTCAATGGCGGAAAAATGATGACTCTTTTACTTGGAGGTCAAAGACCTTACAAAGATAAAAGAGGACTTGGATATGAAGAAGTTTTCGAACCCCATGACCTTGATCCATCATTAACTAAATCACATTGCATGTGCATCTCATGTTTCAAAGATGGACATGGATCTGAGACATGCCCTATGCTTAGTAAAGGAAACACTTCTCTGCCCAAAAGGGCTAAGAAGGTTAAAAACTCTCACAAGGCTAAGTCTTCTCAGAAGACAAGTCCTTCTCAGAAGACAAGACTCTCACATTCACACCATACGATCTGATCATGGAGGTGAATTTGAGAATCACGCTTTTGAAAAGTTTTGTGAAAATCTGGGCATTGCTCATGAATTCTCTTCTCCCAGAACTCCTCAACAAAATGGAGTGGCTGAGAGAAAGAATCGAAGCCTTCAAGAGTTGGCAAGAACAATGCTCTTAGAAAGTGGGCTTTCAAAAGGTTTTTGGGCTGAGGCTGTAAACACCTCATGCTATATTCAGAATCGAGTCTTTTTGAGACCAATTCTGAAGAAAACACCTTATGAGCTTTGGAAGAACAAAATACCCAACATATCCTATTTTCATGTTTTTGGTTCTTCATGCTTCATACTCAACACAAAGGACAAACTAGCTAAGTTTGATCCTAAATCTGATGATGGAGTATTCCTAGGATATTCCTCCGTCTCTAAAGCCTATAGAGTCTACAACAAGAGGAGCAAATGTGTTGAAGAGACAATCCATATTAAGTTCAAAGAACTTAGTAAGGACTTGCCTCAGAAGGTTGCTGACTTAGAAGATGAATTTGAGAAACTCAATATCTTTTTTGAGAAAGCCAAAAAGAAAATTCTTATAGATGACGAGAGTGATTTCCAATCTATGGAAAAGCCTTCTCCATCTAAAGAGAAACCTAAAAGCATCATTGAAGCTCCAGAACCTGATGAATCTATTCCTCCAACATCAATGGAATTTAGATTCTCAGAAAGTCAAGCTTCTGATGACTCAGAACGAGAACCTTCTGTGTCGACTTCTCAGAACCCTATTCCTAAAGGATATAAAGGGTCAAGAGACCTTAAAAATGTCTCCCAGAATGAAGTCTTAGGTGATCCTGAGCTTGGTGTGAGAACCAGAAGGAACTACACGAATCTTGCTATGGTTTCTGAACTTGAACCCGAATCCATAGAAGAAGCGTTGGATCGTTTTAAATATTCTGAAAAAGCTTCTAAATTTAAGGAGTTCAAAGTATTGAATTAAGGAAAACTAGTTTCTTAAGAACTTCCCTTTGTCCTAAGCTTAGAATCTGAGACAGCAAAATTAGAACTAAGCTTCTGTATAAAATAACAGAAAATAAGTTCTGAGAAAATCATCTCTCAGAAGATCCACCTCTTAGAAAAGGTGGCTTCTGAAAAGTTTCTCAGAAGGAGATGTTCTCAGAAGGACCACTTCTCTCAGAAGGGTGCCTTCCAAAAATTTAGTTACCAACGGTAACTTTTCAAATAAGTTTTGACAACGGCTAGTCTCGAGACAGTCTATAAATACGCAATAACCTATTCCATTCGAGCACTTTGCTTTTAAAACTCTCTTAAGGCATCTTCATCCGTCTTTTCGTGCTCAAAAGTCTCTCTTCTATTTTATCTCTCTGATTTCCCAATCCAAAATCCTTTCCTCTTTCAAATGGAGATTGCCACTGAAATTAAGGGTGTTATGAGGAACAAGCTGGATGATGTTGTCGAGAACATCCTCTACGAGGATGAGAAGATGCAAGAGCTTTTCAAAGCACCTATCTTCCACGAACCATAGCAATGGGTCGTGTTCTTCCTCTCAGCATCTTCAACGACGTGGATGAACTTGGTTTTGCATTCCAGTGCCAGCCTGGATGGGCTGCACTTATGCTCTCTGAAGAAGTCTGCTATCCTAACTTAGTACGAGCCTTCTACTCCCAAATCGAAAGGTCTACAAACAAAGGCGTGAAGAGCTTTGTGACTAACCACAACATCAGATTCTCTTCTACGGAGATCAACCAAGTCTTCAAGACCTTAAATGGCGGATCCGTCATATCAGATGATCCAGATTGGTTCAAGGAAGTGAAGGACTCTGAGGAAGAAATTGTGAGAATCCTCACAGGCAGTGGTGACCTACCACTCAAAGCTGTGAAGGTACCCAATCTCACACAAGAAGCAAGAATCGTTTTCTCCATCGTTCAACACACTCTCCTTCCCCGTCTTGGTGACATGGGCAACGTCACCATCATGGATGCATGCCTCCTCTACCATCTGCTAAAGAAGGAAAAGATAGACTTTGGCAGAATGATGATCAATTATATGATGCGACAAGCACACCCCAAACGGGCTCTCACAAGTCTTCCCTACGGAAGTCTTCTCACCAAAATCTTCAACTACCTCTCTCTACCTCTTGAAGATTATGCGTATATCCTCAACCCCAGCAAATTCACCATGATCACTTTTCATAACATCAAGAAAAAGAAGGTTCCAAAAACTGAGGAACCAAAGAAGAAGGAGAAGGCTATGCCTTCTAAGAAAGAAGCAACCTCCAACCGGCCTTCTAGGGCCGAGAAAGGAAAGAGAAAGGAAGCTGATCCCTCTGAAGGAAAGAAGAAAAGAAAAGTCATCCATCCTTCTCCCACAAGAATCACAAGGAGCATGGCCTCTGAGGAACGTCAGAAGAGTCCTCCGAAGGAACCATAAGTGGCTGAGGACTCAGAAGAGACTACTTCCGATCGGCCATTACTCAGAAAGAGGAAAGCCTCTCCGTCTCTCAAAATCCCAGACGTTCCACCATAAGGCAAGAAGAAGTGTGGTCGTTTGGTAAAAGCCTATTCTCAAACTCCACCCTCTTTTCTTAAAACTTCTTCTGCACTTATTCCTGTTTCTGTTTCTGGTTTAAAACCCACAAAATTTCGAACTAAACTCCTTCATTCCTTGAATTATCAGGGAAAAACACACAAAGGAGTGGGTAAGAAAACCACTCAGAAACAGATCCCGCCAATTGTGACAGGAAAGAACTTATTCTTGTGGCTTCCAATCTTGCCACTGCTGCTGCCGCTGAAGAAGAAGAAGAAGCTTCTCATCACTCCTCTCCCTCTGGACATGTCTCTCCCACCAGAGAAGACATCTAAGGACATGGAGGAAATATTGCTGATTCCTCTTTTGAGGAAGGTGACGCAACAATGTTCCGAATTGAGCATCGGACCTCAGATGCTGGGAGCTCAAAGAAAGAGCCAAAGAAGAAGCAACTTGAAGCTTCTATGGCTGATCTTTCTGAAGCCACCACTACTGAGGCGGCTGAAGTGGATGCTGAGTCCCTGACTCAGAAGATACTAGATGTCCAGAAGGCAATTGATGAACCTTCTGAGAACCCAGAAGTTGAAACTGCAAATCCACCACCATCACCGATCCAGACTCAGTCGGGGGCTGAAGTCAGTCAAGAGGAACCACAAAAACAACAACAGGAAGAGCAACAACAAACTCCTCCCTCTTCCTCTCAGAGAGAGCCAACGTCTGATGTTGGTCCTATTTCTTCTGAGACCCCCAAAGAACATGAGGAAACTCATGTCTCAACACATGTAGAAGTGGCAGGGACCACCAGCACTGGGCACAGCTCAGAGGTGGGCGCTGACGCTACCATGGTTGTCGGAGTCGCAACAGTTGAGGCATTTGTTGCCACTAGCTCCTTGGAAGGGTCAAATGCTGAGAAAGACCCTCAGAAAGAGCTTGAACATCAATCTCTTGATGCAACTGAGATCCCCTCTTCAACGTTTGATCAACCTGGTCCAACCTTTTCCCTCACATCTTCTATGATTGGATCTGGCTTTCAATTGGAAAAACTGGTCCCAACTCCTCCCTCTGTACAATATGGGCCGTCTCGGGGTCCATCTGAAAAAGTGAGAGTCATGGATACGCTCCATGCACAACTCTCATCCTTTAATCTTTCCGTTGCTGCACAAAATTCTAAAGCTGCAGAACAACCATCTCAGTCACAGCCTGCCCTCCTTGAATTCAGTTCCGCTTCTGAAACTGACTAGAGACAACCCTCTTCTGAGGTAGCTGTCAATATGGAGGAAATTCAAGAGGAAGCTCATGAGGAAGCTCATGAAAGAGCTGAAGACAAAGCTGAAGCAGAAGGTGAGGAAGAAGAAGAAGAACGCATTCCTGAATATCAAAAGCTAGACATTGCGGATGCTGTTCTTGAGGCTGAAATTTCTCGTCCTCCTCCTTCAAATCTGCCTTCTACCTCAAATGAGATACCTCCAGAATGCCCTCCAGGCGCGGATCAAGCCCAAGTCCAGATGGAAATTTGAAGGCTTCTTCGCTTTATAGCTAGGAAAGTAGCAGCTCTAAGTCTGTGATGGCGTTTATGTTAGCCACCCTTTTTGATGTAACAAAAGGGGAGAAGAAAAATAGATAATATTTTGGCTATATAAACAACTAGGCCTAGGATTTAGGGGGAGTACCTAGGATTTAGGGGGAGCCAAAAATTTTGTTTGTAACCCCATTTGGAATTTAATGAAAAATTATTCATGTTTTGGCATCTCTTGTTTCATTAGCTTGGTATTTCTGAAATTCACATACTTAATCATCTAGAAATACATGCTATATATCTGATAATCTAAAACAGTACTCATACTTTGCATATCTAACTGTTGATTATCAAAGCCTTCTAAGAAAATAACAAAGCCTTCTCTCAGAAAGCTAAGTTAGTTTCTAAGAAAGCAAAAGTGCTTTCTGAGTAAGTTGTGAACTTAATAAGAAACACTTCAGAACTTAAGCAAAATTATTATCTTAGGACTTAAGTTGTTATCATTAAAAAGGGGGAGATTGTAAGCTCCAGAACCCTTATGAGAGAAATTGATATATTTCACTTGGAGAGATAGAAAGTTTTAATGATAACAAAGTAAGTCATAAGTATAAAAATTTTACTTAAGGTTTTGCTAATATGTGTGCTAAGTGTCTCAGAAAGCTTAAACTTATGCAAATCCATGAGTAAGATCAAGACAGGCAACGAGTAATCTTATGAATTACAAGAAGAAATCATGGCGTGAAAGACATCAGAAAGGATGCTCAAGAAACGCAAAAGGTGAAAGTGCAGTTCTGAGAGAAGAACACTAAAGCCTCAGAAAGGTCTCAGAAGACCTAGCGACTGATGGTTTTCAGAAGGGTCTTCCTTCAGAAGGTTCGCCTCAGAAGTCCGTACATCTCTCAGAAAGTTGGACTCAGAAGCAACCAAGTGTCAAGACTCAATGGATGAAGCATTCATTCTCAGAAAGCTCGAAACAGCAAGCAAAGGAAGTGGGAACACGCGCACTGTACAAGTCAGAAAAGTTCCTCATTTCGCGCTGACTGTTGTAGGGAGCCGTTCTGAGCCAGATGATAACGCGGTTTTTACCAACATTTTATACCCCTAATTTGGATAATTGTATGCAATTCTTAGCTCTATTTTGGCCTCTTTATTGTATTTAATTCAACTTGAGATTAATCTGAGCTTAATAGAAATAAAGGCTAAAATAACAAGTATTATGATGTTTTTACAATTCAAGGATGACCTTTGCACTTGGTCTTGGATATTTTGTATTTTTAGTGCAGGTCACAGGTATTATTGGAGCTGTAGACATCAGGAACTGAGCAAGAAGCGGAGCAGTGGAATTCAGAGCAAGCATCGAGCGCTCCAGTGCCCGTAGCGCGCCCCAGCGCTGCGCCGCAACTTTGTCACAGCAGAAACCCTAATCTGCACGAGTTGGAGGCCCAGTAAGCTAGGGTTTGGAGGCTGGCCACTCTATTTAAAGAAGGCTAATGCATCTGGAAAAAAAAAACACCTTTTACTATCACTTCTCCAATCCTTATTTTTCTTTCCATAGTTAGAGTTATTCGTTTTTCCATTAGGATTTCTGTTTTCCTAGTTTTAGCTCTAGCTCCATCTTTACATTCAACGTTATTCGTCCAGCCCTTTTGGGTTTTGTAAGGTACTCTCTATTATTAATTCAGTTATTCGTTTTTTCTATCTTTCCAACTTGCCTTTAATTTCCTTTAATTTCTTGTCTTTTAATTCATTGCCATGAGTAGCTAAATACCTTGGTGGTTTATGTGGGTGTGAACATCATTGGGGTACTTTGAGGCTTTGATCTTAATCTTGCATAAGTTTTCATTATCAATCCTTAACATGTAATTTGAGATCTTAAGTTATGTGTTTAACCCCCTTGTCTTGGCTACTCGATTGAGTTGGCTAATCATTGGGCATATGTTTATGTATTAGTTGATTAATTGATGCATGGCATATCAGGAATTGGTAATGATTAATTAATTGGCTGATTAGTCTCTTTAATTAGATTAATGTGATTGGCTTATATAATTGTTGAGAGTGGAACTAAAGGTGAGATCTCACTAATTAATCCCATTCTAGGCAATTAATCCTTAGAATCACAACAAAGGAGTTAGATCTAACTCCGGCGTAATTAATCAACTCATGCATTCTTTTGTAGCCTATGATTGACACCCTAATGAATGTTCCACCCCCATAAACCGTTGTTTTTATTATTGTCAATTTATTTCCAATTTAATTAACTTGCACACAAAAACCCCCCAATTTGTGACAACCCTATCATACAACTAGTCTTGCGTATTACTTTCTTAGCCATTCCTTGTGAGAGACGTCCTTGGTTTCCACTAAACTATATTAGGGGAACTTGGTTTAAAAATAATTAAATTTATGGTTGACATGACATCGACCATCAAATTTTTGGCGCCGTTGCCGGGGAATGGCGACGAAAGTTTTCACTAGTTGTTTGATTTGTGAATAGTGTACATAATTGTTTTCTTTTATTTTTCTTGTTTCTTTCAAAAATTAAAAACAACAAAAAGATTTTCTTTTATTTTGCATTTTATTTTCGTTTTATTTTATATTTTTACTCTTCCCAGACTCGCTGTTCCACGAACAGCTGAGTCTGCTGCTGATACCAGCGCTCCAGTGCGCGACTGCGACTGCAACGTTGCAGCCGCGTATGACTCGATCCCAACCGAACCCCCAGCTTGCTATTTTTGATCCTGAAATTGAACATACTTTGAGAAAAATTAAGCAAGCTAGGAAAAGGTTTATTGAGTCTCGGAGGGAACCGGAAGGTCCACCGTTTGAAGGTCTATTTTTCACCGGTCCTGAACTTTCTGATTTGTCTGTTAGTGTTTCAGGTCCGAATTCAATTATGGCAGACTATCAGCCCACCCTGAAGGAACTTGCAGCTCCAGACCTCAGCCAACAACCTTTGGGAATTACCTACCCAAGGTTGGACACTGAGTTCGAGCTCAAGGGAGCTATTCTGCACTTGCTCCCTAAATTCCATGGTTTGGCCGGAGAGGATCCACACCAACACCTCAAAGAGTTCCATGTGGTGTGTGAAACTCTCAAGCCAAGAGGAGTCAATGAGGAACATGTGAAGCTTCGAGCCTTTCCGTTCTCTCTGGACGGTCAGGCGAAGCAATGGTTCCTGAACCTGCCTAATGGAGCTGTCAACACCTGGATTGGCATGAAGAAGATTTTCTTAGAGAAGTTCTTCCCAGCCTCAAGAGCAGCTGCCATAAGGAAGGATATCAGTGGCATCCGCCAACTGCACGGAGAGTCTCTCCATGAGTACTGGGAGAGATTCAAGAAACTGGTGGCTAGCTGTCCTACCCATCAGATCTCAGAGCAACTGCTGATCCAATACTACTATGAGGGTCTGACGGGTATGGACCGGTGTATGATTGACACTGCCAGTGGCGGGGCCCTGATGGACAAAACTCCGACGGAAGCCAGGCTCTTATTCGAAAACATGGCTGTGAACTCACAGCAGTTTGGCACAAGGGCAACCGCTGTGACCAAAGGGGTGAATGAGGTAGCTCAACAGGAGAGTGGTGGCCTACACCAAAAACTGGATGAGATTGCCACATTCATGAAGCAATTGGCCATCAACCAAACCAAACCGGGGACATCAAGCCAAGCAATGGAGTGTGGGATATGCTCTTTGGAGACTCACCCAACTGACCAATACCCACATCTCCAAGAAGAGGCAACAGTGGTGGCAGCTGCAAATACTTTCCCAGGAAAGCCTCAATTTCAGCCACAGAATCAACCTACGGGGAACACCTACAACCCAAGTTGGAGGAACCACCCGAACCTGAGGTGGAATAACAATCCACAGCCACAACAAGTGCAGCAACCTCAACAGGTTCGATACCAACCTCCTCATCAAAGGCAACCCCAGGCTCCAATGGCCTTGCCTCCACCACCGCAACAATTGGCTCTGCCTGCACCTCCAAATCCTAACGAGCCAACAATCGGTGATGTGATGAAGCTGCTTATGGAGCAACAAAGGATGATGTTGAATTTGCAGAATGAGGTCAATCAAATGAGGGGAAATCCGGCCACACAAGCCTGTGAACAAGTTGGCAACTCACAGATCCCATCTCAAACAGTTCCCAATCCAAAGGGGAATGTGAGTGCCATCCACATCATGACCGGAGCAGCTGGTGCTGAAAGCTCTGGACCCAAGTAGCCTCAAAACAGTCGACCGTCCAACTTAGGGACGTTAAAGCAAAGTGCTTCGTGGGAGACAACCCACCGGTTTTTTTTTAGTATTTCTAATTCCGTATTTAATTTTCCGTATTTTAATTCCAGTATTTCAATTCCGTATTTTATTTTCTGTATTTTGTTTTTATTGGCATCTTTAAAGTCTTGCATGCATTTAGATTAATTAGGATAGTTAAATTTAGGGATTATAGCAGTAAAACACTGATTCTGCATCAGGAGGCCGCGCTCGAGCGCCATATATGCGCTCCAGCGCACGCAGCGCATTTAAATGAAACGCCGCGTTTTGGTCAGCACGCTCCAGCGCGCGTAGGGTTCTTCAAAACCCTAAACGCCCAAATCGGAAAATCATTATGCACATCTCTACCTTAGAGCTCCAGCGGCGCGGCGATTTCTCCCCCTCTCTTCCACCAATTTTCTCACCGTTTTCTCTCAAAAATCACCCATACATTCATTCATCTTGTCATTCCATTGAATCCTATCAAGGTACGTTGATCTAAAACTCTATCTTTTGGTTGTTCTTGGTAGAAATCCGATTTTGGTTGAATGATTGATGGAGGATATGATTTTTGGTTGTTTAGGGTTGATTTAATCGGTTAGTATTGTATGATTAGCGATTTAATCGGTTAGAATGTTGAGAAAATTGGAGTTGAGATGTTGGTTGCACTGTTTTTGCGCTGTTGTTGCTGTCGCCGAAACCCTCGGTCGCTCCAGCGCGACATACGCGCTCGAGCGCGAGGTATTCTCTTGCTGTTGCAGATCGGGCGCTCGAGCCCGCCCTACGCGCTCCAGCGCCGGTCTGCTGCATAATTTGGGCCGAGAAAGCTGCTCTGTACTGTTTGTTATGATTGAAAATGTTTAACTGCTATAGTAGACTTTGTTTTGCATTTGCATCTGTTATGGCCTGATTAGAATTGACATTAGCCAATATGACTGGATTGTATACTAGAGCTCAATTGTCTTGCTCTTATATTTCAGGCATGGCACCACGCACATCCAGGTTGCCCCGGAGCCCGATCATGTATTTGGAGAGCCATACGCCATCCAGACCATGGCTGCTACGAGCTTAGACGTGATCAGGAACCGTCTTTGCCTGCCAGGTTGCAGCTGGACACTAGGAGCCAACATGCTCCCCCGCACTTTGAAGAACCACATGCTCAACCTGGAGGCCAGAGCGTGGTCCCGCATATACTACAGCCATATCTACCCAGTCTCCCACGTCTCCGAGCTCACCACAGAGCAGGCCCTTCACCTCTACTGCATTATGGAGGGCCACTGGGTAGACTTGTCCTCTCGTATTCAGCGCACTATGCATCAGGCTCACCACATTGAGCCCTACAGGTGCCTCCCCTTTCCATCCCTGATCACCTCTTTGGCTATCCAGTGTGGTGTGCCAGAGTTCACTGACGACGAGTGGCAAGGGCCACATTCCACCATCACTGCCGCCGGTCTTGCCACCAAGGATGCGGCCGCTCAGAACAAGACCCAGCCAGCAGGGAACTGAAAGTGTATGTGTGCACGAGAAGGGGGGGTTGAATCGTGCAAGTTTTAAAAATTACTTCTTAAAACTTTTACTTAGAAAGTTGTTTTTACTCAGAAGATAGAATTAAGAGTTTGCAGCGGAAATTACTTTCTGAGAAGATTAAGTTTCTGAGAACTTGGTCTTTCTGAGAAAGTTCCTTTCTGAGCAATTTTAAGAAAATGACTTTACGTTAGAATTTCTTAACCACTTTCTGATTTTAATCAATAAAGTTTTTACAAGACTTTTTAATTAAAATCGTGACTAAGTTTTCCTCAAAGATTTATGCAAGTAAAGAGTAAGGGAGAAAAGCTTAACACAAAGGATTTTATACTGGTTCGGTTATAACCAACCTACTCCAGTCCTCAACCTTCAGTTGAGAGTTCTTGGATATTCTTCTTGAAGTGCCTTCCCAGACAACACTGCCTTTACCAAGTAAAGGACTTCCACCACTTCACAACCCGAAGCGGATTTCCTTGCCTCACACTAGAGGACTTCCTTGCCTCCAACACTAGAGGACTTCTTTGCCTTAAACTCTAAAGGACTTCCTTGCCTCACAGCAGAGGGCTTCCTTGCCTTAATCACTTAAGGACTTTGAACTTTGCCTCACACACCAGAGGACTTAAAACTGCCTTCAAACAACGAAGGACTTAGCGTTTTTTTTCGTAAAGTTGTTTTTGCTTCGAAAACTAACTACTAAGATTAAGTTACAAACTTAATTTGACCCTTAGTAGACTTCTAGATTTAACTTACAAATGTAAGAATTTACACCAATTCAGAACTAGAAGATTTTGCAAAGTTAGAAGAACACTTTCGTAAAAATTGTCTTTCTGAGAAAGTTCTAAGTTTTCGCAAAATGATTTTCAATTCAACAGAGTTTTGGCACGTTTAATCAAGAGTTTTAGCACAAGAGTTTCGTCACATTGCTCTGGAATTGAACTCATATATATAGGCATCAAAGAGCCGCGAAATTAGAAGCTTTCACTTTGCTTATGTGGCTGTGTCCTTTTTCAGAACGGCTCCCTGCTACAGTCAGCGCGAAATGAGGAACTTTTCAGAACTGCACAGTGCGCGTGTTCCCACTTCCTTAGCTAGTTGTAGCGAGCTTTCTGAGACTGCTTGCGATCCCTTGAGTCCAGACACTTGGTTGCTTCTGAGTCCAGCTTTCTGAGAGTTGTACGGACTTCTGAGGCGAACCTTCTAAGGGAAGACCCTTCTGAGGGAAGACCCTTCTGAGAACTACTAGTCGCAAGGTCTTCTGAGACCCTTCTGAGGCGACAGTATTCTTTCCTCAGAAACATGTTTTCACCTTCTGCGCTTCTGAGACATCCTTTCTGATATCTTTGGCGCTATGATTTTATCAATTGATCTCGAGGCTACTTGATGTTTTGTCTTGGTCTTCGCTCATGGTATTGCAATAGTTTAAAGCTTTCTGAGACACTTAGCGCACATATTAGCAAAACCTTAAGTAAAATTTTTATACTTATGGCTTACCTTGTTATCATTAAAACTTTCATAACTCTAAGAGAATTATGCCTAATTCTCTCAGAAGGTTTCTGGAGCTTACAATCTCCCCCTTTTTGATGATAACAACTTAAGTCTTAAGATAATAATTTTGCTTAAGTTCAGAAGTGTTTCTGAGTAAGTTCACAACTTATTCAGAATGCACTTTTGCTTTCTTAGAAACTAACTTAGCTTTCTGAGAGAAGGCTTCGTTGTTTTCTTAGAAGGCTGTGATAATCAACAGTTCAAGTATGCAATGTATGATCACTGTTTGAGATTATCAATTACATAGCGTGTATTTCATGATAAATATATGTATGAAATTCAGAAATACCAGGCTAAGTAAATCAAGAGATGCCAAATAATAAAAAATAAGCATAAAATTAAGTAAAACATGAGATGCCAAAATAATGATTTTTCATTGATGGTTTTGTAGAGATACAAAATATTTGGCTCCCCCTAAGTCCTAGCCTAGTGTTTACGTATAGCCAATGTACAAAAATTTTATCATTTATCTACTCCCCCTTTGTTATATCAAAAAGGGTGGCTAAGACATAAACGCCATCATTGACTTAGAACTACTGCCTTCTGGCAATGTAGCGTAGCAGCTGGCATATCTCCATGAGAATCTCGCTCTGAGTCGCATTTGGAGCGCATTCTGGAGGTAGTTCAGAGGAAGTGGAAGGCTGTTGAGAAGATGAGGGTTGAGATGGAGGAGGGCGAGAGACTTCAGCCTCAAGAACCTCATCGATGATATCCCTCTGTTGATATTCAGGAAGTTCTTCTTCTTGGACAGCTTTTCTTCAATAGCAGCGAGCTCAATAGAAGGCTGCCTCTGAGTGTCCTCAGAAACTAGAGCAAGGTCTAGATCAGAAGGTTGCCGAGCTGATGGTTGCTCCATAGCACCAGAAGTCTGAGCATCTTCGGAGAGGTTGAAAGTTGAGATCTGGCTATGTATGGCTTCAATGCACTTCAACTTCTCAGTTCGACCAAAGAAAGGCCGAAATTGCACAGAGGGTGGGGTGACTACCATTCTTCCCAGCTGGAAGCCAGGACTAATCATCGAGTCCGTAATCGAGAAGGTAGGACCCTGTTGATTGAAGGATGAGGAGGAACTTCTGTTAGATCTAGAGGAGGAACCGCTGGTTCCTTCTGAGAGTCCTTCTCAGATAGAGTTCCTTCTAAGGAACTGTGGGCAACAAATGCCTCAACTGTTGCAAATCCGGCAGCCATGGTAGCGTCAGCGCCCACCTCTGAGCTGAGCCTAGTGCTGGTGGTCCCTGGAACTACTTCATGTGTTGAGACATGAGTTTCCTCATGTTCCGGAGGGATCTCAGAAGAGAGGGGACCAACCTCAGAAGTTGGTTCAAGTAAGGCTTCCTCATGCTGTAGTTGTTGTTGTGGTTGCATCTGAGCAGCTTCTGGAGTCTCAGAAGGTTGATCCAGTTCCTTCTGGACATCAAGCATCGTCTGAGCCAATGACTCAGCATTCACAGTAGCAACCTCAGTTGTGGTTGCCTCAGAAAGTTCCACCATAGAAACCTCAGATGGCTTCTTCTGGGGCTCTTTCTTGGAGCTTCCAGCATCTGGAGTGCGATGCTCAATGCGAAAGCTTGCCGCATCTTCTTCCTCAGAAGAAGAATCAGCAACATTTCCTCCATGCCCCTGAATGTCTTCTCTGGTAGGAGAGACATTCCCAGAGGGGAGGAGTGATGAGAAGCTTCTGCTTCTTCTTCAAGCAGCAACAGCAGCGGTAGTAGTGGCAACAACAGCAACTGCTATAATTTCTTTACCCGTCGGCTTCGGCGGGCTCTGTTTCTTAGTGGTTTTTATCCCCACTCCTTTGTGAGACTTTCCCTGATAATTCAAGGAATGCAGAGTTTAGTTTTAAATTTGGTGGGTTTAAAACCAGCAACAGAATCAGAAACAGGAATAAGTAGAAGAAGATTTAAGAAAGAAGGTGGAGTTTTAGAGTAAGCTTTTACCAAACGACCACGTTTCTTTTTCCCTTCTGGTGGCACGTCTGGGACTTGGAGAGTTGGAGGTGTTTTCCTCTTTCTGGTCATGGGTTGCTCAGACGTTGTTTCTTCTGAGTCTTCAGCAGCCTCAACAACCTCAGGTTCCTTCTGAGGAGTCTTCTGAGCTTCCTCAGAAGCCATACTCCTTGTCACCCTTGTTGGAGAAGGGTGAGTCACCTTTGGCTGCTTCTTCTTCCTTTCTGAGGGGTCAGAAGCCTTTTCCTTTCCTTTCTCAGCCTTAGAGGGCTGTTTGGTGCTAGCAGCTCCCTTGTAAGGCTTTGCTTCCTCCTTCTTCTTAGGTGCCCCCGTCTCTGGTACCTTCTTCTTCTTGATGTTGTTGAAGGTGACCATGGTGAATTTGCTGTGGTTGAAGACATATCGTAGTCTCAAGGGGAAGGAGAAATGGTCGAGGATTCTTGGTCAGAAGGCTTCCGTAAGGTAGACTTGTGAGAGCCCTCTTAGGATGAGCTTGGTGCATCATGTAGTTGAGCACCATCCTCCAAAATCTACTCTTTCCTTCTTCAGCAGTGGTAAATAGGCATGCATCCATGGTGGTAACTTCCCATGTCTCCAATCCGAGGGAGAAGGGTATGTTGAACAACTGAGAAGATGATTCTGGCCTCTTGCGTAAGATGAGGCACCTTTACGCCCTTGAGTGGTAGACTGTTGCTACCAGTCAGAAGTGTCACCACTTCTTCTTCTGAGTCATCTACCTCCTTGACCCATTCTGGGTCGTCGGCGATGACAGCACCACCATTCAAGGTCTTGAAAACTTTGTTGATGTCAGAGGAGGAGAAGCGGATTTGCTGATCAGCAATCGTGCTCTTGACCCTTTGTTGGTGAACCTTTCTATTGCGAATAGAATGCTCTCACCACATTGGGTAGCACACGTCCTCGGAGCTCATCATGGCTGGCCATCCAGGTTGCTTGAGGAAGGTGAGTTGAAGTTCATCCACTTGATTGTATACGTTGAGAGGTAGTACCCTTCCCATAGCAAGATTTCTTGGAAGATAAGTCTTGTGGAATAGGGATGCATCTCCTCATTGTCGTAGAGAATATCTTCGGATACTTCATTGAGGTTGTTTCTCATTAAGCCCTTAATTTCTCCAGAGGAGGCCATTAGGAAGAAAGGTTTAAGTTTGGAATGAGATGAAGGAGATAGAGAAGAAAGAGAGCAGAGATAGCGGAGAGAGAGCGAGAGGATGGAGATGAAACAGATGAAGATTGGGAAGCGAGGAGAGGATTTGGCAGAGTTTTGGTAAGTTTTAAGCGCAAAGTGCTCAAATGAAACAATGCCATGAGTATTTATAGAAATGGCTTGTAACTAGCCGTTTCTGACGCTTATCCAAAAGTTACCGTTGGTAACTTGTTTCTCGGAAGGTACCTTTCTGAGAGAAGTGGTCCTTCTGAGAAACGCTCCTTCTGAGAAATGTTTCAGAAGATCTCCTTTCTGAGGGATGAGTCTTCTGAGAACAAATTTTCTCAGATAGAGTTTTCTGTGTTTTCCTACTTCTAGCTCAGAAGCTTAGTTCTATTGTTTGTCTCAGAGTCTAAACTAGGACTAAGGGGGGTTTCTAAGAAAGAGTTTTTAATTTCAAAGTACTTAGAAACGTCTTAGATTAAGAAGTCCTTTCAGAACATTGAAACGATCCTCGGGTAAAGGCTTTGTAAATATATCTGAGATTTGATCCTCAGTATTCACAAATTTGAGTTCAATGTCGCCTTTTTGCACATGATCCCGAATAAAATGATGTTTTATATCAATGTGCTTGGATCGAGAATGCTGAATAGGATTCTTAGCTAAGTTGATAGCACTTGTATTATCACAAAGGATAGGAATTTTGGTGTACCTTAATTGATAATCAAGTAGCTGATTCTTAATCCATAGCATCTGAGAACAGCAGTTCGCAGCAGAACATATTCAGCTTCAGCAGTTGATAGAGCGATCGTATTTTGCTTCTTGCAAGACCAAGTGATCAAGCATTTTCCAAAGAAGCAGCAGCAGCCACTTGTGCTTTTGCGATCGATCCTATCTCCAGCGTAGTCAGCATCACAATATCCTACAACATCAGAAGAACAACCTTTCTCGTACCAAAGACCAAGATTAGTAGTTCCACTTAAATATCGTAAAATTCGTTTAACTGCAGTTAAATGTGATTGCTTAGGCTTAGACTGGAATCTAGCACAGATCCCAACACTAAGTTGGATATCTGGTCTGGAGGCAGTTAAGTAGAGAAGTGAGCCAATCATCCCTCTATAGTTGCTTTCTGAGACTTTCTCACCATCTTCATCCAAATCAATTACTTGAGAGGGATGCATGGGAGTGCTCATGGGTTTGGCCTTATCCATCAGAAACTTCCTCAGAAGTTCTTTGGTATACTTCTCTTGGTGAATAATTGTCCCTTCTGACTCTTGCTTGATTTGCAATCCTAGGAAGAATTTTAATTCTCCCATCATGCTCATCTCGAATTCACCTTGCATAAGCTTGGAGAATTCTTTGCAAAGGCATTCATTGGTTGCGCCAAATATTATGTCATCAACATAAATCTGGACAATCAAGAAGCCAGAGTCTTCTGAGAGTGTAAAGAGAGTTGTGTCTACTTTCCATCTTGAGAATCCGTTTTTAAGCAGGAAAGAGCTCAATCTATCGTACCAAGCTCTTGGAGCTTGTTTTAGACCATAGAGAGCCTTTGTAAGCTTAAATACGTGATCCGGGAATGCATCATTCACAAAACCAGGAGGTTGTTTTACATAAACTTCCTCATAAAGGTATCCATTCAAGAAGGCAGACTTAACGTCCATCTGATAGAGTTTGAAACCTTTGTGTGCAGCAAAAGCTAGCAGCATTCTGATAGCTTCCAATCTTGCGACTGGAGCGAAAGTTTCATCGTAGTCTATCCCTTCTTGTTGGTTGTACCCTTGAGCAACCAATCTGGCCTTGTTTCTCACGACTTGACCGTTTTCATCAAGTTTGTTTCGAAACACCCATTTAGTCCCAATGACACTCTTGCCTTTGGGTTTCTGAGTTAGTTTCCAAACTTGATTTCTCTCGAATTGGTCAAGTTCATCCTGCATGGCATTTACCCAGTTAGGATCATCTAACGCCTCTTCTATGGAGTCTGGTTCAAGCTCAGAAACCATAGCAAGATTTGTATAGTTCCTTCTGGTTCTTACGCCACGTTCTGGATTGCCCAAGACTTCGTTCTGAGAGACGTTCTTCAAGTCTCTTGAACCTCTAATCCTTTTAGGAGTAGGGTTCTGAGAAGGAGACACATAAGGTTCTCTTTCTGAGTCATTAGACGCTTGTCCTTCTGAGAATCTAGGTTCCATTGTATTTGGAGAAGTAGATTCTCTAGGTTCTGGAGCTTCAATGATGCTACTGGATTTTTCTTTAGATGGAGATGGTTGTTCCATGGGTTGGAAGTCAGTCTCATCATCTATAAGAATTTTCTTTTTGGCTTTCTCAGAAGTGATGTTGAGTTTCTCAAACTCATCTTCTAAGTCTGCATCTTTCTGAGACATGTCCTTACTAAGTTCTTTGAACTTAATATGGATTGTCTCTTCAACACATTTACTCCTTTTGTTATATACTCTGTAAGCTTTAGAGACTAAGGAGTATCCTAGGAAGCATCCATCATCGACTTAGGATCAAACTTAGAGAGTTTGTCCTTTGTGTTGAGAATAAAACAAGAAGAACCAAATACATGGAAATAAGAAATGTTTGGTATTTTATTCTTCCATAGCTCGTAAGGAGTCTTTTTCAGAATTGGTCTCAGAAAGACTCGATTCTGAATGTAGCATGAAGTGTTAACTGCTTCAGCCCAGAAACCTTTTGAAAGTCCGCTTGCTAAAAGCATTGTTCTTGCCATCTCTTGAAGGCTTCGATTCTTTCTCTCAGCCACTCCATTTTGTTGAGGAGTTCTGGGAGATGAGAATTCGTGAACAATGCCCAGATTTTCACAAAACTTTTCGAAAGCATGGTTCTCAAATTCACCACCATGATCTGATCTTATGGTATGAATGTGCGAATCCTTTTCTATTGAAACTTTTTTTGCAAATGCTTTAAACTTCTCAAAAGTTTCTTCCTTAGAGGCTAGAAAGAAAACCCAAGTGAATCTGGAGTAATCATCCACTATGACAAGACCATAGCGTTTTCCAGAAAGAGAAGTCGTTCTGGTTGGTCCAAAGAGATCCATGTGGAGCAGATCCAGTGGTTTCTGAGTGGAAATACCACTTTTACTGGGAAAGGAAGCTTTGGTCTGTTTCCCTTTTTCACAGAAGTCGCAGGTTGCATCCTTCTGATACTTAATTCTGGGAAAGCCCTTTACAAGTCCTTTCTGAGAGAGTTCAGAAAGAAGTCTCATATGGGCATGACCAAGTTTCTTATGCCATAGCCATTTGTCTTCTTGGACAGAGACAAGGCACTCCACGTTTTGATCCTTTAGATCATCCAGATGGATAACATAGATGTTACCAACACGTTTTCCTTCCAGAACGATCTTGTCATTTGTGAGATTAATCACATGACAATACTTGGCATAAAACTCAACCTTTAAGCCTTTGTCACAAAATTGACTAATGCTTAATAGATTGTGAGTTAAGCCATCGACCAAAAGTACATCTGAGATTTGGTGAGAGGAATCCTTACCAACATCTCCGATTGCAGTGACTCTTCCCTTAGCGCCATCACCGAATCGCACTGTTCCGCCCTTTTTGGGCTTGAGGCTTCTGAACCAGTGCTTGCTTCCAGTCATGTGCCTCGAGCAGCCACTGTCAAGGTACCACTGCTCATCGTGGTGGTGGAGCAGCGCTTGATGATGTACCTGCAGTCACAAAGTTAACAGATTTAGGTACCCATTCTTTGTTGGGTCCTTGCTTGTTAGCTTTCTTGGACTTTTGCCTTCTTTTCTTTGAAGGGTCATGGTTTTGAGAGTCAGAGACCTTTTGTTTGCCCTTTTCAGAAGCACTTTCTTTCTGAGAAGTTTTACCCTTCTGAGAGGGGTTAGTCTTCTTAGAAGGCTTTGCTTTCTGAGTTTTCTTTTGAGCCTTCTGAGGCTTAGAGATTTTTCCTTTTTCCAACATAGGACATTTTTCAGAACCATGGCCATTTTTAAAACATGCGATGCACGTGCGAGGTGATTTAGTTAAAGATGGATCAATATCATTTGGTTCGAAGATTTCTTCATAACCAAGTCCACTCTTATCCTTGTAAGGTCTTTGACCACCAAGCAAGAGTGTCATAATTTTTTTCACCCTTGACCATCTTAACTAAGTCAGAAGTGAGAAGCTCATTTGTCTTTTGTAATTCTATCAAAGCTAGTTCGGCTTTTTCAACAGTTACAGAAGACATTGTTTCTAAAGCTTGATAGAGGTTGTGACCTTCAAGATATCTATTTTTAAAGTCATCTCTTTCAAGCCTTAGGTTCTCTACTTCTTGAATTAGTCTAGCATTTTCAGCTTCTAAGTGTTTGAAAGACTTTCTTAGTTTGCTGAAATTGTTAGCTAATTCGTTTGAGTCTCTCATAAGCTCTTCATAGAGTTCTAAGATCTCATTGTATGAGTATGAGAGAGGAGGAGAGTTTGGTACCTCTTCTGACTCAGATTCTGTTTCCAGAATATAGTCAGTACCGGCCATGAAGCAGACATTAGCTTCCTCTTCACTTGCTGACTCAGAGTCTTCCTCTTCTGAGTCACTCCATGTAGCAGCCATTGCCTTCTTCTTCTTCTTGGGAATGAACTTCTTCTTTCCCTTGTTCTGAGGGCACTCCGTTCTGAAGTGGCCCTTTTCTCCACAGTCGAAACATGTGGCATCAGAAGGCTTTGACTTTCCTTTTCTAGGGGTGATCTCTTTGTCTTTGCTTGGTCTTCTCTTCCAAGCTTTCTTCATTTTCCTTACTAGAAGAGAGATGTCATCTTCATCGGAATCAGAGTTTTGATCGTTTTCAGACTCAGATATTTCTTCAGCCTTTAGGGCTTTTGAAGTCTTTTTGATCTGACTTTTCAGAGCCAGAGCTTTCTGAAGTCTTGAGGATGAAGATGGTCCTCCAAGCAGTCCTTCAAGCTCAATCTCATGAGTTCTGAGTGAGCCAAACAATACATCTAAACCTAGCTGATTTAGATCCTTTGCTTCTTGGATCGCTGTCACCTTTGGGCGCCACTTGGCAGAGAGGCTTCTGAGAATTTTCCTCACCATCTCAGCGTTGGAGTAGGTCTTTCCCAAGACCTTTAGCTGATTTATGATGTGGAGAAACCTTATTGACATGTTGTCAATGGTTTCCTCAGGTTGCATGCAGAAGGACTCGTACTTATGTACGAGCATTGATACCTTGGTTTCCTTGACTTCATCATTTCCTTCATGCAGCATGTGTAATCTCTCCCAAATTTCTTGAGCGGTGTCACACGACACAATCTTGTCGTATTCTACCTTGGGCAAGGCGCAGAGAAGAATGTATTTAGCTTTGAAGTTGAGTTGTATCTTCTCCTTCATCTCTTGAGTCCATTCGTCCTTAGGGACTCGTCTTGTATAGGTTCTGAGTGCTGGAGGTGCCACTCCTGGCTCAGCGTCTGTTGCAACTACAGCATCCTCTGTAATTGTCTGCAGAGGCTGATAGTCTCCATTCTCGATCCTATCCCATAAGTCCAGACTGGTGTGCTTGATGAATAGCTCATCCTGTCACGCCAGTAGTCGAAGCTGTCTCCGAGAAACATCGGAGGTCTGTTTATTGAAGCCCCATCTGATATGAATGCAGCTGGTGAATTCATATTTCCCTTCGTGGATCTTTTTCCTTGACACTGCTAAGTGCTCAACCCCTTAAGGACCGAGCTCTGATACCAATTGAAAGTGTATGTGTGCACGAGAAGGGGGGTTGAATCGTGCAAGTTTTAAAAATTACTTCTTAAAGCTTTTACTTAGAAAGTTGTTTTTACTCAGAAGGTAGATTTAAGAGTTTGCAGCGGAAATTGCTTTCTGAGAAGATTAAGTTTCTGAGAACTTAGTCTTTCTGAGAAAGTTCCTTTCTGAGGAATTTTAAGAAAATGACTTAAAGTTAGAGTTTCTTAAGAGCTTTCTAATTTTGATCAATAAGGTTTTCACGAGACCTCTTAATTAGAATCGTGGTATAGTTTTTCTCAAAGAGTTATGCAAGTAAAGAGCAAGGGAGAAAAGCTTAACACAAAGAGTTTTATACTGGTTCGGTTATAACCAACCTACTCCAGTCCTCAACCTTCAGTTGAGAGTTCTTAGATATTCTTCTTAATGTGCCTTCGCAGACAACACTGTCTTTACCAAGTAAAGGACTTCCACCACTTCACAACCCGAAGTGGATTTTCTTGCCTCACACTAGAGGACTTCCTTGCCTCCAACACTAGAGGACTTCTTTGCCTTAAACTCTAAAGGACTTCCTTGCCTCACAACAGAGGACTTCCTTGCCTTAATCACTTAAGGACTTTGAACTTTGCCTCAAATACCAGAGGACTTAAAACTGCCTTCAAACAACGAAGGACTTAGCGTTTTTCGGAAAATTGTTTTTGCTTCGAAAACCAACTACTAAGATTAAGTTATAAACTTAATTTGACCCTTAGTAGACTTCTAGATTTAACTTACAAATGTAAGAATTTACACCAATTTAGAACTAGAAGATTTTGCAAAGTTAGAAGAACAATTTCGTAAAAATTGTCTTTCTGAGAAAGTTCTAAGTTTTCGCAAAATGATTTTCAATTCAACAGAGTTTTGGCACGTTTAATCAAGAGTTTTAGCGCAAGAGTTTCGTCACATTGCTCTGGAATTGAACTCATATATATAGGCATCAAAGAGCCGCGAAATTAGAAGCTTTCACTTTGCTTATGTGGCTGTGTCCTTTTCAGAACGGCTCCCTGCTACAGTCAGCGCGAAATGAGGAACTTTTCAGAACTGCACAGTGCGCGTGTTCCCACTTCCTTAGCTAGTTGTAGCGAGCTTTCTGAGACTGCTTGCGATCCCTTGAGTCCAGACACTTGGTTGCTTCTGAGTCCAACTTTCTGAGGGTTGTACGGACTTCTGAGGCGAACCTTCTGAGGGAAGACCCTTCTGAGAACTACTAGTCGCAAGGTCTTCTGAGACCCTTCTGAGGCGACAGTGTTCTTTCCTCAGAAACATGTTTTCACCTTCTGCGCTTCTGAGACATCCTTTCTGATATCGTTTGGCGCTATGATTTTATCAATTGATCTCGAGGCTACTTGATGTTTTGTCTTGGTCTTTGCTCATGGTATTGCAATAATTTATAGCTTTCTGAGACACTTAGCGCACATATTAGCAAAACCTTAAGTAAAATTTTTATACTTATGGCTTACCTTGTTATCATTAAAACTTTCATTGCTCTAAGAGAATTATGCCTAATTCTCTCAGAAGGGTTCTGGAGCTTACACGTCTTACCTAAGTGCGTCTTGACCATTTTAATTAAGCAGTTAATATGGCATAAATAAATAAAGTCTGGGTGTAGTGTACTAGTGCCCTTACACATATAAAATTGATGACTCATAAGATAACATAATACATTTAGCCAAACAACTTTATCTTGCATTAATCAATCTTTGGCACTGCCCGCCCTCCTGTAATCCTCCACATCACTGGCCCTAGGCATGAGCTCATCCTATACTATGGGGAGAGGGGGTACCGTCTTCTTCTACCAATGAGGCTATTCACCAAGGTTGCCATCCCTTGATTTACAACCCCATCAGTTTCCAAAGACGGGAGTGTTTTATTAAACTGTAACTTTGTCTTTGCGTCCCTTTTGACGTCTTTGCCGTTATTAATGTCTTACAGGGTATATATACATATATAACATCAATACATCACATAACAACATGAAAAGATACATAATAAATCATGCCAACATATATAAATCATGCACAAATCGTATATAACACTCATATGGGTCGTAGAACACATTAGGATTCACAAAAGGGTCAAAACAGTTAATTTTCGTAAAATCTGCAGCGTTGTAATCGATTACCAGAATGCCCTGTTTGCTCGCGATTGGAAATTCTCAGCTCGTAATCGATTATGAACCCGTGTAATCGATTACGAACGCGAGGAAATCAGATTCTAGGGTTTCAAAAACACGATTTTTTATAAGCCAATGGCTAAAACTCAGATCTAGAATCATCCCAATCGGTAGAAAACACAGACAACAAAGAATCAATCATTGGAATAAGTTTGAAAACACTTTTACATCCATAAAACACTTTCTTTTCGAAATTCAATCGGTAAAAGTAACCCTTTTATGAGCCATAATGGGAAAAACGAACACCAACAATAATATTAACAAACATACATCATTATGCATGAAAATACAGTGAATATTGAATGTCTAGAACCCCTACCTCTCGTAGACCTCCTATGCTATGCGTAGAGACACCCCTTTCCTTCTCACTTTCTCTCTAGCCCCACGAACGGTACAAGAATGGCTTCTTTCAAAAATGGAAACGGTAGAAACGGTAAAAAGTGGATTATGAATATATGGTTTGTTTTGTGGTTGGATGAGAGTTGATATGGGTTTGGGGTTGTGGAAGGGTTATGGTTTTTGAGTTTGAGAGAGAGAGAGTAGAATGGAGGCACAAAGATGATGGAGGCTGCCAAGAGTGATCTGAAATGTTGAAATTAGGTTTTCTAAGTGGAGGCTAGGGTAGGTATTATATAGAGGTGTGTGGGCCCACTCTTGACCTAAAAACGCACTAAAAACTCTAACTGCGCAGTCGTAATCGATTACACGAATCTGTAATCGATTACAGGCTGTAAAAATGCACAGATTCGCAAATTTGTGCAGTGTAATCGATTACCAGGGGCTGTAAAAATTGCCCCAAAACACTTCTAAACGTCCCAACTCGTGCCATACTTATACATACATCATTTCTACCCTCATGTATCATTAAAACATTTAATATAACACATAAATACATACAATTCAAACACATACAACACATAAAGGTTTATTAAGGGGAAACTTATCCACTCCAACTTAATTAAATTTCTAACTAAGGTCAATTACTCTAAATTTTCACTTAATTAGAACTTAATAAAAGTCGGGGTGTTACAACTGTACTCTCCCAATGTAGACTGAATAAACCACCAATCTCACTAAGGGACTACCTAGGCGACTCGCTCACAAAACAGTTCGCGACTCGATCTAATGTGACACTATGCAATACCTAACTTCTAAACCGGTAGTTAACCTCTAACGCTCTCTAATCAACTAGGAACCAACGTCCAGAACAGATGATCAATTCCTAATCAACCAACTAGCCTCAACATGCATCGACATCCTCTAAACCGAGAACTTAAACGCATGCTCACAGCTATCCTAACCAACCACTCGACTAAACCGTACGAGTAAACTAGGCAATATAAAATCAGAGCTATATAGAGAAACTACACTAGGTGAATCACATACTACCTAAAGTCTTAAGTACTAACGAACCATAACCGATAATCTATCCTACACCGAGACTAGCTAACTACTCTAACATTGCATGAAAATAAATAAGCACAATAGACTGAAAGCGGTAAATTAATTATACAGTAAAAAGTAAATGAATAGTACAAGCGGTAAAAACAGTGCGGTAAAAATAAATTACTACTACACTATTACAATCACTATTTACTATTTACTATTTACTACTACTACTATTCCTAACCTAGAAAGAAGTCAGAGCTCCTCTCTCTAAACTACCCTAAGGAAAGCATGAATGAATGAATGAATGGGGAGCTGAGATATATAAAAAAGCTGCCTCCGTCCACTGTTCTTGGCGCGACGTGGTCGCTAGCGAGTAAGCACTTGTCGCTAGCGACTAGCATGACAATGCACACTCGCTAGAGACTGTAGGTTGGCCGCTAGCGACGGTCTCGGGAGCTGCTATGGTTGAATCTGTGCTGGTGGCTCCTGCGGCCGTCCGGTGGTGGCGCGACACTTCTTCGACCTCCGTCACGGACCTCTGAAGTGAACCTTGACCCTTGATGGTAGTGCCTCTGCCGTTTGCTCCGATTACCGCCGCCGATGGTGGTTGAAAGTGGCGTAGATTGTTCAATCTCGCTCTTCGGGAGGCGATTCTTGAGTCCAGAACTTGGGTTAAGGTTTTGGAGTGATAGAAACTGCCGTGGTTGAGTGGTGGTCGAGATTGGACGAGGTTGCTGAAATTGTCCCCGTTCTGCAGGTGCATGGTCGCTAGCGACTAGCATGTGGTCGCTAGCGACCACTCTTCAACTGATCACTCGGTAGCGGCCAGACGTTATCCGCTAGCGAGGGTACCTGCATCAGAACCAGAATTGCAGTGTGAATTGTGCATTTTCATATAATACAAACATATAAACATACACATACAACATATTACATAATAATACACATATACACTCATATAATTATGAATACAGACATATAAATAACATACAATCACATAAACACTTAACAAACACATAACACCAACATAATTACATAAACACATAAACACACATATATAACAAGAAATGCACAAATCACAACCTTAATTTCCTTTGGTCATAAATATGTGCCAAAAAGACACAATTATGCAAAGTTTCATCAAATGAGCCAATTAGGAAGTTAAGAGCAAAACTAGCTAGTTGCACACTTTATAATAATTGAAATGATACAACAAGATAAATATAAGGGATAAAAATAGGTAAAAATATACATTTATCAACTCCCCCACACTTATCGTATTGCATGTCCTCATGCAATACTCATAAGTGCAACCAACTAGAGAAGGACAACAAGTAAGCAATTGAAAAATTCAGCTCAAATCCAGTTCATTCACTTCTTTATTCAAAAATTAAAAACATGTTAATTGCAAGAAATTAAGAGGAAAACAAAATAAAAGGTTATGATGCACCAAATGACACAAATTTCTTACAAGCAAGACGTATACAAAACAATGGCATGCAAGGTGAAATCCACTATAAAAATCATTAATCAAGTACATAGGACTTCTTAGGATAAGTGTTTAGCCTCACAATCTCTCAAGTGTTTGGGATGAAGCATTTACACTCAAAATTCATTTCTTACCGGTTGTATTACCATAGGCTTGCAAGGTGTCTAACTTTCTACTACAATCACAAATACATACACAAAATCAAGAGGACTTTATTAAGGTTGTAGTGGGGTTTAGGTAAGGGTGTGGTATGACAAAAGGTAAGCAAAGCTAAACCTCAAGCCAAGGAGAGTAAATGCATATGCATGATGCAGTTCTTATACATTTACAATCAAATTCAAGCATCACTCTCCAAACCTCAACTAATTCCCAAAACTTTTTATTCTCAAAGAACAAAAATACAAATATGTACAATAAAGAACAAAATACAGATACAATTTTTTTTTTCAATTTTAATCTTTTTTTTTATTTTTCCATTTTTTTTTCAATTTTTTTTTTGGACTTCCCAATGGTTCCCTATACATACAATCACTCCCCCACACTTAAATGAATGCATGTCCTCATGCATTGCCCAAACTATGATTTAACACATATGAAATATGCATGAATGCTCTCCTAAGCTCAAAGGTTGGGTGAATTCTTTGTTTTTCGCTTAGGCTTATAATATGCTAAACCAAGAAAGGGTATTAAGGCTCAAAGGGGCTCAAACAATGGAAATTGTGTATGGTTGTCCATATGGGAGGTAGTTAAATACACAAACAATGCCTCTATCATATTAAGTGTATGCACAAGTAAACAAAGCTTCAAGTAAGACATACAAGCAAGTTCTAGAATACAACATCAAATGGACTATGCAAACAAGAACAAAGGCTCAAAAGCTCACCAAGGTTGCCTATGTGCTCCATCAATGCTTAAAAGAGTAAATTTCACTAAGCATGCAAGAAAATAAGTCTAATGTCCAACAAGTAAGAAAATTACACAAGGTGCAAAACCAACATGTTATCCTTAAAGAATCTAACAATTAACAAAGCACACATTAAAACAACCAAATTTAAACTAACACACAATCAAACAAACTAATCAAGTAGCATGTGAAAATCTATCCTAAGCATGCTTTATTGAATTCAAATTGCAAAACAGAAAATTAAAAGACAGTGGATACTCCCCTCAAGGTGGCTTATGTTTGAGAAGGTCCCGGAGCATCCATAGGAGTGTAGAATCCAAGTGTCGTCCACCGGGATCCCATATAAGTCGAACCACACCAAATAGCATGATTCGCCTCAGTTTCTCAGACCTCAGCGTTCGATCCTGCAAAATCTCCTTGGGAAATAAAGATTCCCCTTGGAGGTAACATCCCAATAACGACAAACTTCAAGTGAGGAGGGATACAATCCTCACCTGAAGGGGTTAAACAAGGAAAACAAAAACCAAAAGCGAAAACAATTAGTAGTTTACAGATTTGGATTTCCAGATTTTACCTACAATGATTTTGTAGTTGGACCATCCGTCTCTAAGTAGAAACATACTCGTGAGGCCCAAGAACAAATGAATGACTCCAATGGAAACCATGACACGGTTGGGCGATGGCATTAGTGCAACAACTTCCCCTTCGCATGCATCCTCGACATCTCTAAGTGTAGAAGTTCCTGCAGAAACGCAACACAAGAAAATTTCTCACCAACATGTAAAGGATTTGTGGGTGCACATGATGGGGGTGGAGGCTCTTCACATTCTGCATTGATTATGCCTCAGGTTCCCTGCCAATTCCACAATCATGGACTTCAATGGTTGCCCATTCCAATTGTTCCACATCAACATCTTCTGCAGATGTTGGATTTCAAGCACCTCAAATGATGGTGGTGGTGATGAGGGTGGTGTTAGTGGTGGTGTAGTGGTGTCGAGATAGATGGGGATAATGGTGGTTGTAGAAGGCAATGGGTGGGTGGTAAGGTGGTGATGGTGTGTGATAAGGATGGCCTAGGTGATGATGGTGGCAGTGATGGAGGTGCATGTGAGGTGCTCGATCTCCTAACATCTGCATCAGATGCTCCAACCTGTCCATTGATTGGAGTAGTTGTACATTCTTTTCGTTCTCTTCCTTCTGCCTCACAAGAATTTCATAGAATTGAAGCAGAAGGGACGAGTCAATATCATTACAGGGAAGAGGTGCATGCGGTGGTGGTGGCGATGGGTATGGGTCTAAGGGTGGTTGGGGTGGGCATTCGGTGGGTGGTGGGTATGGGTTAAGATAGGAGTAGGTAGGTGGTTCTAGGCAGGTGGGTGGAGGGTAAGGTTCCTGGTAGGGTGGGTAGTATGGTGGGTATGGTTCATAGTATGGCGGAGGATCGTGGTAAGGATGTGGTGGTTGGTAATAAGAGGGTGGTGGTGAGTAGGTTGTGGTCGGTGGGTAAGTGTATGGTGGAGGTGGTGATTCTTGCAAGTCATTCCCTGTATGATAATTACCTACAAAATCAAATGAAGAAAAATCTTGGAAACCAAAATGTTAGAAAACATGTTAGTTTAAAAATAGACGATACATAAATAGAGCAAACTGTACAAAAACATAAAGAGAAAATAAATACAAAATATATACAATATGCACACCAATCACAAGCGTTGCTTCCCCGGCAACGGCGCCAAAAATTGACGAGAGCCGGAGCGTCGTTACTTCTCCGGTACCCGAGCAATTTAGAAAGGAAAATGAAAAAAAAGGGGCAACCCAATACGTAGTATAAGGAAGCTGACTCGGGTCGTCTCTCAGAGGAACCGCAGACAGGTGATTGGATGAGCAGATTGTATGAGAAAGGGGTTGGAAAAGCGCATGTGAACAATAGGTAGGAAATATAAATAACTAAGTTGCCCCGGTGTTGGATGAGATGATCGGTACGGTTCTCCTATCCTCGACCTGTATTATGCTCAACTCCTATGTGTGGCACTCGTAGTGTGACTGTACTCTCCAATGTAGACTGAATAAACCACCAATCTCACTAAGGGACTACCTAGGCGACTCACTCACAAAACAGTTCGCGACTCGATCTAATGTGACACTATGCAATACCTAACTCCTAAACCGGTAGTTAACCTCTAACGCTCTCTAATCAACTAGGAACCAACGTCCAGAACAGATGATCAATTTCTAATCAACCAACTAGCCTCGACATGCATCGACATCCTCTAAACTGAGAACTTAAACGCATGCTCACAGCTATCCTAGCAACCACTCGACTAAACCGTACGAGTAAACTAGGCAATATAAAATCAGAGCTATATAGAGAAACTACACTAGGTGAATCACATACTACCTAAAGTCTTAAGTACTAACGAACCATAACCGATAATCTATTCTACACCGAGACTAGCTAACTACTCTAACATTGCATGAAAATAAATAAGCACAATAGACTGAAAGCGGTAAATTAATTATACAGTAAAAGTAAATGAATAGTACAAGCGGTAAAAACAGTGCGGTAAAAATAAATTACTATTACACTATTACAATCACTATTTACTATTTACTACTACTACTATTCCTAACCTAGAGAGAAGTCAGAGCTCCTCTCTCTAAACTACCCTAAGGAAAGCATGAATGAATGAATGAATGGGGAGCTGAGATATATAGAAAAGCTGCCTCCGTCCACTGTTCTTGGCGCGACGTGGTCGCTAGCGAGTAAGCACTAGTCGCTAGCGACCAGCATGACAATGCACACTCGCTAGCGACTGTAGGTTGGCCGCTAGCGACGGTCTCGGGAGCTGCTATGGTTGAATCTGTGCTGGTGGCTCCTGCGGCCGTCCGGTGGTGGCGCGACACTTCTCCGACCTCCGTCACGGACCTCTGAAGTGAACCTTGACCCTTGATGGTAGTGCCTCTGCCGTTTGCTCCGATTACCGCCGCCGATGGTGGTTGAAAGTGGCGTAGATTGTTCAATCTCGCTCTTCGGGAGGCGATTCTTGAGTCCGGAACTTGGGTTTTGGTCGCACAAGCTTGGGTTAAGGTTCTGGAGTGGTAGAAACTACCGTGGTTGAGTGGTGGTCGAGATTGGACGAGGTTGCTGAAATTATCCCCGTTCTGCAGGTGCATGGTCGCTAGCGACTAGTATGTGGTCGCTAGGGACCACTCTTCAACTGATCACTTGCTAGCGGCCAGACATTATCCGCTAGCGAGGGTACCTGCATCAGAACAAGAATTGCAGTGTGAATTGTGCATTTTCATATAATACAAACATATAAACATACACATACAACATATTACATAATAATACACATATACATTCATATAATTATGAATACAGACATATAAATAACATACAATCACATAAACACTTAACAAACACATAACACAAACATAATTACATAAACACATAAACACACATATATAACAAGAAATGCACAAATCACAACCTTAATTTCCTTTGGTCATAAATATGTGCCAAAAAGACACAATTATGCAAAGTTTCATCAAATGAGCCAATTAGGAAGTTAAGAGCAAAACTAGCTAGTTGCACACTTTATAATAATTGAAATGATAAAACAAGATAAATATAAGGGATAAAAATAGGTAAAAATATACATTTATCACTAATATAGTAAGTAAAAGATAGATCAACTTACATTTCTACGAGAATTCAAATTTGTTGCCTCTTTGAACAGGACACACAGAACTGAAGAAAATAAAGATGAAACAAGTGCAACTAATAATTAAGGATGATATATATAGATGATGATGATCAGACACGAGCAGTGCAAGTAGCAGGAACAGCTGAACCCTTACTCAAACTCTAATCCACTTAGAACAACAACTAATTTCCCCGAATTCATCAATTTTCATAGCAGAAAACTACAATATACTACAGAAACCCTAGTATTGCAACACAGAACTCGGTAACTAGAAATTGCAACAGATCTGCTACGTACCGGAACTGGAACGAGCATCCTAGGATGAGGGAGCGGAATCGTCAGAAGAGGATGAAGTAGGCGAAGAAGCATCGAGATCCAAGACAGCGGAAAAGAGCTTCCCAGTGCCAGAAGCAATGAAACGCGTTGAGGAGAGAACGAAACGCAAGAGCCAGCTAGGGCTGCGAGGCTGGGACTCTATGAGGCTGAAGCGGAAGGAGCGGGGCGGTCGTCGGGGGTCCTGGCGGCGGCGGCGCTATATCGAAGTTAGATTCATCATCAATGAATTTCATTTCAGCTCAAAAAGAGAGAAGTGTGAAGATAACACAAGAGTGATAGGAAGAATCATACCTCTGTTGGAGTCGGCGGCAGCAACGGAGGCGGCGGCAGCAGCAGCGGGCGGTGACGGCTCCTCCTTTGGTTACTGTGGCTAGGGTTAATGACTCTATGTGAAGAGAGAAAGGGTTTTGGCTTGTGTGTGAAATATGAAGATAGTAAGGGTTTATGACTATAATTTCATTTAAATTTAGATCAATTAGATTCCGGCGAACAAGTTTTCCAGAAACTTATAATTTTTATATCATTTTTAATTATTTAATTTCTAAAGGTTAATCACATAATAATTATTATCAGTTTTAATCATTTAGTTTCTGGCGGACAAGTCCCCCAGAAAATTTTAATTTTTATATTATTTTTGTTTATTTAATTTCTAGAGGTTAATCATACAGTGATTATTATTACATTCAAACAAAAATTGGAATTTAAATCATTTAATTTCTGGCAGACAAGTCCCCTAGAAAAGTTTTTATTTTTTTCTGTTTTTAATTATTTAATTTCTAGAGGTTAATCACATAGTAATTGTTATTACCTTTGGAATTTAGATCACTTAGTTTCTGGCGAATACGTCCCCTAGAAATTTTTTTATTTTTACATAATTTTTAGTTATTTAATTTCTGAAGGTTAGTCACACAGTAACTATTATTACCTTCAAAGAAGGTTTAGAGTTTAGATCATTTAGTTTTTGGCGGATTCATCCCATAGAAATTTAAATTTTTGTATTATTTTTAATTACTTAATTTCTGAAGGTTAATCACACAGTAACTGTTAATACCTTCAAATAAATTTCTGATAGAAATAATACTCAACAATATACGTATTTTTTCATTTATTAAATCATTTATTTTGTGAGGGAAAATCCCTCAGAAATTTTATAATTTTTTTTATTATTTTATTTCTGATGGAAAATCACTCAGTAAATTTTATCATAAAAAACTAACTTCTTGCTTTTATTTATTTTTAACTTTAAAATATTTCAGGCTGAAAGATCACCAAGTAAAGAAATTTAATGTTTCTGGCGGAAGATGCCGACAGAAACTTTTCTTTGTGTCTTATCACACAAAAAATCGACCGCTATTAGTCTGCCGTAAAATCCTACAGAAATTTCCGGCAGAGTCGTGTCCGCCAGAAATATCCGCCGGTAATTTATATTTTTCTTGTAGTGACATTGATCGTGTGAAATTCTTAGGTTTGTATTGATATTGTAACGCATAGACATTGGGTGTTGTTATTAGAACCTTGTAAGTGTTATTGGAGGATACTAGTATAATTTTATTTGACAAAAAAAAATGGATAGTGTTTATATCTTTAAAATATTTTTAATGCAATGTGGACCAATAAGGTCTGAAAGAAATGTGAGGTCTGTGGTTAGATAACATTCGTTCCCACATGTCTTGATGACCAAAGTGCATATCGCTCAAAATGGCAGGTTAGATTACAGTACATAAGACTGAAATATTTCATAAAATGGTCCGAGCATCAAAATGGCATGTTAGAGTACATTTCACAAGACCAATATGTCAATCACAAAAAAGAATTTGGGCCAAAAGGTCTAAACAGGCTAACGGCCCACAAAATGACATGTAAATAATTCATGAAATGGGCTCAACATCAAAATAGCACTTTATAGTAAAGTGCATATACACAACTTCATCTTCACAAAAGAATTTTAATCACCCCCTGCATTGCGATTGGCAATTATGGTTGTTTCCTAGAATTAATCCTCTGGAAGTGTACCTTGCTCCACCATCTTTGTGCCCTTGATTCAACATCCTTTCTCATGTCATTGCAAGAACCATTTAGAAGACGCATGGCAAATAGCATCCTCACATGGTTAGGTTTCATCTGGTAAAAAATATTATAAATTATCGACATAATTATTTTTAATACACACAATTTATATGAAAAGAAACTTAAATATGCGGAAAACATAGAATTCCAGTAATGATCGGGGTAAATGTATGTTGCATGCTTATCCACTGCATCACCTAGTCAGCGGAGTCTCGACTGTCAAGTATATGTGCAAGTATTAGATCACTTAATTTGTATAGATGAATTTAGATGTAGTAACAATTTATAACAAGAGATGACACACCTATGCTCCTGATTAGGAATGCCCTTTGCATCCAGTAATTCCCACCCATTAGATTTGTGTAATGGAGGCAATCCAACATTAGCATAGCACTCGGAGGACATGAGGACATGATGCTGGCCAAGATATTTGTTTGTAATTTTTATTGAACTTTTTGAATTATTAAGATTCATATGGCAATTACATATTGCAAGTATAAAATAATAGTAACAGTAATCACTATGGTTCGTATATTTTGTTTCTTATCATCCATCTTATACTCGTCCAAGTGAGAGTCTAGGTGATACACAACTTGGTCTCGAACACACATGACCATTAGGTACCAATGGGAGAGATGTTCATCATCGGGTCGTTCCACATGCTTGCTTACCCCAGGCTCTCTTATTGGCACATATATCTGCCAATTTGATAAAAACATAAATAAGCTGTTAAATAATAGCACTTGATCCACTTATTGTTGTTGCATACAGTCCTGAAATGTAAATGGCATGTTCATGTAATCATTCCACCTTATATGAATATTCAAGTATAATTGATTATAAAGTGAAGTGATTTATATTTTCATTAATAAAAGATCATTATTACATAATGGAGGAGATGGAATAATAGTTATACCACCAATGCATCTTCAAAGATATAATTTACTTACATATTTAATATCAGGTGTGGGCTTCATATAGTTTTGGACATATTTGTGCACCAAATCACCTTCCATTGCATAGTCAAGTGCATCATCCTACGCATGTCAAGACAACAGCATATTTTAGATGGTTTGTGCATTCTGAAAGACTTAATTTCGTTTACATTTGTGTAATAGATATGAGAAAAGAGTATACCGCAAATGATGGTGGTAAAGTCCACACTTCCTTCAAAGTTATTTGTTCTTGTTCACTAGCACACTTTACCGCTTTCCATTCTAGTATCTGCACATTGGGAAGAGTTGTCTGAGTTCACAAATTGGGTCAAACTTAACTTCTGGACAGTTACAGGGTACAAAATGGAATGCATCCACTCACAGTTGAGTTCAATAATTGAGCTGGGCAAAATCCCCATAGATCTTTGCGTGTTCCTTATTTGTCCCCAATTTTTACAAAAACCTCACTAAAAAATTAAGACAAAACACCTAAATTAGTCCCTGCAAAACTTCTCATCGGACAAAGTAGTCCCTCCAAAATCAAAAGTTCAAAATACATCCATCAAAAATTAAAACGCCGGACAAATTGGTCCTCTAAGACAAAATTAGTCAAATTAGTCCCTCAAGATTCATGGAAATTGTCAAATTAGTCCCTACTAATTAAAAATTTTGGACAAATTAATCCTCCTATTGTAGGGACCAATTTGACCATTTCCATGAATCTTGAGGGACTAATTTGTCTAATTTTTTCTTTGAGAACCAATTTGTCCGATATTTTAATTTTGGAGGGATATATTATGAATTTTTTATTCTGGAGGGACTAATTTGTCCAATGATAAGTTTTGCAGGGACTAGTTTGGATGTTTTGTCAAAAATTAAATAAGGGAGTTATATTTACTAATATTTAGTAACGAAAATTATTAAATTAAATAAATTCACAATAATATTGGTACATACTCGGGGTCATTGTCAATGCAGAAGACGTACGAACAAATTTGGAGCTGATGCTCCCTCAACTGCATGTCAAATGTTGGTGTAAATTTGCATCGTATGATCTGTGTGCACATAATTATTCGTATCACCTATATACATTGACTTATAATTATCTCCAAGCGGTGGTTGGGTGCTCAGCTAATGACAGCCACATACCTTGGGTATCTCAAAGCATGTGGCACTTCCAGAAGGCAACTTTGTAGTGTTTGTCATCATAGATGCTACGGTTTGGCCTCCCTTTGTAATAAGAGAGGTGTTGCTTGACTGTCCTTTCATGTCTCATGTTCGCTACAATTGGACCCTAGGGTTCTTTGCGCTTTTGGTTGTAACAGGGGTGGGAGAGTTGAGTAATTTTCTCTTATGCTCTTGGTTGGATACAGTTGGTGAACCTTGCAGGTTGTATAATAATAAACAATTTAGGGTACTCCTGCACACAAAAGGCTATGACAACAAAGGTTCATACGGTCCTACCATGTGACAATCAAAACTTTAATGGGCCTTAGTTATTCCGCCCCCACCCAAAAAAAACTAACATTTCAACCTACAAAAAGATAAAAAAAAAATATGTACAACATAGATGCAGCCCATTAGTGAAATGTTAGGTCCAAATGAAGTTTCATTGTAGCTCATTAGTGAAATGAACTCATGTACAATAATGGGCCTTGGTTATTTCGCCCCCCACCCAAAAAAAAAAATCCACTTCAGCGAAGAAAATATATATAAAAACTATATGCACATGAGTGATGGCATGTCCGTACAATCACAACCATAGAAGAAATACATATTGAAATGAACTCATGTACAATATTGAAATATTTTAACCAAGAAAAAAAAAATATATATATATATATATATTACATGCACATGAATGATCCTAATGGAGCGTCATTTAAAAGTTGGTGGTGCAAGGAACTGTTTTTGGTGGTGCAAAGAGCGTCAATTACTAGACTGACGTAGTAAGTCTCAGCAAAAGGTTCTTCAATAATGTTGCTTTTTGTAGGATTTTCAGTGTGTTGATCTTCGGTGCTTGGACCGCCAAAGGAAGCGTGTGGTGACGGCCTACATGTTTGCAACATCTCAGCACTGTAACACAAGGAAAAATAAGGACACTTTAGAATGCAACGTTAGAACATCATTTCTATTACATGATGAAGATATAATGAAAAATTACAAGAGTGCAACTTACGTAGCAGGCACTAATGATGGACGAGAATCTTCGAGCAAACAAGGAGGATTGACTTGGTTGTCCATTGCAAATGGAAAAGGGGTTCTGGAAGAAGGTATTTTGCAATTGTGGAATACTACCTTTGCTAGTGGATACGGTACTCAACTTTTGTTACCCGACCTATTTAACTAATTGATCCCAAGGACCAATGTTAAAAGCACATATTTAGTTTGCTAGATACATGCATAATAACATCCTATATTTGCATGAAAATGGACATCTGACACAACAGGCTCCAATGTGTTCCCCTTCACAAACCATACCCTTATACGTGTTAGCATTTATTAACGAACCACACCATGGTTACCACTAGACTATAGTTAAATTTTGTTCAAGTCAAATTGGCACTTCAAGGACACAAAGAAATTTTATTGTTAATTATTACTTTCTAGTGAACAATCTAAATTATGCAATGATGTTAGATTATGTGTACAATATAAATTATAGCATTATTAAAATTCAGTTAATTAAGAATTAATAAACCGTTACATATGAAATTTGAATTTCTTTGCATGAGGCTACATAATAAAAAATAATAATAATAATATAAAATAAATAATGTAAAATTTTCACATTAAAATAAAAAAGTAAATAATTACACAAAGGTAAAAAATTCTAATTTTTTTATACATGTATAAAAAGTGTATTATGTATTGATGTTGGATTTATTTTAAATGAGTTAGTTAAATCTTTTACTTGTTACTATAAAAAGTTACATAAAACATTATAGATAGTCATAATTTTGTAAGTATTTAGTTTGAATGAATCATGCTTCAGTTTCTTTAGTTGTTATTTATTATTGTTTCTTTCAGGTTTGTTTAATTAGTATAAACATTTAAGATTTTGCATGTTTCTAATGTTGGATTATATGTATATTTTTAATGAGTTCTAATATGGGTTGATATTGAAATTTTTTAAAAATGCTATAAACTAACTACTATTAAAAAATAATAAATTCAGTTTGATATATTTTTACTAAATAAAAATGTATGAACATATAAACCATGATTAATAATGATAATTTTAATTAGTAATTGAAGTATTAATATATTATTAAAATTATTAATGAGGAGGAATGGTAGTTTTGATAATATATTAGCTAATTTGTCATTTAATAAAGAGTGTTATTAACCAAAAGAGAGTGATAATAATTATTCTCTAACTTCTAATATGATATGAAGATAATTAGGATAAATTAGTTAAAATTTTGTTATTAAAAGGTGTTGAAGCCACAAGTGCCCTTGCTATCAACTCCACACGTGTACAAGGTTTCAATTATCCATTGTCCCACTGAGTGGATACCAATCATGCTATAATGTTGGATTTTCTATACAATATAAATTCTAGTCCTGTAAAATAAGTTTACTCAGTTATATTGTTAATTTCAACTAATACCATTTATAATTATATGTAAATTTTTAAATTATTGGCATGAAGACACACATTATGACATAATAATATAAACTTATTATGGTAAAAGGAAATCATTAGGTCACACTTGTTCTATATTTTAAAATTCCAAAATTCCTTCCAAGCATGTGTTTACTACACTAACAAGAATTTGATAAAAATACTACAATCTATTCTTGGAATTGATCGACATATCAATGAAGGGGGTGGTTGCATGTTAACTTTTGAGCAATTCGTATTTTAGCTTAGATGGATTTGGGATGATAATGAACACATGCATGAAGACGTACATCATGCACAAATCACCCTTCAGCCAAAGTTTACTTTAGTGCACGTTGTATTATAATGTGATAGCTACCTTTAATTAATATTATGATATGTTTCATGTGTGTGTCCCTTTATTTTGATGAAATTTATGACTGCATGGAGTATTATTAAATGCACCACCACCTAACTCAATAAATTCGGTGGTTAGGGTATAATTAAGTGTACCTATGTCTTCCCACCACAATCCACCACACTAATTGCAAAAACCCTTCGCCTATTTACATGGCCATATGTTTGTGTTGAACTATTCAATCTCGTTCCTGGCATATCAAGACTTCAACTTCATAATAGAAAATATATGGCTCCAAGAATCAGAAAGTTCTATGTTGTGCTCAACGGGAGGAAGTCCGGAATTTACGGAGATTGGTTCGATTACCATGCACAAGTCAATGGTAGCTCTGGAGCAGTGTATTGTTCTTATAATACACTACAAGAGGTTGAAGTTGCATGGGCATCAAGGGACAACAATGTTAGAAACATAATGCAATCTAGCATACTTGAGTCTGAAGCAAGTTCATCTTCAGGTTAGATTAACCTTAAACCATCTTAAGATATCATATTAATTCATTTATCACGATTTCTAATTTTCTTCAAAGTGCAAATGTTGGTCATCATTAAGTATAATTGTGGTTTCATGCCACTTAATAAAGTAACTACTTTATATTATATTATTGTATGCACTAACTTATTTGCATGAAGATCAGTTAAAGCCAAATTTTTTCGTGTAGGGAAGCAATCTATCGAGTTTGTTGATGAAACACCAAATAATTATGTTGCTCACTTCAGCATGCAAGCTATGTTGTGGCAAGTGTGTAACACTTTAAAGGTTGGGGGGCCTACATTTACCAAGCAAGATGTTGTGGTGCATAATGGACAAATATTTTGTCGTTATCGTGCTTCTCTTTCGATAAGGCTTACTGGTAGGCCACCGGTTTCTATGGGTCAGTATGCAACTACAGATGAAAGAACTCGTGAGGACGTCGTCGTTGAGTTGCTCAGACGTGTTGTAGCATGTTGGGCCGCAAGATAAGTGACTTTAACTATCACAACATTACATTGTATGAGAACCAAATAGCTAACTTGGAGGCGGAGAACTTTGATCTAATATTGGAGAATAGAAGGCTAAAACAACAGTAAGGGCATTGACCAGGAATGTCAACATGTAGGGTCATTGACAATTTATTATGCATTTCTATTATCCCTCAACTCTTTATGGTTTTTAATTTGTGTTTCATGCTAGAGAAGATCATGTCTAATGGTTAACGCACTTTTCAACTAATACCACTACACCTTATGTTTTCAATTTCCGTTTGAATGATATGGATTATATAGCAATTTCCTATGAAACAATATCTACAATATATACACCACAAAGTACGTACAATGTTACTCACCAGCATTCATGACCAGCACATCATATACTAAGATGCACTTGATGACCATTTTAATTAATTTATGAACATTTATGCACTTTATTAATTCAAGCATGTCACACACAAATCATATTTTGATATTTTGCATATATATATATAATGAAATAACATCTTTCCTTAGGATTTTTAACTATGGGTTTAAATTTTAATATATAACTAGGGTTTAATGTTTATAATTTTGATATTTAATTATTTACATTTTAAGGTTTAGAGGGGGTACGATTTATGGGAATAAGGAAAAAGGTATAAGGGGTTAGGGTTTAAGAATTTTGAGTTTAATTGGTTAGGGTTTCAAATTAAAGCTATAAAGGGGTTAGGGTATAGGGTAATTGTAAACACCGTATTTTGTCCGGATATTTATAAAAAAATAGAAAAACACAAAAAAATAGAAAAATAAAAAAAAAGATATCAAAATTGCAATTAGATCAAATTTAATGCAAATCAGGTGTAATTAGGAATAATCACAATTAACTCAAAATCAAATAAAGTCAATCAAAATAAAATTAGACATAATCAATTAGAATCAATCAAATAAAATTAAATATTAATCAAATATCAATAGCATTAATTTTAGATATAACCTTAATATCTATAAAACACAATAAAAACCAAGAACATAGGGGAACAAAAAGGACTATCAGAGAAAAACTTTACAAGACAGCCACCTCCCTCATCTAACCATCGCAACACCTCCACCATCGCCTAACCATCCGCATCAGTCAAGCATCAGCAGTACCGCCGCGCTCTGTTCCTCCTTCCTCGGTCTCTGTCCTTCCCTCTACTCTCACCATCGCAGCTCCTCCCCATGGCAGCAGCGACAGAAGCAATCTAGGAGCGGCGTCGTGCCCAACTCCGTGACCGCCGCGACAGCAGCCATTCATCGCTCACAGGTTTCGCACACTTTACACCCCTCACTCTCCTCGACGGCACTTCCTTCTCTTTCGCTCTCTCGCCCCACCGCGACGGAAAAAGCTCCTCTCTGCCTCCCTTCCTCCGGCCGCTGTTCTCCCCTCGCCTCTTGATCCTGCGGTCGCCGCTCCTCCTTAACCGTCACTCCCTGTCACCCGACCATCCGTACTCAGCCATGGCTTCTCCTCCCCGCACTAGCAGAGCCAGCAGCTTCCAACTGCCGCTCCTCTCCTGGCCGCCGCGGCTGCTGGGGTTTCTCCCTCTCACATCTCCCTTTTTTTTTTAAAAAAAAAAAGAAAAGAACCCTAGATCTATATCTGTAGATCTATGTGTGAAATGTTTGTGTGTGTGTGTTGTATATGTGTAAGTTTATTATTATTATTATTATTATTTACATAAATTCTCTTACAACTCATTACCTCATTGTATGATTTAATCATCCTCGGAGATCATAAATTGTGGGGTATTTGTACGAGTCGCATCGCCCTGCACCCTAAATCTTTTTTCCTAATATCATCAAATATACTATTTCATTTTCAAAAACAATTTATTTTATTTTAATTAAAATCAAAACAAATCCTACAAAATCTTTTTTACAATTAATAATATCGTTGTATGATTTAATCATCCTCGGTATGTTAAAGTGGGGGTACTTGTGCGAATCATATCGCCCTGTATCCTAAAAATATCTTGTTTTAATAAACAAATTCTCTTTTTTTATTTAATTTATTCTCTTTCAATTAAAATTAAATCAAAATTCACAAAATCTTTTTACAATTTATTACTTCGTTGTATGAGATAATCATCCTCGTAATTTTAAATTGTGAAGTACTTGTACGACGCATAACTCGTCCTGTACTCAACATTTTCTAAAAATAATACCAGCACACAAGCATTTTCTACAAGAACGACGTGGGTTTGAGTTCCTCATTACACCGGAGGATACGTCGGCGCATGCTACAACCTGTCAACCCAAACTTAATCTTTAAATATTTTTGTTTCTTTTTTTAATATTATTTTATTATGTGTTTATTTTAATAACTTAAAGGGGAAATTAAATATTATTAAATTATAAATATATATCTGCATAATTTGCTCTAAGGTAACCTTATTTATACGGATGTATTATTAGGGGTGTAGTGAGATTAAATTATCACCCTTCCTTAATCATAATTCGACTCCCGAACCTTATCTCTAAAAAGATCAGTTTGCAACAAAATAAAGGTTTTCCAATTTTCCCATAATTAAAATTGGTGGCGACTCCATTTTTCTCCATTTTTAGTCACGGCACCCCTCGGGGACGTTGTGACAGTTTGGCGACTCCACTGGGGACCTTCGAGAGTTAAGCCTATTAGAGTAAGTTATGCAAATATTTATAATTTTTAATATCTTAATTTCCCTTTTACACTAACCTTTTTTATTTATCTTTTTTTTTTCTTCGTGTCTTTGTGCTTTATTATTATTATTTTTCTTTATATGCAAACCTTGTGCTAGAAGTGTTGTTTAGGCTCAACGTTCAACTGCTCCTCACACACAGTACACTATCACAAACACGGCTCTATACCCGAGCCTTGGAAACCCATAGAGCTAGAAGGTGTTTCATCGTTGACCTTGTGAGGCTTATGCTTCCCTGACAGTCGATGACTCACCGCTCAAGTTGTTACCGGAACTATGGATTGTCATCTTGTGACATTAAATGTCCATGTGGTTAATTCCGTAGAAATGGGACTTTATCTTATCGATAAAGGCAACTTGGGGACCATGTTCGAATAGGATATAGATCCAACCCATCACTAGTACTACTCTAGCACACCAAAGGAGCATTTTCTTTTATTTTAATCTTTATGTCTTACCATGCATCTCATGCTCCTTGAATTTTCTCAGCTCCTTCCTGAGACATGGGTGGAGAAGGTAGTGGTGGAGGATGCATGGCTTGGTCAGCAACTTGAATCTCAGAAGGCTGATCAATTTTCTTTGGATGTCATCCATTTTCTGAGTCAGAGACTCAGCATCCACACCAGCAACCTCAGTCGTGGTTGCTTCTAAAGGATCCGCTACAGAAGCTTCAGGTTGCTTCTTTTTGGGCTCCTTCCTTGAGCTTCCAGCGTCTGGGGTGCAATGTTCCACCCGGAACCTTGTTGCATCTTCCTCAGAAGAGGAGTCAGCAGTATTTCCTCCTTGCCCTTGGATCATCTTTGATAATTCTAAGTTGCAATTATCCCACGATAATTTACTTTTTGAGTTTGACCAAATGCTTGAGAAGGTTGACTTCTGGAGTTGGTCTTCTCAGAGGATTTGATAGGGTGTAAGAGGGATATGCTTATGCAGATGTCATGTTTATGCAATGCATTTAATTTGAAAAATGTTTTCACACAATTAAATCAAATATGCATATACATAGTTCATACATATTTCACACACAGCAACAATTTGCATATAATGTTTTAGTTTCAGAAATACCTCACTTTGGAGTTGAATGTGATCCTTGAGGATTTTGATTTCTGGTGCCAAAAGTGATTCTGAGTTCACTTTCTGAGACTTGTTGCTTGAGGGGAATATTCAGAGTCTTCTTTGAAATAATTCTTTCCAGGAATTGCCCATAGTTGCTTTCTCATCTTGCTAGGTTTCTCAGAAGTTTTTGTAGAAGCTTCGGAGAGCTTCTTAGATGGACTTCCTTTCAGAAGGCTTCACCACTTTCTGAATGTATGATTTGCAATGAGTCTAGGATATCCTGCCAACAATCTTCCAATTTGATTTGCTTGATGAGAATGAGATGAGCACTCCAAGTTCCTTAGACAATTCTTCTTGAAAGAGTTTTGTAGCTATTGTAAAGAATGATAAATCAGACTTTTTATAAGCTTGATCCATCTCAGCTTGTTCTCAGAAAAGATTCTTCAGAACCCTCTTGAATTCTCCACTGAACTCATTTGTGTGTTGAGTTCTATTAACTTTAGTTGAACCTGCAAGATAAAGCAGTTTCTGGTACCCATTGAATTTCAATTGGGTCCTTTCTTGGTTAGTTGAAGTGAATATATATTAAGTCAATAAACCGAGATAAAGTGTTTTCATGAAAATACACTCAATGAACTCTTAGAATGAGTGAGAGTAAGATTTCTTAGCTGGCTTTCTCAAGAAGGTCAGATTTAAGGTTAAGAAACCTAACTCATCTGAAATCTTGCGAACACTCACTTTACTTCAGGAAAATGATGTAGAGAAGATGGAGCAAATTTCACATCAGAAACCTAATAGATTCTGTGGTGCCTTAGATATTCAATTATGAATGAGAACATTCAATAAGTTGAATTTGTTTACTTTCGAAATGATCTTCTCATGCATGTTTATCACCTTTTTGAAAGGATACACCACTTTAGAACAGGTGAGAAGTAAAGTATTCTCAGTTTTTGAATTAGCCTGATGAGAGCTCTTACTTACACTTATCATAAAGCTCATGTGAGCAAGAAAGCATTTTCAAGATAGTTATCAGTAAGTGTATATTTGTAAAAGAATGATCTTGAAATCAGATTCAAAATAAATAATTTACAAATCTGGATTGGTCAAGAGAGTAAGATATGCAGGATATGCAATTCTGCTTTCTCAAGAGATATAAAATTGCAAGAGAGCAAAATATAGTTGAAGTCGACTTGATATATCTTTTGAAAAGAGAATTTTAACTCATAAAGACAATTTTCAGAAATTCGAATAAGAAAAAGTTTGTTTTGAAAAAGTATTCTCATACATATGATGAATTGGCTTTCTCAATCCTTCATTGGACCTTTTAACCTCTGCAATCGTGAGATTGCTCAACCCTAGAGGCCTGACTCTGATACCAATTGAAGGTGTGTGTTAGCACGAGAAGGGGGGGTTGAATCGTGCTTAGATTTTCAAAATACTCTTCTAAAACTTTTTCTTTCAAAAACACTTCTCAGAAGGGTATCCTTCTGAGTCGCAGCGGAGAGTCCTTCTGAGAAAGTAAAGTTTCTCAGAAACTTTGCTTTCTGAGAAGATCAACCTTCTTGGTGATTTCTGAAACTTGTAGATTATAACTATCAAGTGTAAATACTTGTAGTTATAATGAAAGAGAGTTAGTATAATAATAACTATATTAACATGATAATATATTCAAGATATACATGAGATATTAACATAGCTGTAGCAACTAGAAACCATGTATAGAGATACTTTCTAGATAAGTTATCTAATATGAAGAATTAGGAACTTATTCAAGATAATATCTACGCACATAATAATATACTATAGACTTCAGAAACACATTCTTGTTCAAAGAGAAATGGTCATAGAACCTCAGAAACCTCATACGAAGTTTCTGATATTACTTTCTGGTGAGAGCATAATTTGTACTGGTTCATTACGTTATTAATATCTCTCACCACAGTCATCGAATCAAAGATCCAACCGTTCAAATGTTAGAACTATGTGTCCTTAACATTCTCATAAATTTTCAGCTCGATCCAACGGTTAACAAATCCGTATATGAAGAATTACGATGACTGGTTTATAGAAAATCTGCTCTAAGAACTCATTATGTTCTTGCACGTTTTCACTTCAAAAGTTGTCTTTCTCTCTGATGTAATTTTCTGATAGAAAAAGCTAGTTAATATCATGCATCTTATACTTTATATAGAGTGTGAATTAAGATAAAGATTAAGCAACTAGAAATTAAACTAGCAATAAAGTTCAGAGAGAAGTATAGAGAGTGAACACAATTTTATACTAGTTCGGCCAATGATGCCTACATCCAGTTCTCAAACAATTGTTTGAGTTCCACTAACTTTCTTCAAAGTTACAGATATTATCAAGCCTTCTCAGGCTCTCTCAAGTATTCTTTCTTATAGCCTCTTCAGGCTTTGTAGTGAATATTCTTTCCACAAGCCTTTCCAGGCTAAGCATGGATATTCTTTCCTATCGAAGCCTTCCCAGGCTCCCTCAGGATATTCTTCTTATTGTGTCTTCCCAGGCAACCTTGCCTTTAACACGTAAAGGACTTCCACCACTTCACAACCCAAAGTGGATTTCCTTGCCTCATTACGAGGACTTCCTTGCCTTAAACAATTAAGGACTTTTTACTCCACTCTTATAAGTAAGAGATTAGTATTCTTTCATCAAGCCACTTCTGGCTTCTCTTGCTTAACTCAACACCATGAGCAAGACTAGTATTCTTTGATTGGCCTCTTCAGGCTACTTGCTCATTCACCATGAGACTTTTACAAGTATTCTTTTCCTAGCCTCTTCAGGCTCTAATTGCTCAACTCCACATGAGTGAGACTTTTACAAATAAATACAGATTTGTGTTTGAAAAGTGTGTGCGTAAAGCACTTACAAACAAATGCTTAAGGACTTTGAATGAACAAAGGATATCCTTAAACAACTCCTATTCAAAGCTTGCAACAGCAAGGATGTTATCTAATGAAAGAATAAGAATAGAAGATTTCTAGAAATTTTCTTTTGAGAGAAAATTTCTCTTCTACAGAATCTCGGGTTTCTCAAGGAATATGAGTAGAAAAGATTTGATTTGATTCCTTAGAGTGACCCTAGATGCTGTTAGTGATGTGTTATAAAGTTGAATTAATGTTCTAACATCACTAGGAAATTTGGCGGCATTGCAGCAACGTGCAAGCCCACTTTGTGTCTTGTTGGGAGCTTATTTATAGCCTTTTCCAGATTATAGCCGTTGTGCACAACTCCCAAGACTTTCTGATATGTCCTTCTGAGAGACTACCTTCTGAGAGTCTTCTGAGAGGACTGTCTTCTGAGAGCTTTCCGAGAGTACTGCCTTCTGAGAGCTTTCTGAGAGGACTGCTTTCTGAGAGCTTTCCGAGAGTACTGCCTTCCGAGAGCTTTCTGAGAGGACTGCTTTCTGATGGTCAACAATCACCAATTCAAGGGAGTCTTAGAAGCACAAAGAAGACTTTTTGTCGATAAGCAAGCAAAATAAATAAATAAACAAAAAAATAAAAAACATACATAAGGATTTGAATTTGACTTCAATCAAACCATTCGAATGAACATGCATGCTCTTCTCACCTTGTCATTCTCCACTACCTCTCCACATCATCTTCTTTACCACTCTTAAAACCACCTTTTCTTCCCTTCACATAGACATACCCCATGCAGATGATATTGAGAACCCAGGTATCGATCTTTGTACTATGATGATATTGCAAAAGCATGGTCTTGATAGAAATCAAAGGATATGCAACTGACCTGCCCATGTATTCAACATAACGACAGATGATCAAGCAACTAATCACTAAAGGAAAAATGACATTTCAAACACCCATATTCAATCTTTAATCAGGGTAATTCATTAACTTTTGGTGTAATAGTTGCGACTCCTGAAGAAAAAGTAGGATGGACTTCGTTTTAGCCACAACAAGCTAGCACAACAAAGAAGAATGAATCGTTTGATCCTAGAACATTTTGACATCGATCGAGCACAAAGATTTCTCTCTTGAAACATCAAAGAAATAGCCAACAAAGTCGGTTGGTTCACACGCTGAAGACAAAAGAGAGAGCAAGAAGAGAACAAAAAAACTCACTAGACCGAAAAACTAAAAAATGGTCTAGGCAAAGTTAGAGTTAACAACATGACTCTCTAGACCAAACAAATTCAAGAAACGGTCTAGGCAAAGTTATCAATGTTGCTCACTAGACCCAAAAACTCAAGAAACGGTCTAGGCAAAAATTAGAGCAAACATAAAGGGCTCGCTAGACAAAAAGCTAAGATTAGCAGTCTAGACAAAAGTTAGAGCCATAAAAAACAAGGTGGATTGAAAACCTGGAAGGACGATCTAGTAGAGAATCAAACGATGCCACACTGGGGCAAATTGAGTTTCGACGACAATAGAAAAGACATCATCATAGAATATCAAGAATCAACAAACCAATGGTAGGTCATAGCATAACAAGTATATCATCATAGTCAAGAGATTGATAAATGGGTACTCAAATAAAATTTGCACCACACATAACAAACCCTAACTCTCATTTTTCTTCTCTCATACATTTCTAAATCCAAACCCTTCATTCTACCATTTGTTTCACACCTCCCAACATCTTCCATCACACATCCCTCATAACAAAACCTAATTCTTATCCTCCTACATTCTTCTTGTCTCATCCATTTCTAAATCCAAGCACTTTATTTTACCATCTGTTTCACACCTTCCATTATCTTCCATCACAAACCCCTCATAACAAAATCTAACTCTCATTCACCTACATTATTCTTCTCTCATACATTTCTAAATCCAAACCCTTCATTCTACCATTTGTTTCACACCTCCCAAGATCTTCCGTCACTAAACAACCCATCCTTCTTGAGCATGCATAATCAACTATATCAAGTCAAAAGTCCGATCCAAAAACTCGCTAGATCGAAAACCCAAAAGGGCGGTCTAGGCAAAAATTAGAGCACAAAAAAAAACAAAAAAACAAAAGCTCGCTAGATCGAAAACCTGAAAAGGCAATCTAGGCAAAAATTAGAGCAAAACAAATACTAAATGATGTTTGCTTATCACAGACAAAAATGTCAATTCCAGAAAGACTAAAGATTCTGAGGAAAGTCAAGGCTACGAAAAGAAGACAGAATAAATGACATACTAAATGAAAGAAACTCACTTGCTAGGAGAATCAAAGAGGAGAAAGAGCAGCAACAAAACAGTCCCCCCTGGGCCGCTCACCACCGTCACTGGCTCGTCATCACTACGATGCACGACCACTCCTCCATCTCGGTCGTCATCATCATCAAGACTCTGATCGGCAGCAACAACAACATGGAGACAACAGCAACAATGGCAGTAGCTGCGACCAACTCCAGAGGCGAATCAGATCTGCAACGTCTTCCTCCATCGGTGTCCGTTCAAGCTCCGCCCTCTGTGGCACCTCGCGTCCCAATGCCGCCACCGCGAGGAGCCTCTGTTCCCAGCCGCAAGCTCTTGTTTCTCTCTTTGCAGTTCTCGGCTCGCTCTCTCACATCACCGCTTGGTCCCACACCACCCACCACCATCACCTCCGTTCATCGCGACTACTACCATCCACCCATATCGAATCACCAACCACTTCAAATTTCACAACAAAATATCAGTTTACAAATAGAATCAAAGGGATCGAGCTCTCAACACAAAACATCTTGGATCAATCAAACAATAAAACATCTAAAAGGACGATGATCAAGTACCATACACTGGGGCAAATTTTATGGCGTCATTTTCATTTAGAGCATATCATTCATCACACTAGGGCTAGATTTTGTTGTGTCTCTAGTATCAATGCACATCACACCCACGTTACACACATCATGCATCAATTCATTCATTTGTTATGTCTCCAACATCAATGCATATTACATCCACGTTACACATCCATGCATTCATCAGAACTGGGGCAATTGAGATGTGATTTACAACAAGGGAAATCTACCTCTCAGTTAAAATCATGTCATACCCTTTTAATCATGCATTATAAACATCTTTTCTAGATCATCTGCATAGCTTGCAAGGAGACCAAGATAATTTGCTAGCATTATCATCATCACATTCAGCACACACCACATGCAACATCTTCATTTCTCAGCATCAACTTTACGTTTTTTTGCCTCGATGTTTATTTTTCATGCCTCGATGTTTATTTTCCTGCCTCGATGTTTATTTTTCATGCCTTGATGTTTATTTTTCATGCCTCGATATTTATTTTCATGCCTCGATATTTACTTTCCTACATCGATGTTTACTTTGGTGCCTCGATGTTTATTTTCCTGTCTCGATCTTTATTTTCCTGCCTCGATGTTTATTATTCATGACTCGATGTTTATTTTCCTGCCTCGATGTTTACTTTCCTGCCTCGATATTTATTTTCCTGCCTCGATGTTTATTTTCCTGCCTCGATGTTTATTTTCATGCCTCGATGTTTACTTTCCTGCCTCGATGTTTATTTTTCTGCCTCAATGTTTATTTTTTCCTGCCTCGATGTTTATTTTTCCTGCCTCGATGTTTACTTTAATGCCTCGATGTTTACTTTCCTGCCTCGATGTTTATCTTTCTGCCTCGATGTTAATTTTCCTGTCTCGATGTTTTTTTGTGTATCTTGCCTCGATTTATTTTCTGCATCAATCACAAGTTTTCACACACACACCTAGCAAGCATTTCTTTCAACCACAAGCATTTCTTTCAACAACAAGCATTTCTTTCACAACAAGCATTTCTTTTAACAACAATCGTTTCTTTCAACAGCGAACATTTCTTTTAACAACAAGCATTTCTTTTACCACAAGCATTTCTTTCAACATTAAACATTTCTTTCAACAACAAACATTTCTTTCACAACAAGCCTTTTTTTTCAACAGCAAGCATTTCTTTCAACCACAAGCATTTCTTTCAACAGCAAACATTTCTTTTAACAACAAGCATTTCTTTTACAACAAGCATTTCTTTCAACAGCAAACATTTCTTTTACAACAACCATTTCTTTTAACAAGAGTTTCTTTCAACAGTAAACATTTCTTTCAACAACGAACATTTCTTTCACAACAAGCCTTTTTTCAACAGCAAGCATTTCTTTCAACCCCAAGCATTTCTTTCAACAACAAGCACTTCTTTCAGCAACAAGTTTTTCTTTCAGCAAACTGTGTTCATTTTCACCAAGTCCACTAGCATCTGTCATCAAATTTGGACAAAATACGTGTTTATATCTTTACTTGTCCTTTACTAATTCAAAAGCTACAACTTTCTCAAATTAGTACTGAACAAGTAAAGAGGGGCAACTGTAAACACCGTATTTTGTCCAGATTTTTATAAAAATAGAAAAACACAAAAAAATAGAAAAATAAAAAAATAGATATCAAAATTGCAATTAGATCAAATTTAATGCAAATCAGGTGTAATTAGGAATAATCACAATCAACTCAAAATCAATAAAGTCAATCAAAATAAAATCAGACGTAATCAATTAGAATTAATCAAATAAAATTAAATATTAATCAAATATCAATAGCATTAATTTTAGATACAACCTTAATATCTATAAAACACAATAAAAACCAAGAACACAGGGGAACAAAAAGAACCATCAGAGAAAAACTTTACAAGACAGCCACCACCCTCATCTAACCATCGCAACACCTCCACCATCGCCTAACCATTTGCATCAGTCAAGCATCAGTAGTGCCGCCGCGCCCTGTTCCTCCTTCCTCGGTCTCTGTCCTTCCCTCTCCTTTTACCACCGCAGCTCCTCCCCATGGCAGCAGCGCAGAAGCAACCTAGGAGCGGCGTCGTGCCCAACTCTGTGACCGCCACGACAGCAGCCATTCATCGCTCACAGGTTTCGCACATTTTACACCCCTCACTCTCCTCGGTGGCACTTCCTTCTCTTTCGCTCTCTCGACCCACCGCGATGGCAGAAGCTCCTCTCTGCCTCCCTTCCTCCGGTCGCCGTTCTCCCCTCGCCTCTTGATCTTGCGGTCGCCGCTCCTCCTTAATCGCCACTCCCTGTCGCCCAACCATCCACACTCAGCCATGGCTCCTCCTCCCCGCAGTAGCAGAGCCAGCAACTTCCAACCGCCGCTCCTCTCCTGGACGCCGAGGCTGCTGGGGTTTCTCCCTCTCACATCTCCCTTTTTTTTAAAAAAAAAGAAAAGAACCCTAGATATAAATTTGTGTGTGAAATGTCTGTGTGTGTGTTGTATATGTGTAAGTTTATTATTATTATTATTATTTACATAAATTCTCTTACAACTCATATCTCGTTGTATGATTTAATCATCCTCGGAGATCATAAATTGTGGGGTATTTGTACGAGTCGCTTCGCCCTGCACCATAAATTTTTTTTTTCCTAATATCATCAAATAGATTATTTCATTTTCAAAAACAATTTATTTTCTTTTAATTAAAATCAAAACAAATCCTACAAAATCTTTTTTACAATTAATAATATCATAGTATGATTTAATCATCCTCGATATGTTAAAGTGGGGGTACATGTGCGAATCATATCGCCCTGTATCCTAAAAATATCTTTTTTTAATAAACAAATTCTCTTTTTTTATTTAATTTATTCTCTTTCAATTAAAATTAAATCTAAATTCACAAAATGTTTTTACAATTTATTATTTCGTTGTATGAGATAATCATCCTCGTAATTTTAAATTGTGAAGTACTTGTACGACACATAACTCGTCCTGTACTCAACATTTTCTAAAAATAATATCAACACACAAGCATTTTCTACAAGAACGACGTGAGTTTGAGTTCCTCATTACACCGGAGGATACGTCGGTGCATGCTACAACCTGTCAACCCAAACTTAATCTTTAAATCATTTTGTTTCTTTTTTTAATATTATTTTATTATTTATTTATTTTAATAACTTAAAGGGGAAATCAAATATTATTAAATTATAAATATATATTTGCATAATTTGCTCTAGGGTAACCGTATTTATACAGATGTATTAGGGGTGTAGTAAGATTAAATTCTCACCCTTCCTTAATCATAATTCGACTCCCGAACCTTATCATAATTCGACTTCTGAACCTTATCTCTAAAAAGATCACATGGATTACTGTCCTCTTTCCAATCTGCACTGCTCGTATTATGAAACCAATTTTAAGGATTGGTGCATTACTTGTTGTGTATCCATCTGACATGATCGTACTACATATAAACAAGTATTGCCATTGTGGATGACTCTTTTTCTATGTTAGTACGTGCTGAAAAGGCCAAGACACCAAAATCTTGTCATATCTTTAGGACTAACTTTTATTAATTTATTACTCTTCAAGGGAAAAGGTCTGCAGTTCCGTACCAAGTTTGTACCACTACATTTAGACAACCCATAAATGTAACCAAATAATAATTAAATAATCAAATAATCTGGTTATTTTTAAAGTGGGCGCAACATTTCTTTATAGGTTTTAGGTGTGTCATGTTTTTTAAAATTGGACACATAGTATCTATAATTTGTTCATAATCGGTACCAATTTTCTTTCCACTTTTTCAAACATAGATAAAATTTCTCTAGTTAAGTTATTAAAAAAAATTATACAAACGTAAAAATCTGTAAATCATTATATATTTACAAAATTATAAATTATATTAAAAATAAGCTTATTAATTGTATAAGCTTATTTTATATTATAATGTATAAGCTTTTTATATAAATTGTAAATCATTAAAAAAAAATATACAATTGTCAACATCTGTAAATCATTATATATTTAACAAAATTATATTCATAGAATTTCTCTAGTTATAATTATTAAAAAAAATTATATATCTGTAGTCAATGTCAATTTACTTTATGATTATATATGTATTTCAATTAACAAATTAACATTTCAGCTAAAATCATTACATGAATTTTAAAAATAGAATAACTTGGGGTAGAGGTTCCCCACAATTACCCTTCACAATCACCCTGAGAAGGATGAATATATTTTTAAATGGAAAGAAACAACATGTGCAGATCACATGTTCAGCGCCTCATTCCAAATACAATAACTTAAGTATTTCATCTAGACTGTCATACGACAATATAGCTCAGTCTGCACAGGTAAAATTTTTTAATTATTATATACTACAACTTCAAATTTTATACTGTTTAGCCAATATACACCATAATATATAATATACAATTGATCTAGCTAAGAAATAACAAAGACATTGATAATTAAAAAAAATTTCAACATGGACAATAATACTGGCCCTCAAATGAAATCCACTAAATCGCCACTTACTATTGGCCTTACCTGACGTAAATAGTCCAAATTTATATATCGGATTCAAGGTTTTGTTCAATTCATCAACACTTTTCAATTACCACACATAATTTGATTAATATAACATTATTAACCTTCAAGGACTCTAAACAATTTTTTCCACATTCATCACATCAGCATCCATTACAATATAGATTCATGAAATAAAATACCTAACAACACAGGTTAATTCAAATCAGAACCTTAATTTCTAAGTGTGAACACCGTATTTTGTCTATCTTTTTTTACATTTTTCTACAGTAAATATAAAATCATCGTTTTTGACTCATTACTCTTTCTCGTCTAGAATCTTTTTTAATATATAAAAACAAATTTAGCAACCTTTTTCGTTCGTAATTCATCTTTTTGTTTGTAAATCATTTCTTGGTTTCATTTCTAAAATTAAAAAAAAAAATAGAAACAGAAAAACAAAAAAAAAACAAAAAAGAAAGAGACGAGAATAGTTAAAGTCTTGGTTGAAAGAATCCATGTCTTCGTGGCTCAAGAGGTTGAGTTCCACAATAGACCAAGAGCTTCCCAATGAGGTTGTTCTTAGGCACACAATACTAGAGTTTTTCAATGCTTCTGTTGGTCTAATTAAAGATCATGACAAGAAATTTAAAAGGATAAATAGAGGAGAGGAATGATCATTCGGGAACAGAAAGATTTTTAGCAGTATCACTCAAAGAGAGCCACCATACATAACACATACATCCTACGATTCTCGAAAATTCATTGAACAAGTGCAGAGGAAACAAGGTATACAAATTACATATTTATTTACACATTCAGAATGCATTTTGATAATGAATTTGATCAATCTAAGTCCAGCTTAATTATACATCTTTTTGCTAAAAAAATAAAAAAAATATATCAGATTTACATCTTCATCATCATCACCATTGTCATCATCATCTCAGCATCTTCACCATCACCATTATCTAAAAGTATAAAAAAAAAAAGAAGAAAACAAAAATCAAATAGAATTAATAACAAAAGAAGCAGAAAAGAATTTACCTCCATCATCACCACCCGCGGTGGCAGTGCCGGAGACGACGACGGCGGTGGCAGGGAAACAAGAAGCAGTGGTGGCAGAGGTCCGAAGCAGCAGAGCCCGCCACCACCGTGCAGTCTCCCCCTCTCTTCTCCTCAGGGCAGAGGTGGCGCATCAGGCTGCGGCCCTGGCGGCGCCAAGCAGTTGCAGCAGCCACGGAGGGCGCGGCTCACCCTTCTTCTCCGACGCCGGCATCCCCTCCGCCCTTCACCGCCTCTCGATCCCTCTCTGTCTCTCTCTCTTCGCGACGTGGCGCCTCATGGCCGCGAAGCCCGTGACCTTCCCCTTCCAGCGGCGGCGCCCAACGCCGCTCCCCCTACGACCGCGGCACCCTGCAGCCGCGATGGCCGCGGCCTACCCTCACCCCTCTTTCTCTCTCTAAGAGGCGGCTGCCTCTCTCTCTCCCATCCCCTTTTGGTCTCTCACTCTCAATCTCCCTTTCAAAAGTAAAAACCCTAATTTGATGAGAGTATGTTAATTTGTGTATGTGTGTGTACTATGTGTGTGGGTGTGTGTTGGGTTTGTTTTGTTTTATTAATTATTATTATTATTATTATTATGTTTGTGATACTATTATTATTATTGTTATTTTAATTATCATCAATTACAAAAAATGATGAGTGAGTAATAGATATTACCTTCATCAAAAGGTTTATTGAGTAGTCAAGTACTAACTTAAACCTTACAAAAAAAAAAATATATGTTTTCTTCATAAAAGAAATTTAAATATCCTTTTCTAAAAAATAAAAAAAAATAATAATCATTTTGATAGAACTACGTGAACTTTGAATTTCTCATTGTATCGGAGGATACGTAGGACCAGGCATCACCTGTCAAGCTCAACTTTTATTTTGCATAATTTTGTGTTTGATGTTTGTTGTTAATATTTGTGAATATATTAAAAATATAAATTCAAAAATACAAAAAATATATTTTTAAAGTTATTAATTCATTTGCACAACTAATTCAAGGTACCTTCTTAGGACGGGTGTACTAGGGGTGCATAAGATTACATTTTTATCCTTCCCTTTGCATAACCGACTCCCAAACTCAAATCTAGTTCCAAAGACCATCTTTTTTCTTATAATGGGTATTTCCATAGTTTTCCCAATTAAATAAACTGTGGTGGCGACTCCAATATTTTCAACAATTTTTAATTCTTTTTTCGTCGTCCCGTCGCGATCCCGGTTGCGACAGATGGCGACTCCACTAGGGACTACTATGAGAGTCAGGCCTATTGTAATTAGTTGTGCAAATTAGTTGTAACTTTTGTTCCGTTTTTTATTCATTTATTTTATTATGTTATTTATTTATTTTTCATTATTATTAATTGAACTGTATATATCTGTTTGCCTGAATCTTAGGGTAGAAGATTTCATTTTGTATATATATTTTTTTATATTTCATTATATTTTGTAGAAATAAATATGGTGTTAAAGCAAAAATGTTAGGATGCCCCCTGAACACAGTTCTCTTATGCTTACCCTACACTTGTTGGACTCTATACCCGAGCCTGTGAGACCCGAGAGTAGGAGGTTTCCTGACATTGTCATTGAGGGGCTTTATGCCCATTTGATAGTTGTTGGGACACCACTCAGATTGTTACTAACTTAATTGGTTGGCCATATTGAGACGATATATACCTCCTTATGATTAATTCAAAAGTTAGGTCCTTATCTCATATGTAAGGGTAATCTGAGAACCATAACCTTTAGATGTGAGGGCCCTTTATGGAAACTATACTTGAGTCCATGCATCGTCCCGAGAATAAGATGTTTCTTAACATTGTCATTGAGGGGTTTTATGCTCACTTGATAGTTGTTGGAACAACACTTAGATTGTTAATAACTTAATTGGTCGGTCATATTGAGAGGATATATGCCTCCTTATGGTCAATTCAAAAGTTATGGGCAACCTGGAAACATACGTAGAGCTAATCCCACATTCACTCACATCACATTATTATTTTCCCGTCGATAACATTGTAAGTATTCACCGTGATGATTTTATTTTTGTACATATTTTAACTTCTATTTTTTTTCTTTTTTTGAACAAAATGTGCATCATGTTAGTTGTTTGTCCATTGTATTTCAAATAAGCCATCATTAGATTAAAAAAAAACATTTAGACATTCATTATCATGGCAAAATATCATGCATTTTTGCATTCACTCATTTCGCATTCATTCTAAGCACTAAGAGCATGACATCACCTTTTGAGAGTCATTTTCTCTTTGTCTACATCAATTCCTTCATCTACAAACATCCTGGTTTGCCTGAGTTATGAGTCATTCATTTGTCTCTTCTTTCCAAGGCAACGTTTTCCATAAGTGGTACAAATAGTTTATCAAGAAGGCTGAAATTAATCAAACTCCTGTTCACTCCAAGAATGGCCACTAATTCAGATCAAGGAAGGAACCTGGGTCAAGAGGTCGATGACATAAAAGAGAAGCTGGATGAGATGATAGAAGATCAAGTGAGAATTGAAGAGATGCTGCAAGTTGTGAGAGACACACTAGAGTTGTTAAAGGCAAACATGATCATAAAAGGAAGGGAGGTCGCGGTGAATACATCCACTGACGCTGCAAAGATTGGCTTGAATCAAACAGTGAATAACTTGTCACCTATTTCATCGAACCCCTCTGAACAACCTCATCCAACGTCACCAATTGTAATCCCCATTGGAGATGGTGGCCAAACCTTGAGGAATGTCACCCATACTTGGGGGCAACCTCATGTTACCCTTCAGAAACAACCAACTTCATCAATGAACAATCACATAGAGGGAGAAAAAGACAAGTCAATAGATGATTGGTTGGAAAAGATTCAAGGGCAGATCAGAGTAATAAGGGGAACTAGTGCCTATGCCCCTGTGGAGGTTGAAGAATTATGCCTTTCTGTGGACATGATCCTTCCTGAAGACTTTGGGATTCCCGAATTCTCGAAATACGATGGGAGTAACAATCCTTTGTTTCATTTAAAAAGTTATTGTACCAAGATGACAAGGTGGTTAAAGGATGAGAAACTTCTCGTCAACCTTTTTCATGAAAGTCTTACTGGACCTGCTCTAGAATGGTATCTCCAACTAGACCATTCCAAAGTTACTTGCTGGAGAGATCTAGCCGAACAATTCATGAGCCAATACAGGTTCAACATTGACGCGACACCAACTCGAGAACATCTGGGTACAATAAAAAGAGAGGAAAATGAATCATTTAAACAATTTGCTCAAAGGTGGAGAATTGTTGCTACTCAAATTCAACCGGCACTCATGGTCTCTGAAATGTGTTCTTACTTCATGAGAACATTGGGGTCCCTCTTTGTTGAAGCAATGGCAAGAGTCGTGTACAATAATTTCTCTGACTTAATAGCTGCTGGAGAAAGGATTGAGAATTTAGCAAAAGCAGGCAAGCTTCCAATGAACAATGAAGAAGACTAATGCAAGGAAAGGATATCAAGACCCTACGAAAAAGGTAGCTCACAATCAAGGAGTTGGATAAGATGTTATCAATCATGATGAGATGCTAAGGGAATAAATAAGGAATCAATTATGTGTTGTAAAGTTGTTGTCTAGGTTGTATATATGTTCATGCTTTTATTTATATTACTTGAGACATTGTCAAATGAATTTGCATGTTATTCAATTTCTTCTTTTTTGTTTCATTTATTCTTTTGTTGTCTGTCTATCTCCACACATTTCACATTGCACTTTTGCTTCATTTCATCATTTGTGTTTATCATACACTATACCCATAGTTTTTTTATTCTCACATAATAAATTTGATTTTTGCCAAAGAAAATGACCTTTGTGATTCATCAATTGATTTCTTATTGCATTTGAGTATGGCAACCATGATCTGATGAAAGCGAAAAATTTTAGCAGTCTTCCAAGAGAGTGAATGATTCAAAGAAGACTTTGATGAAGGAGGCGTCCAATAGGGGCATCAAGGGATAAAGGATAAAAAATTGGAAGCATTCAAGAGTCGTATTTCATTAGAAGATGACACTCCGAAAAGAATCATTAAATGAAGCTCCTAATCTCAATGGTTCTTAAATTTAGAAGGTTGCAAAGCTTTCGAAGTTCAAGCGTCACAATTCAGTTCCAAATTTGCTTCAAGACAAATAACAGATTTGCTAATGGGAATATCAAGAGAAGTACTGCCAGCAAATTTGGTTTTGATGAAATTATCTATAGTGGAAATGCACGAGGAAAAACTGGCTCCAGCAGGTTAACAATGCCCTTACCATGCCAAGAAAGCTTCTTCAAGAGGGGGCATGAGTGTCACAAAAGAAAGATGTGCAAGAATTATCAAAGTCCGAAAAATTTTATGCAGATGAAAAGCCCAAAAAAAAAAGGCCTACGCAAAAGTGAGGGTAAAAAAAAAAAAGAAGAGAACCTGTTAGGTTGAAAACCCGAGAGGGCGGCCTAAGCAAAAGTTAAGGCATAAATAAGAACTCGATAGGTTGAAAACCTAGAAAGGAAACCTAATCAAGAAATATGACATTTTCAGCAAAATTTATACTGGGGCAATTTAAATTGGTAAACACTAGGGCAAATTTTTCCGAAATCAAGAAAGGAACCAAGTGAAATAAACATCGGAAGTCGTGGTTATCGCATTCAACTGTCACAAGAAATCAATTGAACAAATGACAAAGGACCTAAAGTAGGGCAAAAGTTGTCAGAATTTCCTACAATTTTTTTTCTCTCTCTTCCTTTTTCTAAACTTCCTTAAAAAAAAAAATCTTTCTCGGTGTATCCAATTTCACAAAGTCTTGTACATATCCCTTCAATAAATCTCTTTCTTTTCCATATCAAATGCATGTTTATTTGTGGTGTCTCAAGTAAGATAAACTTAGATTTGAACTACACAACCTAACACTCTTTGCAACAGTACTTCAAGGACACACATCAATTTCAGAGCTCAACACTCTCAACCAAAGATAGAAGAAAAAGACTCGTGTGAACGTCAACACATCTCCAATGTCAGTTCTCACAAAGAAAAAAAAAGAGAAAAATGAATGATTGAAACACCCCAAGTGTTCTAAAAAGCTAAACGTGAGCCAGGAGTTTGATTGGTTGAAGCCGCTTTAGATCCTCACCTTTGTCAAGATTTCATACCTACTATTTCCCTCATGCCACTTTTTGACCCAAGTTCAAATGGTCACCACACTTTCTCGACCCAAGTTCAGTCGGTCGCACCGTTTGTTGACCCAAGTTTAGTCGGTCACCTCAAACTTTTTGACCCAAGTTCAAATGGTCACTACACTTTCTCGACCAAAGTTCAGTCGGTCACACCTTTTTGTTGACCCAAGTTTAGTCGGTCACCTCAGATTTTTGACCCAAGTTCAGTTGGTCGCACATTTACATTTCCTATTGACCCAAGTTCAGTCGGTCACCTCAAACTTTTTGACCCTCAAATGGTCACCACACTTTCTCGACCAAAGTTCAGTCGGTCGCACCTTTTGTTGACCCAAGTTTAGTCGGTCACCTCAAATTTTTGACCCAAGTTCAGTCGGTCACATTTATTTCAAGCCACTACTCGACCCAAGTTCAGTCGGTCCCACTTTCACATTTCCTTTTGACCCAAGTTCAATCGGTCACCTCAAAATTTTCGACCGAAGTTCAATCGGTCACTTCACTTTTCTCAACCCAAGTTCAGGCGGTCGCACCTCTTGTTGACCCAAGTTTAGTTGGTCACCTAAATTTTTTAACCAAGCTTAGTCGGTCACTTTCTTACATTTCATCTTGACCCAAGTTCAGTTGGTCACCTCACCTTTCTCGACCCAAGTTCAGTCTGTCGCTTTTTTCACTACTCTTGACTCATGTTCAGTTAGTCACCAATCTTGCCCTGTTGACTCAAGTCCAGTTGGCCAGAAGCTTTCACTTCGTGTCCACCCAAGTTCAGTCGGTTTTGCACAGTCACAAGTTTAAATTTAATTTCACTTGGCTACATATTTACACAATTCACATTCATTTCATCATTCATGCATCATATAGTCCTTAGATCATTTCTCTTGGCATTTTTTTTCGTACAAAATACGTGTTCATTTCTTTACTTGTTCTTTATTCTAAGATATGAAAATTTCATTTTTCATAATCTTAATAAAAAATAAGTAAAGAGGGGCAACTGTGAACACCGTATTTTGTCTATCTCTTTTTACATTTTTCTACAGTAAATATAAAATCATCGTTTTTGACTCATTACTCTTTCTCGTCTAGAATCTTTTTTAATATAAAAAAAAATTTAGCAACCGTTTTCGTTCGTAATTCATCTTTTTGTTTGTAAATCATTTCTTGGTTTCATTTCTAAAATTAAAAAAAAAACAAAAACAGAAAAACAAAAAAAATAAAAAAGAAAGAGACGAGAATAATTAAAGTCTTGGTTGAAAGAATCCATGTCTTCGTGGCTCAAGAGGTTGAGTTCCACAATAGACCAAGAGCTTCCTAATGAGGTTGTTGTTAGGCACACAAACTAGAGTTTTTCAATGCTTCTGTTGGTCTAATTAAAGATCATGACAAGAAATTGAAAAGGATAAATAGAGGAGAGGAATGATCATTCGGGGACAGAGAGATTTTTAGCAGTATCACTCAAAGAGAGCCACCATACATAACACATACATCCTACGATTCTCGAAAATTCATTGAACAAGTGCAGAGGAAACAAGGTATACAAATTACATATTTATTTACACATTCAGAATGCATTTTGATAATGAATTTGATCAATCTAAGTCCGGTTTAATTATACATCTTTTTGCTAAAAAAATAAAAAAATATATCAGATTTACATCTTCATCATCATCACCATTGTCATCATCATCTTAGCATCTTCACCATCACCATTATCTAAAAGTATAAAAAAAAAAAGAAGAAAATAAAAATCAAATAGAATTAATAACAAAAGAAGCAGAAAAGAATTTACCTCCATCATCACCAGCCGCGGTGGCAGTGCCGGAGACGACGACGGCGGTGGCAGGGAAACAAGCAGCAGTGGCGGCAGAGGTCCGAAGTAGCAGAGCCCGCCACCACCGCGCAGTCTCCCTATCTCTTCTCCGCAGGGCAAAGGCGGCGCATCAGGCCGCGGCCCTGGCGGTGCCAAACAGTTGCAGCAGCCACGGAGGGCGCGGCTCACCCTTCTTCTCCGACGCCGGCATCCCCTCCGCCCTTCACCGCCTCTCGATCCCTCTCTGTCTCTCTCTCTTCGCGACGCGGCGCCTCATGGCCGCGAAGCCCGTGACCTTCCGCTTCCAGCGGCGGCGCCCAACGCCGCGGCACCCTGCAGCCGCGATGGCCGCGGCCTACCCTCACCCCTCTTTCTCTCTCTAAGAGGCGGCTGCCTCTCTCTCTCCCATCCCCTTTTGGTCTCTCACTCTCAATCTCCCTTTCAAAAGTAAAAACCCTAATTTGATGAGAGTATGTTAATTTGTGTATGTGTGTGTACTATGTGTGTGGGTGTGTGTTGGGTTTGTTTTGTTTTATTAATTATTATTATTATTATTATTATGTTTGTGATACTATTATTATTATTGTTATTTTAATTATCATCAATTACAAAAAATGATGAGTGAGTAATAGATATTACCTTCATCAAAAGGTTTATTAAGTAGTCAAGTACTAACTTAAACCTTACAAAAAAAAAAAATATATGTTTCTTCATAAAGAAATTTAAATATCCTTTTCTAAAAAATAAAAAAAAATAATAATCATTTTGATAGAACTACGTGTGCTTTGAATTTCTCATTATATCGGAGGATACGTAGGACCAGGCATCACCTGTCAAGCTCAACTTTTATTTTGCATAATTTTGTGTTTGATGTTTGTTGTTAATATTTGTGAATATATTAAAATATAATTCAAAATACAAAAAATATATTTTTAAGTTATTAATTCATTTGCACAACTAATTCAAGGTACCTTCTTAGGACGGGTGTACTAGGGGTGCATAAGATTACATTTTTATCCTTCCCTTTGCATAACCGACTCCCAAACTCAAATCTAGTTCCAAAGACCATCTTTTTTCTTATAATGGGTATTTCCATAGTTTTCCCAATTAAATAAACTGTGGTGGAGACTCCAATATTTTCAACAATTTTTAATTCTTTTTTCATAGTCCCGTCGCGATCTCGGTTGCGACACTAAGCAAAATTCTACCTCATGTTAACATAGTGCTTAGTAATAATAGTATTCCCTATAAAGTGCTCAATCCAAATGCATTTCATATCAGATATTAACAACTATGCCATAACCAATATTAATGACTCAATATGATTTAACCAACCAACTACTATTTTGCATATGGAATACAAAATTTCTAAGGTATCCAAACCACTCAACATACTACTCAATTAATTTGAATTATGGTACACACAGCAATATACTATGTAAAGTGGCAGGGAACTTCTTTTTGGTGGACACGAGCTTAATTAAATGTACAGGGTTGACCAAATGAATATGCAGATGCCAATGACTTACATCACTTTGGCTTTATTCCAGAAGATTAATCCAAATATTACTCCAATAACTATTGTCATGAAGAATCGGACAGTGTTATACTCAGGATTTCTCCAGTATGACCAATATTGTTGACGGACACGAGCTCTGTATTGCACAATAAATGATTGGGAATATCTTGTTGGGAAGAATAAGTCCTTAGAACCTGGTGTTGGGGTGCTCAGTTCTTTGATGAGTTCTTGATTCCTCCTACATAAAGCACAAGAAAAATATAGCTTTGTAAAGTAGGGATTTTATGCAAAGGGTAGAGTTAGCATATCCTTGCAGCAAAGAGTAAAAACACTTCTGATAAAGTTAGAATCAAGATAGATCTTTACAAAATCTACATCAAGTTGAGCCTCAGCCGAAGGAGTGCTCATGTCAAGCATCCATTTAGCAAGATTATATTTGTCCTTGATTTTTGGAACCCCTGCAAGAGCCTGAACCAATATATGTATATATAATTGTTTAAGCGGCTAAATTAAATTATGAGGTTAGGGACATGAACTTGCAAGATGATAGATAAAGAAAAGCTTCAGTACTCACCTCAAAATCTTCTATGAGCTTGTGTGAGTGATGACCAAGAGGTCCAGCATAAATGACTTGTTCTCCTCTTTTCATCAATTGTAGTTGCAAATGCAACAAAGATATGAAAATTAAGACATACTAGAGAAATAATGAAATACATATGGAGTCTTGTTCATCAGGGTCCAAACTCGATCGCCTCATCAAAAGCTTCAAATATGTCTATGCTTAGCTGGTGAATTGTGCACATGACAGTTCTCCCTGTGTCTACTGTATTATAATCACTCAAATAACTAAACTACAACAGAAGAAAAAAATTACTGATTAACATCCACATCGCTCCACATCAAAAAGAGGAAGAACAAATAACAGAACAAAACCACATAGGCAGTATGAACCAGTAAGCTACAATCTGATCTGTTTTAATTTATAATCATAATTTATTATAAATTTAATTCTTTCTTTCCTTATTTTCCATTCATGAATCTGAGATAGAGTCATTCACCTACTTTTGATTTGTTCTTCATTTCAATTCTTTTCCACTTCTTTGAAATTGAAGAGAATTTTAATATCGTTATCTAACCTACAACTTCGACTAATTAATCGAATAGCTATCTAAGCCAAAACATTCACTATGAATTTCAACCCACTACAAATATCTAAATTGAATGTCTATTTTTTCGGACTCTACAAAAAAAAAAAAACCATTAACGAGAAACTCACTGCATAAAGCCTTCAAAACTTTATGCATACACTCAAATCCACTAATGGCATCTATATCCTGTCCACATAACCTCGAAAGCATTGCGTCAAACCACTGCCCCCGCTTGTAATCGGTATGGGTTCTTAGAGTTAGTAGGAGATTGTACAAACACTCCTCATGAGGACCAAATCGATGACTGAGTAAAGGGGAGATATATGGGCTAAAATTGCAAATACTTAAAAGAACTGTTACTTCTTAGAAAATCTAATGTAATTACCCACGTTTTCAATTTCAACGGTTGGATTGCAAAGTACGACACATCCAATGATTGATATTGAATCTTTTAAATGAGGCGCAACCTTAACTACAAACAGTAAGGGCGCAAGTAATCCGTAGCCGTGAGTGTAGATGTGTTGGAGAATTATATTGGTAAGAAGTGGAAGTGTTTGAGAGGATTTTAAAATTTTTCAAAAATCTCCAAACTCCCCAATTTTTATTTTCCCCAATTTGAAGAATTATCAAACTCTTAAATAAAAAGAAGTTCTTCTTTCTAAGTCTCTTCCTTCTCTTCCCCTTTTTTCCCCTCTATAACCTCCACCCCTCCTCCCCTTCCCTCTTAACTCACAAATAAAGTCTTACAAATTACTGATATTAATACTTTATGAACATGTGCTTTTTATCATAGAAGAAATAAATATTAGGGCTTCAATTTCATTTCATTATGACTGTAAAGTGTTGGAATGCACACACAACCCCATTGTTCAATGGGGCTTGGAGTAAAACCCAACGAAGAAGTTCATTCCAGAAGATCATAAATAAAACGTAATGAAAAGCCCGAATAGAGAGATATAGAGGGATTGGAATCTTGAAGGTTAAAATCAAAATAACCATTAATTGATGCGACTATTGGTGGAGCACCACTGCACTAGAGCTGAGGTGGTTGATGGTCGAGTATGAGACTTGATGTTGCAATAAGAAATATTTATTAGTGTTTGGTAGTTGTCTCAAGACATAAAGGGCAGAAACTAAAAGGGACTAATATAATCTTGTTTGGTTTATGAGACAGAGACACATAGGGACTAAAATTTGTGTCCATTGACACAAAAAATACACAATTTGTGTCCACTCTAATAATGATGGACTAAGATGCATAGAGATGAAGGTTCCTTTTAAAGAAAATTTGATCATTATATCTTTCATCATTTAATATAATTCTCATTATATCCCAGACAATTTCACCCTACTTTCCAATTTTGTTTCACAATGTCATCAAGTTCGATTGGTGGGAGTACTTGGTGGTGTCATAATTTTTGAGTTTGATTGAAACTTGAAATTGTGTTTATTATTATTATTATTATTATTATTATTATTATTATTATTATTATTATTATTATTATTGTGAATATGGATGTGAGAGTTAATGGTTTGATTTTATTACAAAATTTGGAGGACCAAACGTGGACATGTTTCTTTTCTGTTTTTGCGATTATATTATTAAAATTATTATTATAGAGTAATTATATGTGTTTATTATAAAATCAATCATCATCAGTCACTATATGTAATAATCTATTTTTTTTTAAATTATGGATTAATGTATAATATTAAAAGTTGGATTAATAGTTTTAAAAAATTAGATTATTATTATAAATAGTATGTAAAATTAACAAATTTATGATATAATTGCATTAATATTTTAAATATTTAATGAATAAAAATAATTTTAAATATGTTGAAATTAGATTAAATGAAATAAATATAATTTAAATAGTTAGTGAATATACTTTATATTATGGAAAATTAATAATATGATTATTTTTAAGCTTAAAATTATATTTTATTATTTTAATATAAAAAGGTTAATTATAGTCTTTTTTACGTGTCTCTGTGTCTCGTCCACTATTACTAAACACACTACAGTGACATTCTCGGTGTTCTACCCACTGTTACCAAACACAATATAAAGACACAATTTCTTTGTGCGTGTCTCTGTCCTTTTTGTGTCTTTATGTCTCTGTTCTCAATGTCTTAGGATAACAACTACCGGGTGTTTGAATGAAAAATAATAGATAATAATAGGCAGGGGTTTTAAACGAGGGATTTTGTTTAAAATTGTATTAATTTGATATAATTGTTAAAATGACCATTGAATATAAATTATAAATAAAAATAATATACGGTTTTATATTTAAAAAATATTGATTAAGTATGGGGTTAATGTTGACATTAATTAGTGGACTAATAAAAATTCATCATATAATAGTATGCAAGCACCGAAACAAGCACCTTTTTTTGTTTTACTTCTAAATTAAAAGTTGTAACTTTTTCACAATTAATTTTTATTAATAATGATTTTGTAGAATATATCTATAAGGACATTCTAGACAAGATAACTATTTCCTCCATTTTATTTTAATAGTCTTTTAAGATTAATGTATAAGAAAACATATAATAATCTTAATTTGTTAAAAAAATATCAAAATGATTATTTTATTCTTCACACTTTCAAAAGAATATTTTAAAATAAATTACATTAAAGATAACATTCGTATCCCATTATTAAATCTGTATTGAAAGGATAAATCAATATAAAATAAAATTTCTTACCTTAAACAAATATTAAAAGGGGATAAAATTAAGAAAAAATAGCCATTTTTTGGGCGTGGAATTCCGGATTTTTTCCTCTAAAAAATTTTTAAAAAAATATATTAATTTCACATACACAATGAGAGAAACATTAGTTCCACCGTGTGTCCTATTTTTTATATATTAGGAGAAATCGTAGAGGTGCTATGAATTCATGTTGTATTTACTTTTCTCTCTGGAATTCGTAGCACCCCTACGAATTCATGTTGGTTTCTTTTTGTCTCCAGCAATCGTAGCTTCGCTACGATTTCATATTGCCTACAAATAGGTCCACACTTCATACGATTTCCTCACTCTGTTTCTCTCTAAATCTTGTTCTCTCTCTGGAATTTTCTCTCTCTTTAAAATCATTTTTATTTCATACTATTAGTCCAAGATGGCACGGGAAAATTTCGAAGTTACTCTAGAGTTCCACATTCCACGGAAATTGAATATTGTGGTTAGTTTTCTAAATTAAAGTTTTAGTTTATATTTTGACTGTTAATACTTTGTTTAGTACAATATTATTTGAATTAACGATTATTTTAGTATTATGTAATATTGTTAATTCTGTTACTTTTACTGTTTAAAGATTATATTTATTTATAATTAGTTAATATGATTAGTGAATACATGCAATTAGAATAATTAATTTATTAGGTTAGTTAGAGCAAAATTTAATTTATTATGTTAGTAACTAGCTAGTTAAATTTTTATATATTAGGTTAAATTGCTAATAATTTACTTTTTAGACTGTTATGAATAGTGACTTTGTTATTATATATATATATAATAAACTAAATTAGTAGATTGATTATCATAAATTGTTTATTCGTAGTTAATGTGTTTGTAGCTATAAATTGTTTGTTTGTAGTTATTTTTGTTGATTAAATTATTAATTTAAGTTAAGTTTGTTTAGGATTGGTTAGATTAAGGATATTAGTTGATTTTTTAACAGTTTTTTAGACCCCATATAACATGTTAATTTTATTCACTAGCCCACACTTGTACTCCGGATCAGATGTTGTGGCGCACCTAGGTTTCACCCTATGTTAGAGTATCATCTACGGAGGGCTGGTTTCTGGGAGGTATCACAGTTATGTGATCGCACATTCGATGACGACTACGCACTGATTAGCGCCTTGGTTTGGCGCTAGCATCTAGAGACTCATACCTTCCACTTACCATACAGGGAGGCGACCATCACACTGGAGGATGTAGCAGTCCATCTCGGTTTACGTGTCGATGGAGGACCAGTCAGTGGTTGCATTGGTGATTGAGAGAGGCACCACAGACGCAACATATGGGATTTCTGTGATTATCTACTTGGTGTGATCCCCCATGTTGAGCATCGGGACAGGTTCTTCATTAGCATTCCACGGTTTGAGCACTAGCTCCCAGAGTCGGAGTTGGTTCCTACAGCATCTCCTGTAGTGATCGAGCGACACAACAGAGCTTACATCATGAGACTTATTGGGGGCTATGTATTCCCTAATAAGTCCAGCGCTCGGGTTCACCTTAGGTTTCTGCCTTTGCTGCTCGATTTTGGGTCATGTGGCAGCCTGAGTTGGGGAGGAGTTGTGCTAGCTTGTTTGTACGGGCACTTATGCCGAGCGCAAAAGTACACAGTGACTGACATTGGTGGTTGTATGTCATTGCTTTTTTCGTGGGCGTACTATCGTATACCATCTGTACGACTGACATATTTTGATGACACATTCTTTCCGCTTGTTGGGAGGTACAAACTATATTTCAATGTATTAGATGTAATTTAATGTATTATTGTCTATTGTTGTAACAATTTAATTGCGTACATATGTTTGTGTTCATTAGGTGGGGCGGTCTTAGGGCCTCTCGAGGAGATACTGGTCCGAGGTTGGTCCAGTATCGACGGATACTGGATTTCTTCACTATGGATGGGGTAAGTGTTACCTTGTTTATATGTTTGTAGTTTATTACATTTTTTGTGTCATATTGTACATCATCATTAATTTAATTGTGAGTCAAACATTTGTGCACTTTCGATGGACGATATATTCCGACTTTGATGTGGTGCAGATTATGCCTAATCATGTGCAGCAGCAGTCTATAGTGTTTCGTGCAATGACTGCATTGGTTTCATTCGAGATCGTCGAGTATCATCAGCCTGATCGGGTTTTCAGCAGTTCTATATGATGCAGCATATCCCATCTCCTATGGCTAACATCACCCGCATTCATGGCATTGATGGGAGAGGACGAGACAAGATATGGTGGCCGGATTTTCACAATGTGTACGACCAGTTATGGGACGATCAATACGATCGTGTGTTCACTAGGATGCTGACATAGGATTATTGTCCTTCAGCAAAGTATCTGCAGTAGTGGTCTATGAGTCCATTAAGATATCTTGGCAGAGGTCCCCCTGGGCCAGATGAGATCCCTCCTGGCTTGCCTGTTGAAGTTAGGCTTGGTGAAGGTCCTCAGATTCCACACCCTGAGCCAGCACCTGATAGGAGACGTGCACGTACCAGAGCACGGGCAGACACTCGTCAGAGCCGGCGGTCGTACCCTATCGGGACCCAGGATGTCAGAGACCATTTTATTTCACGGCAGAGTCAGACGCAAACCTAGATGCCGCCGGAGACCTAGATGTCATCGCAGACCCAGATGGCACCATAGTCCCAGATACCACCTCAGACACAAAAACATTTTCCGTCTGTGGCAGCTGCAGGAGGAGCTATGTTCTTTGCTGGATTTGCACCAGATTGGATGAGTGGTCCTGGACAGAGCTCGTGCGATGCACTTGGATAGAGCTCCCAGGCTGCAGCAGGACGGGATGATGATTTGTACAGGCTGATCATGGACACACTGGACGATCTTGGTATTTCCATCACCGATGAGGATAGCGATGTGTTTGGTGCATATCTTCATGGACATCTTGATACTGGTGGCGATACTGCTACCCCATCATGGCATGTTCAGTTGGACCTGAACATTCCAGCATTTGATGTTATTACTGGTACACCTGCATCCGCATCTCAGGTCCTTCCAGAGCGACACGTAGCTGATGAGGAGTCCGATGAGGATGAGTCAGAAGAGGATGAGGAGTCAGAGGAGGATGAGGAGTCAGATAAGGAGGAGGACTCAGAGGAGGATGACGAGCCTCAGCCTTAGCCACAGTCATAGCCTCAAGGTCGACCTGTGCACCTAATCAGGTCGCTTACTTGCCGCACGGGCTCACATATTCTACCGCATCTGAGGAGGAGACGCAATTGATTTTACTTTGTTTTGTATTTTTTTTTATTTGTATTTGTATTTTTATTTCTCATACTTTGGTTCAGAGACATGAAATTGTAATTTGTGATTAAATTTTATTTTGTGTTGCGAATGTATATATGATTATGTTTACTTAGTGTTGTTTATGTTATTGTTAAATTATAATTTTTTTACGATTATGTTTAATTAATCTATTTTACTGTTTATTATTATTCACTTACCAAAATTGTTTAATTAAATTATTTTACAAATAAATCGCAGTAATCCTACGATCTTTATGCAGACAAAGCATGAAGAAATCTTAGGAGTCTTACGATTATAGTTTAGGAGTAGTTCTATAAATAACACAGCTCAGATGTTAGGATCGTATACTTCTCTCTCTCGTATTACAACAGTTGTTCTCACCTTGTTCATTTAAAATATTTATTTATTTCCATTAGTCTTGAACTTTTCTCTGCCCATGGAACCTATTCCTTATAATATGTAACGATGGTATGTATAAGATCTCAAAATGAAGAAAAAACAGTAAGTACACTTTCATGTTTTGATATACACAATATTCGGTTAACATTTGATTTGATAATTTGTGTTCATTTGCAGCAATTTACGCAGTCATTTGCACAAAAATATCGAAGACGATTACCTAGTCAAATCAAATTAAAAACACCGACTCGAAAGGAATGGCAAATAAAATGTGTAAAAAGATGCGACAAGGTGTGGTTCACAAACGGGTGGAAGAAATTCCTACAACATTTCTCAATGTCTTATGGTTACACGGTGTGGCTCCACTATGATGAAGAAAATACATTTGACGTTGAGATATTTGACCAAAATGAGGTAGAAGTCCAGTACGAGTCTGAAGGAGATGAAGGAATTACAAGTCTTGCTGACGACTGACTTATTTGTTTGTTTGTAGCATTTAAAATATGGTTTGTTTGTAGCATTTAAAATATGGTTTGTTTCGTTTTTTTATTTCGGTTGTAGTGCGAGTTTACTTTAATTTAAATTCTACGTTATATGCGAGTTTAAGTAACCAACAACACAAATATCAATTAAAGTAAAAGCAAAAGGAACAACAAACAACAATTAAAAGTAGTAGCAAAAATCAATAAAAAGTAACAACAAACAACAATTAAAAGTAGTAACGAAAATCAATAAAAAGTACAAACAAACAACAATTACAAAACAATCAACAAACTAATCAAAAGACAACATCACAACTAATCTAAGAAGGACCAGCAGAAGATTGTGCCCGCAGAGTTGGGCATGTCTTGCGTGTGTGCCCTAGATTCTTGCATATCCCACATCGTTTTGGATGATTTTCCTCTGTCTCGTCCATGTCGTTTCAAATCTTGGTGGATATCGGACATCTCTCGGTCGCCCTATGATGGGTGAGCGTTGCAACTCCCATAAATTTAATTATTTATAAACTAAGTTCCCCTAATATAGTTTAGTGGAAACCAGGGTCGTCTCTCACAAGGAATGACTAAGAAAACAATACGCAAGACTAGTTGTATGAGGGTTGTCACAAGTTGGGGGTTTTAGTTTGAATGCAAGAGAAATAAATTGGAATAATAAAAACAGTGGTTTATGAGGTAGAACATTCATTAGGGCGTTTATCATTGGCTACAAAAGAATGCATGAGTTGATTAATTACGCCAGAGTTAGATCTAACCCTATTGCTGTGATTCTAAGAGTTGATTGCCTAGAACAAGATTAATCAGTGAGATCTCACCTTTAGTTTCGTTTTCAACAATCTTTAAAGCCAATCACATTAATCTAATTAAAAAGACTAATCAGCCAATTAATTAATCATTACCAATTCCTGATATGTCATGTATCAATTAATCAATTAATACATAAACACATGCAAATGAATTAGCCTAACTCAATCGAGTAAGCCCAGACAAAGGTTTAACACACAATTTAAGATCTCAAATTATATGCCAAGGTTTGATAATGAAAACTTATGCAAGATTAAGAACAAAGCCTCAAACTATCCTAATGATGTTCACACCCTCATAAACCACCAAGAGACTTAGTTACTCATGGAGGAAATAAAAGGGCAGAAAATAATTTGGACTTAAAACAAAGATGGAATGAAGAAATTAAACAACTTGAACAATAAAGAAGAAAGTAAAGAAAATAAATGTAGATTGGAAAGATAGAAAAAATGAATAACTGAATTAATTAAAAGAAGTAACTTACAAAACCCAAAGGGCTTGACGAATAACGTTGGAAATACAAATGAGGAAGCTAGAGCTAGACTAGGAAAGAAGATGGAATCCTAATGGAGAAAATAAAATCTAACTAAAAGCCTAGGGTTGAAAGTAAGAAACTAGGAAAAGGAAAGAGTATGAAATTAAAAGATGTAAAAGTGGTGGTAGGTGAGTGATGTGTTTTCTGATGCATAAGCCTTCTTTAAATAGATAGAGCAGCCTCCAAACCCTAGCTAATTGGGCCCCCAGCTCGGCCTTGCAGATAGGTCTCTGCTGTAACAGAATTGCGGCGCGGCGCTGGGGCGCGTATAGCTCGCTAGGGCGCCAATGCTGTGCACGTGATGGATTCTAGTAGAGTTCGGGTGCTGGGGTGCTCGATGCCAGTCCTGAAGTCCACTGCTCCGATCCTTGCTCAGTTCCTGATGTCTACTGCTCCAATAATTCCTATGACCTACACCAAAAATTCAAAATACCCAAGATCAAGTGCAAAGGTCATCCTTGAATTGCAAAAACATCATAAAACTTATTACTTTAGCCTTTATTTCCATTAAGTCCAAATTAATTCCAAATTGTACTAAATACAATAAAAGGCTAAAATAGAGCAAAGAATTGCATACAATCATCCAAATTAAGGGCATAAAATATTGGCAAAAACCACGTTATCACCCTACGAAGAGATGGATCTGGCCGAATGTATGAACCATCGTATTGTGGCCAAAAATACATATCAGGACCTGCAGAAAACTCTTGCCGATACACATTGAATACCCAATCCATGCTATAACATTGGTGGGTATAGGTACCCCACTAGACATGAGCATCAACACATGTAGCTAAAGCATCAAACAATAATATGTCGCTTCGACAATAGCAGGGATAGGCAGATTGCAGGTTCCCTTTATTACAACATTGATGCATTCAGAAAGATTTGTAGTCATGTGTCCAAACCTGTGACATATTTGAAGAATGTTGATGGCATATTTAATAAAAATAAACATTTAAAAATTACAAGAATATTCCTTATTAATATATGTTATACATGCGACCCTCATCAGCATACTGCGCCCACTTAAATCGAGGAATACGGTCCACCCTAGTACACATGGGTACATTCTCATCCCTTAGTTGTGAGAAGTAATATAAAAAATCTCAGTTAGACTTTGCGTATGCAGCATTTGTCAAAGTTCTCTTTGCATCTTTGGTCTTAAGTTGTAGCGCAAAGTTAGCCACAATGTGCCGAATGCAATAAGCATGAAATGCTCTCGGAGCTTGCCATCCGCTTGCTTCTGCATTCAATGTGGATTTTATAGTACTGTGTCGATCAGAAATAACCATAATACCATCTTGCGGGATGACATGTTGTCGTAATAGAGTCAGAAAAAAGGATCATGCTTCCCATGTTTCTCCTTCAACCAAGGCAAAAGCAACAAACAATATGTTTGAATTCTCATCTTGGGCAATTGTCATCAACTAGACCCCATGATATTTGCCATAGAGGTGGATCCCATCAATATATATAAAAGGTTTGTACCACTTGAATGCTTCTATGCATGAAGGGAAAGTCCAGAATACACAATGAAACATGACACAACTACGATCAACCAAATTACCCACATGATAAGCTTTGTCTGCAATGAAAAAAATGGTACCTAAGGAAAAAGAAAATCACATATTAGCACTTCATCAAAATAACCAACAAATATCTTAAATCGCAAAACTTATGCACAAAATATTGTACCTGATATGAACTATTTAACACCCAACAACCACCTAGGGAGTTCATTGTATGACTCTTCCCAATCTCCAAATATTTTTGCAGTTGCTCTCTGTTTCGCAAGTCAAGCTCTCTTATATGATATCTTGAAATTAAATCTTGACTCCGCTGCACCTTGCAAAACTCGTACTGGAACATTAGGGTCATTCTTCACCATAGGGAAAATTAAATCACATACCACTGCGTTGTCCAATTGAGGGTGTGCCTGCAAGATAGATTCCAAGATACAAGTATGGGTGCATTGTACTTTCGGACCTCCCAAGTGCCTTTTTTTCTCGATAGCTCACATATATGCTCCAATTGCATCTATCACCGAACTTTACACATCTGCCATGATATTTAATGTGGTCAGATTCCCAGACCTTGTACTGAACACGCCTCTTAATACTATAATTCTTCACGGCATACATTGTTGATTCCTTATCTGGAAAAATCTAACCAACAAAAAATTCAGTCTCCCCCTCTGAAGTCCTAGAATCTACTGAAGGCTGTGTAGAACTATGTGGACCCTCTGCATCCAAATTCAAAGTGGTATAATGTTCAGGGACACCACGCATCTGTTGTTGTGATCCTGGACTGGTGCACATGTCGACCATGTGCTTGAGACAGTAGAGGCTGACACTGTGGGGCAACATTAAGGTCTGTAGCAACTTCTTCATCACGCGAATGCTGTAATAAAACATCATCTTCCTGCAAATGATCATCATCATCTCCCTTAATATTGGTTCCTTCATCACCAGCATAATCTATATGTTGGAACTGAAGATTATTCTCAACTGGAGAATGTTCAACATTGACTAGTTGTGCAATTTGAATTGCAAGATTGCTAAAGAAAACATTATTATTCAAATCAATGTGTTCATCCCCTATAAATATAGACAATCGAAAGATATTAGAAAAAAACAAAAATTGAAAAAGACAATAATTAATCTAATAGTATTATTATAAACCCTAAAATATTTTTATTACTATTAATTCCACAATTTAAAAACTCCTATATATGACCCTTACCTAAATAATAAAATATGAAATTATTCTAATTTGTAACCTCCTATTATAATTTAATTTAACAACTTATAAAGTATTAAATTTTACTAATATGTTATTTCAATGATATAAAAATAATAATTATACTAACCTCCTATGTCTATGATATAAAATAATATAAATAAAGTATTCCTAACAGAATTTATACAAAAAAAAAAAATTATGCTAACCACTTATGCCTACGTTATAAAATAATAGAATTAAAGTATTCCTAGTAGAATTTATACAAAAAAATAAAATTATTCTAACCTCTTATGTCTACGGTATAAAATACTAATTTCCTAACATATTTCTTTAAAAGATATCAAAATATTAAATTATACTAATCTGCTATGTCTGCGATATCATTATAATCTTCTTCATCATAACCAATATGTCCAACAGTAACATTTGCAAGGGCTACTGAAGGTGATGCACATGCAGGATTTGGCACGAATCCGTGTGAGCTGATTGTGTCTTCTAACACCACAAATAGCTTCATAACTCTTATTTCTGGAAATATAACATTTTTCGAACATCCCGATCATTCCGTAATTCCTGGCATCCATACTCTAATTTACCAAGACCAATTGTAACTGGCACTCAATAGAACAATTGCGCGATCTTTTTCATGTTCTCAACTCTTGATTCTTCAACCAAGAGACTCTTCAGCTCATGAAAAATAATTGATTAATGAAGAATCACACCCATAGTACTTGGTGATTTGAAAATTACACTCTCTCGAGTATTAGTTTCAATTGTTCTTTGGTGATGTATGAGTGCATAGTTTGAATTTTCAGCCATTTTGTGTGTGAAAATATTAACCGACCGATGAGATTTTATAGGTAATTTGTAAGGGGAAATCTGACACGGCATGAATTGTGCCTGAAATCGTAGAGTGCTACGAATTCAAACTAAATCAGTGTGAATTTGTAGCAGTGTTACGATTTCAGGCACAGTTCATGTTGTGTCAGACAAATCGTAGCACCTCTACGATTTCCCCTAATAAATAAAAAAACATGGCATATGGTGGAATTAATGTTTCTCTCACTGTGTATGTTTGGGGGAAAAATTCCTGGCAATCCCTAAACAATAACTCCTCGTGACTTAATAAAATATTCTCTCCATTTTTTAATAAGTAAGTGTCCACTTTTCACTTTTTATTTTTCTATTAATATTTGTCCATTTAAGAATTCTAAACATATTAATTACTTTTTCCTCTCATATACTCTTATAAGAGAGAAAGTTATGATACAAAATCAAATATAAGAGATGATATTAATAAAGATAATGATGTAAAATACATCAAATATTGTCTACTTCCAAATTTATTCAATTATTTTTATAATAAGTGTAAAAAATGAAAAATAAAAATTTATTAGAGATAGATGTTGTTAAAACAAAAGAAACTCTCCAATTAATCAGAAAATTAATTACATAAAATAGGCACCAATTAAACTTATTCTATCCAAAATCAAAAGGCCTCCAACGCAGCCCCTATTGCAAACACATCATAATCCTCTGAACTTATCCATGCATTATGATCATGGCCATCTTTGCATCCACACTCATCCCACTTGTGATTCAAACTTCTTTTGTTCTCCTTCTTATTCTTTTCACCATTACAACTATAAACCTCACTATTACCCACTTCTATCTTAATCTCCACTAACACTTGAGGTTCCTTCAACATAGCTTCTTGGCAATAACTTCCACTCACCAAATTATCCATCTTAACCCATTTTTTCAACTCCATGTTTGGTGATTCAAGAATCTCCTTCCATGCTACCTCACCCTTCCCCACAAGATGTGACCCCAAAAGCATTTTGCTCTGCCTCAGCTCCAACACAAGGCTTTCATCCTTAAGGGTATCCAAGAATTCTTGTGGGCATAAACATTCCAAATTGAAGGACTCATTATTCCAAAAGGGAAAGGATTTGAAAGGGACCTTCTTGGTATTAAGTTGGATTCTTTTGTTGTTGTTGTTGTTCCCTGTTGGAAGATAGAACCTAGCAAATAAGTTTCCCTGCTTGGACTTGATGCACTCAATATTTTGGACTTGTATTATTCTCAATTCACAACTAAGGGAAGAAAATTTCTTGGACTGACCCATGTTATAAGAAAAAATATGATATGTAGAAACCTAGCTAGTTATGTATTTAAAGCTAGAAAAGGAGAGAAAGAAGCTAATATAGCCAGGAGGTTTAATTGAGTTATGGTTCAATTGCTCTGTGAAGTTTTGGATGTGGAGGGCTATGATATATATAGTGATAATGTGATATATGTACATAAAAAAAAGATGATGCTAAATGTACAATAAAAAATCAGTCAAACCAGTTCATAAAAGAGATTTTGGGTCATATTTGTTCAGCTCATTACAATTTCAATCATTATTTTGATAAAAATAAAGTTAAAATAAGTCAATTGACTGTATTGACTGGTTTAATAACATTGTACAAGTATTATTGAAAAGAAAAAGGTAGAAAATGCTTTCCATGATGTTGCTCTTTATCTAGCCACTTAGTATAGAATATTGTATAGTTTGATAATTGGCCAATATCTCAGTTGTGAATATTATATTAATTGGGACACTAGGATCTTAATTAAATCATGCTTCATATATGCAGAGGAGATTGTGCAAAAGATTATATGTTAATAAAAAAAGGCCCTTGAGAATCTCCAAGGGCTAGATTTGCCAAAATGACTCTTGCAACTTGGGATGGTATTGGGTTACAATATAACAGTGATGTCGCAATCCCACCACGACAACGTTCAAGAGATCAGAATGAATCAATATAACAGTGCGTGAAATAATATGCTGGATTCCACCGACTCCGCTGTACACAAAAGTACCTTTAGTAAGACAAGCTTATCCAGTTAGTTGTGATTGTAATAATTATTAAATCATAAAGCGGTACAAATTGAAGCTTATGAAAGTATATATATAGCTTGTTTCATTCTGTATTTTTCAATTTAACCCACTATTGGTGAGAAAATCAAGCTATGAAAGAAAAAGATTATCGTTGTGCAATATGTAATCGAATGATTGTGCTAATAATACAAATAGTACATAGAAATTAAATCCAATATGCAATTAGATATCCTAATATGATAAATAAAAGATACGATGAGAATTACCATTGCATTTACAAATAGAAAAGTGGATCAAAACATTCTTTTCTGACATGTCAAATAATTTTTTGATTGGATATTAAGTCTCCTAAATAATTAAGACCGAATAATGTTTGTCATAAAATTTTAAATATTATTAATTTATAAATTATAAGAAGCAATGTGTTTAATTAACTCGAAGAGTAAGATTGAGCAATTAGAACTTATCTTTCCTTAATCAAGTAAATATAAGAGTTTAATTTTGATGCACTGACAGTGTAAAGATGTTTTACATTCTCATATAATCAAAACCCTTCATTTGTATGACTTTTAAGATAATGAGAAAGAGGAAACACTAATATGACTGATGTGACAACACATAATTAAATGACTACGTAAAAAATTTGTACACTGTCGTGGATGAAAAATTAAATTCTAAATATAAAGGGTTTAATCTTTATCTTGATATAGAAAAATTTTAAAATTACAATCAATTATCCCACCTTTTCTTTCATACGTCTATAAGCTATCTAGGGATTAGTAACCATAAAAAATTTGTTTATCATTAGTTCGTTATCTAGATGCCGATATGGTACACGCTCATTTTTCAGATATAGACAAAACTATTGATTCAAAGAGTTTTGAGATCCATCACAATCTTATTTATCCCATTGAAAAAGGCCAAATGGTGTTTCTTCGCAATTAACAGATCAAGCGACAAGCATCTGTTGCAACGTTATTGGTGAGTGCGTTCTATTTTTCCATTTCCACCCATCAAAAAGTAGCAAATCCTTGGATAACTTTCCAGCACCGTCTATTAAAACCACTAAAAAGAATAAGTTAAATATTGCAGGCATGCAATTGTTAATCACGGTCGAAAAGTGTATTTGACTTTGCCAATCGCTTCATATTTATCAACACGTCCCTAGTATATTCTGGGAAGATGCCAGCTTGTACAACATATAATAAAAAGAGTAAATACCCAAATCTGTCCCTGGTTTTTTTACGAAGATCCACATCCGTCCCTGAAAAAATTTTATTAGTCCCACAGTCCCTGAACTCGTATTCCGTTAGACATATCCGTCCCTCCGTCAACTCCCCTCGTTAATGACTAACGGTGGGATCCTACGTGGACTGTTAAATGTGCCACGTTTCCGTTAATGTCCACGTCATCAAATGAAAGTTAAGAAGGGCCAAATCAGTCCCTGCTTAAAACACACAAAATGACGTCGTTTTGAGTTCTTTTGTGAAAGAGCATGCATGTGACTTCATCTTCTTCCCCTGGACAGAGTTCCTCATTTTACCCTAGAAGAAACCTTTCATTTACAATCTTATTCTTCATCTTCTTCATTATCTTCTTGTCCCCTTGTTTTAAATCCTAATAGACGATGATGATTCAAGGAGAGAGCAGCCATGGAACCCCATTGTGAATCGCCAAAGACAAAGGAATTTAAATGAAGGATTCAGTGATGGCGGTAGTGTGAATAGTGTGAAGAGTTATGATATGGATCAAATTTACTTGTATTTTGAGTCTGATAGTGTAATCTCTGAGAAAGAAACAAATTTAGGGAATAAGGAAAAGGATGATAATATTGATGGAAGTGTGGGTGTTGAGAGTGAGGACTCAACTGAAGAAGAGGGTTATGAAAGTGAAGATGATATGAATTACAAACCCCCCAAGAAGAGATTGAGGACAGTAGTGATGATGATGAAGTTATTATCATGTTTAGTTTATGAGAATACATGTTTTGATGAGTTATTATTGTCCTGTTTAGATGATTGTTTTTTTGTCCCACGATGGATTCTTGTAGGGACTGATTTGTCTCATTTTAAACAATTCAGGGACTTATTTTTACATTTTTAAATATTTTAGAGACAAATTTGTCTGTACTATTATGATGTAAGACACGCCACTGTCAAATGTTGAGGTAACCAGTACTGATGTCAAAGAACATCCTTCCTGGGTTCTCCAAAGTTCTTGACTTATACAAAATTGCATATACACCACATCTGCATACTTTGGGTGTTGTCCTCTAATGGTTTCCCCTTTCTCATAACTCTTCATACTATTCACACTACCACCATCACTGAATCCTTCATTTAAATTCCTTTGTCTTTGGCAATTCACAATGGGGGTTCCATGGCTGCTCTCTCCTTGAATTATCATCGCCTATTAGGGTTTAAAACAAGGAGACAAGAAGATAATGGAGAAGATGAAGAAAAAGATTGTAAATGAAAGGTTTCTTCTAAGGCAAAATGAGGAACTCTGTCCAGGGGAAGAAGATGAAGTCACATGCTCTTTCACAAAAGAACCCAAAACGGCGTCGTTTTGTGTGTTTTAAGCAGGGACTGATTTGTCCATTCTTAACTTTCATTTGATGACGTGGACGTTAACGGAAACGTGGCACATTTAACAGTCCACGTAGGATCCCACCGTTAGTCATTAACGAGGGGAGTTGACGGAGGGACGGATATGTCTAACGGAATACGAGTTCAGGGACTGCGGGACTAATAAAATTTTTTCAGGGACGAATGTGGATCCTCGCAAAAAGTCCAGGGACGGATTTGGGTATTTACTCTAATAAAAATGGCATGTTGTTTCTTTACCTCGCTATAGTACAGAAGTGGATACGAATTACACGTTATGCTTTTATCTGATTAAAAGAAGACTAAATACCTAAAATGATACATCACAGATATATCGAAAAATGAATCAGTTCCTTAAAATCTAAAGTTTCATATTAGTCTCTTATATTCCATACAATCATGTACAACACAAAAGATTGACGACTTATTAACCAACGTACAATACGGAAAACAGTCAATAAAGTAAAAAGCGTGTGTTTTGTGTACCCACTCTCGTGACGCGCGCGTGAACAGTACGTGCATAAGCGAACACATATTTTAATTGCATGTTTGTTTGTTATAACGAACACATTTAAATTTTAAAAATGAACACATTTACTTTAAAAAAACTTCTCAAACTCATGAATTTATCACTTTATATTTTATTGTATGTTCAGTTGAAGTATATATAAATGTTCATTTTGTATTGTATTATACTATTATAGGTTCAACTATAGTATAAATATGTATTCACTTCACATTATATTGTATTCAGTTGCACTATATGTATCTATGTGTTCACTTTGCTTTATATTATATGTTCGGTATGTGTTCACTTTACATTGTATTATGTGTTCAATTACAATATATATATATATATATATATATGTGTGTGTGTATGTTAATTGTTTCATATATGTGTTTATTATGATTTAACTTTAAGAGCATTACAACAAAAAATCAGTCAAAATAGCCAAAAGAATAGGAATTTGTGCCACAATCACCTAGCCCATTAAAAATATACTCATGATTAAAATGTTATTTGGGTCATAAAATGTTAAATGTACTTTGTTGACTATTTTGGCTGAAAAAGTGTTGTTCCCCAAGCCTTTGTGTAACTTTAATATGTATCCATTTGCTAATAAATAATTCCGTGACCAAAGTATTACACGATGTGTTCATTTTAAGTTGTAATATGTGTTCATTTAATCTTGTATAATTGTTCGTTGTGCAGAATGAATTATAATCTGAAAAGAAGAAATAATATTCTTGTTTATAATTAAAATAACATGATATAAACAAAGATTGAGTTGTATGATAAAAAATCAAAAATCTCATTAATATCACAAAATCATTGTTAAAAGTGAATTTAATTGGTAAACATAAATAAAAAATTGAATTCTCCTTCATCATTACTTCCACCATGACTATACAAGAAAGTTATAAAAAATAATTACCAAAAGAAAATAAGTTTTGTAAAAGTAAAATGAAATAAAAACAAAAATCATACAAGAAAAAAAGAGTGGATATCTTGATTGAAAAGAGAAGAAAAAAGAAAGAAAACTAAAAAGAAGAAGAAATAAGAAGAGAAAGAAGAAAATTTGATGAAGAAACAAGTCTGCAGAGTCTTGATTGAGAGGAAAAAAACAAAAAAAAAAGAAACAAAGAAAAAAAAACAAAAAAATTTGACTGACTAATGGGTAGCATATCTATACGATGTATGTACGTTGTATTTTATATTTTATGTTGTACAAATATCTTTTCTCTATTCCATAAAAGAAATAAATTGGTTCATCTATCATCCAGTGATATTTTAGCTATCCGAAACGATTAATATGTCACTTTTTTTAAATGTAAAAAATCAATATCAAACTTCCGAAATTCTAAAAGGCTATTTTCATCTAATATATTCTTAAAAAGACTAAAATAGATACTTAATATTAAAAATATTACGAAACAAAACGGGGATAAAGCTAATTTGATTCCCATGTAGGTAAGACAGTGAGGCTTAAAGATGCTTAATAGATGGACAGATCAGAGAAAATCATCCATGTATCATGTAATTGACCTTATCATAATTCTAGACTATATGCTAATCAATATAACGTCTAAGCCAAAAAAAAGGTACAAGTACAAGAAGGAATTTTTAATGCTAGAAGATCCAATACAAGTGTAGGGTTCAGCTCCAGTTCTTTCTCCAAAATTCTACTTTCATGACAAATTTGAAAGGAAGTCCCAACAATTAAATTATTAAGTTTCATATCACAGAAATATATATGTATATCCGGTCACTAAGGAAGATAACACCACGGGATCAGATTGAAACGTTGTTTCAGCTGGCACAGGAGAAATGGACATGAAGGAGGGAAAAAAAAAAAAAGAAACTGGAGCTTACAAAAAATTCAAGGAATGTTGAAGGCAAACTAATGTCTCTAAGAGCTTCTTCTCCTGTTTCCAGTTGTTTTTATTGATAAAACAATATTTATCATTACATTTTTTTAATGGCTACAAAATATGAATAAATATTGACTACCTAAGAATAGTGGGGAAAAGCCTGTACATAGTTGATTTCTATATGTTGCAGTGAGATCAAGACATGGTTGTTGTATGATCCATACTTTCTCATACTATCCAACTATTTTGGTTGTCTATGCTGTTTGTTTGAGTTTGTTTGCCCCCACATGTCTTTGGGGCAAAAAAAGAAGCCTGAAGAATGTGGTAAAGCCAAAATGAAAAGAAATAGGAATGGCCATCATTGGCATATACCTAATTTTCACTTTCAAATTTAGCCAGCATGCTCAAGTCTCAGCAACATCTAAAAGAACAATGAACAGCAACTATACCTTAATACGATCATTGCTTGATCAAGCGAAGCTCCCAATTACCCTCGCCATCGATCAGTCGTAGTTCCAAGGAATGGTATGGTATTAAAGCAGGACGCTGCGGGCAGCAGAAAATATATGTAAACAAATCTAGTTTAAATTTGCCTAAAACATTGCAAAGAAACAGCACAACTAATTAGTTAACTGCTCTTGGATCTCTATAATTAATCATAATAGTTTAAAGGTTTAATTAATTTGTAAGTCCATATTGTTTCACCAAATTTTCAATTGGGTCTCTACAGTTTGAAAATTTTTAATTGAGTCTCAATACTTTTAAAAAAAATTCAATCAGGTTGATAAACTCATTTATAGTTAAAAAATGTCAAAGTTAACAAAATATTCCATGAAAAAGTGAGACTTGACAGATTCCTTCAAGTTTGACTCTTTTATAACGATAAATGGTCCAGAGACCTGATTGAATTTTTCCCTTTTAAGCAGAGGGGGACTCAATTCAAAACTTTTAAACTATAGCGGTCAAATTAAAAGTTTGATGAAACTATAGGGAGCAAGATCAATTAAACCAAGATTTAATATTCAACTTTTAGCAATTTCTAATCTTACTTGTGAAGAAGTAACAAATGTGATTCCCATATCCTTTGCAAGCCCATATAAGTGTTCTTCAACATCAACGCTAGTGGCACTGGCATTGTTTTTTTTTCAGAGTATGAAATATGGTTAACAAACAAGAAGCAAACAATTCCTCTTGAGAGGGTAAAAAAAAGCATAAGTAATCATACGTACTTGGTGCACTCGTCGAGGATACCAAATTTAGGCTTATGGAAGAACAACCGCGCCTTACATAACAGAAGGTAAGGTGTTAAAAACTAAGCAAGAGAAGAATACTGTAGACAGATTATGTCTATGATAGCTACCACATACATAAAAAAACATTCAAGCAATTAAACAAACTCGTACAAGTTAGATTCACATACCATGCCTAACCTCTGCTGCTCTCCAAGAGAAAGAATGTCTTCCCATTTTAGATTTGCATCCCAGCCATTCTTCTCCCTTTCTAGAAGATAATTCAACCGAACATTCTCAAGGATAACTTGCAAGTGTGTATCCAAAAAATTTCCGGTGGCAGGATGGTTTTTACCTGAATTAACAAGATAGCGATGATCAGCACTAAAAGCAAAAGAAAATGTATACAGTACAACCTGATTACAAGAGATCAAGCAGTTATTATTCGTTCACCAAAGGATACTGACCAGAGTAACTCAAATAACTTTAAGGGAGGATTTTTTATTTATTATAAAAAGAACTATTTTTTAATGATGTCAATGTCTGACATGGTAACACCTAAATAATTACATGAACCAATATAGTGGTAAGGGTAAGACAGCAGACTTGAATATATTCTCGGCCAGTAATGTCTTATTTCATGTATGCAAGATACCTTTTCCATAGATCTTCAATGCTCTAACCTCTGCTTCCTCACGGGACAGGGGGTATATAATTTGATCCCGAAGGGTTCCCAAGCAAGTATAGGGCCGCTGAGGAACATAGAAGATGCCACAACCGGATCCAGCTTCTAGATCCACATCTTCAGGTGGTCTAGAGAGTCTTCCGCTTGCAATGGGCCAAAGTCCTCTAAGAACTCTGAAAATGGAACTTTTTCCACTTCCATTTGGACCTTTTAAAATATGACATACACAGGATATAAATTCTAAATAATAAGAGATTCACCAACATAAAAGGGTAAATATGATAAAATAACAATTATACCAACCAGTAACAAGGAGACTTCCCCCAAGCTCAATGTCACATGTCAACTCCCTGGCCAACATCTTCTGAGTAGGGGTTACAATATCAACCTTTGAAAATGAAATAACATCTTTAGAATGAGAATCCCTCAGTGGAGGTATACCATCACTGATCATAGTCCCTGTACCATCAATGATATTATCATTAGCCCATGATGACTATTGTGAAGAATTTTGTTAGGATCACATTAGTAATGGATTAGTGTTAAGGGTTTTCCCACTTACTCTGGAACTGATATAGTATAGCAGTAGCAAAGAATAGAGAATAGAAGAATAGAAGGGTAGAATAACAGAAAAGGATAAGTTGAGGTATCAATGTGATACTCTCAAATAGTTTTATTAAGAAGGGGAGGTTGAGAAAGAGAGAGATACGAAAGAAGGATTACACTTGGCATTCGAGAGGCCAAACTCTCCACAATAAATTCACTCTACTAATTTCCTGCCTACTAATTTTCTCCAGCTTTTCTACTTATAATAATATCCTTAACTACTTCCCTAAAGCTGTGGCATAACAAGAATTTGAATTTCTAATCGGTTACATGTTTTCCTCTCCTTCTATAAGTGAATTTAAAAGGAGTTGAATCTCGATTTTGCCCCTGGTTTGTTACAATTAGTTAGTTAGTTAGTTGGGGGAGTTGATTTGATTAAATTGGCCATAGATAAGGGGAATCAGGAGTAGTTTAGGAGTCTGCTTATTCATTTGTATCTGGTAGTTTTGTAGTTGAGAGAACTCTCTCTCTCTAGGAGGTAGTTCCTCCCTTGTACCCTTTGTTAGGAATTGGGGATTCCCCTCCCTGTTATCAATAAAGAGGTTAGTTCTGCCATTTCTAGGGTTCTAACAAATTTCTGCCATAGAAATAGAAAGACATTATTTGGTACATTTGCTTATAAAATTGAATAAGGATGAACAAATACCAGACTGTGCTGCATCCAGGAGTTCTTCAAGCTCAAAAATCCGATTAATACCACCAGAGAGCTCTACAAACTTCCTATTCAGTTCAAGAATGTCACCGAAAGCTAAAAAGCTTTGAGAAACAACAGATGCTAAGAACCTCAATGCATGTGCCAGCTCACCTGTTAAATATAGTACTGTCTATATTAGCAGGAAACAAGCGAGGTGTAAAAAGGAGTATCTGACAACAATCCAAAAAATAATCTTACCCTGAGTATTTATTGATGCACGGTCTCCCCTATGCTCCATGGCATATAACAAACTCAGCAACCAAGTCACATTATGAGGAAGTTGCTTTGTTATAAAATCATCCAGTATACCAAACATCCACTTCTTTTTTAGAAGATACTTTGAATGGGCAAGAAGATCTCTGAATCTAGACTCAACCATCTGCACAATGTTAATTGGTTAGAGTAAAGATTACAGCCAGACAATAATCATAATGTATAAAGTGTCAGGTGAACAAAAATATAAGTAAGCTGAATTGGTCCTTTCTAACCAGAAACTTAATCACATTGCCCATATTAGAGCCCTACGTAAATAAGACTTTAAGAGAGCACACTAAACCATGCACAATTAAGTTGTACATTTAGGGTCTCCCTGTTCAAAGTGCTAAATGAGAAAGTTGAAAAATATGAGGGAAGAGAAAAAAGAAATGAATTGAAAGGTTTGAATTTCACACCTGACACCTTAAATCTTGGTGAAGAGTCATGCAATGACTATGACTTGTGCAAAACTTGAAGGGTGGAGAATAAAGGAGTTTCCCTATACTCCAAACATCCCACAAGGTTTTCTTGTTCAAGGTGATCAATGAGAAAGTGGAAAATAAATAGGGGAGTGAACACACGGTGGAATTAAAAAGTTTTTATTTCCAAACTTTAATTCATGGTAAAGAGTCGAGGAGTTTCACTATACTCTCAACCATCCCACATTTTAATTATGCCAAGCAAGTGCAGACAAATTTTCATTCTAAATTTTGCACCTTCTCAAATAAGCACACATCCTTAAGGAAAAGACATTAGATATTGCAGGAGTTGGGATACTCACAGCTTTTTCTCGAACACCACCTCCAAAGAAAGCAACAGATTCAGCATGAGTACAGAGTCTTTCATGCATAAATCTGGCAAACATCAAGTAGAAAATGTCAGAATAATGTAAAAGGCACTAGCTGTTTGATGCCATGAGAGGGGCAGCAGAAACTAGAAAGGGTTTACCGAAAGGTTCCTTCAAGTTGTTGTTCTTGGCTCATCAAATCACCAAAATCAGGAGTAACAGTTCTTAGAAATCCCAGACCAAGTAACATGTAAGCATAGAGTATGGCAACTCCCCTCTGACCAGTTAGCAGCTTCATTCTCCATGTGAACCTATAGGAAAACAAAAGTCCAGTTGAATCTATACAAGAAAAGAACAAGCATGGCATACTATACTTTATATGAAGTGCTAGTAAAATAAATGCTAGATAACATAATAACTGGATTTTATGAATGAGGTACTGACCATAAAATATCCACAGATGGCTTTACCAATCCAGTGACCAGTCCAGATAAGTCCGTTGTTAACTTCTCCAAGTCATGAGTTATCCTCTGATCTGCATCAATGTTTTTGCTTGCCATGTGGAAGACCTAAAAAGATAAGTTTTTGACATCAATATGAAACAAAGTTCTAACACTTTCCTACAGTGCTTCGAAGCTTAGGTTAAAGTTATCCATTACAAGAAAATGAATAAACCAACATTTTATCCCTGAAACTTACCAAGGAAATGATATTCGCAACACAAACTTTAGTAGCAATCTGGTATGTGACATCTTTTAAGACTCATGGGAATAGATGTTGAGGAATTGCAATTACCAGAGTTTGTAAAATTTAATACAGGGTATCATATATTCCTGGGTTAGGTACTTCCCAGTTCCCACATTTTGTGTGAACATGGTTCCTGCCTAAAGGATTGTCTAATATTCTCATGAGAATGGAGAAAATATAGACTCTGAAAATAATTTCACCCTTTCCTCACAAATATCTACTTAATCCTACGTGAGCAATATTACTTATACTCTTTGACTATAGAACCCTATAAGCTTACGAAAACCATTTTCTCGAGTGAAATTCACTGATACCCTTTCCTTAAATGATAGATCTCTTTTGAGAGACTTACTCTTTGCTCTGTAGTTTCATTTTTTCTAGAGAAGTCCATGCATTTATATAATGAATACTCAGCAAGATTTATGCATAAATAGTAGTGTATATTACTATCAAAAAATAAACAAAAAACCATGCTTTCCAGGGATTGTTATTCCAATTCTGCATACCCAGTGGCCATTAAGTGTGACTAGCAGAAATCATGCAATTTTAGCATAATTGTACTCCCAATCGGACTGTTCCCAGGATGGTGGCATAAATGTAAAAGTCAAGCACAAAACTTTCCCTTAGTATTGCAATGTACAGTGGATGAAGGAAATATGAAGTCAACAGTTACCGAGAGGTCAAGGAACCAAGTTGAAAATTGAATTAAATTTGTAGGGGAATAAATATAACTTCTCAGAAAAAAGCGAGTTCCTCATCAAATAGTACAGGTGGCACAGATGGTATAATTGGAAATGTACTTTCTGCATTTAATACATTTAATTTGAACTTCATTGTGATTTTATCCAATTACCTTGTAGAATGCATTGTTTCTCAAATAGTTCTTGAGTAGATGTTGTGTCAAACGAATCCGCCACCCAAGGGCCAGCCTGGCTGTCAAGTGTCTGAAGAACAAGACACAGTTTACTTAAATTTGCTATCTGAAAGGTTTGTCAGGTCAATAACCTCACTTTTCCCCCATTTCAATTATCCCATACCACCTGAAAGTAATTACCCTACCAAAAAGTTCCACTTTCAAAATGAATTTGTACTAATTGCCCTAGCATCCGAAACTATTTACCTAATAGAAGGTGCAATGAATGAAGATGCAGCACTTTGGAGAACACTTATACCAATCAACCGAATAAAGGCAGCTTTGTCCTGCTCCAGAACAAACTTCACAGTGGTGCCTGAGAACATAAACTTTCCATTAATATTGTATGCATGGCTTTTCATAAAGATGAAATGAGAAAAGATAATAAAATACCATTCAACGATGCAATACGATCTGAGACCCATGTTCTTGAAACAACAAGAAAAGCTACAGCAAGCAGTTGTGCTCCTTGTTTATCAAGTACGGTGGGGACCTGAAAGCAAGCAGCTTAGCCATGTCTAAAATCCCTAAACTTTATTTATCTGATTAACAGACGACACAAGAAAAACAGTAAAATATATTGAGACCAAATTACAATGGCAACAATTTCCAAAGAGAACCAAAAGATGAAGTGTGATTGGATTAGCTTATTTTCATATTTTGCATCAAAACAACTTATAAATATTTCTGGTTTTCACGCAAAAATAAAAACAATTACATGCAAACAAGCTGCAATTAGCTAGCCTAACAACAGGACCATTATCAATGACCAGAACACAAGAATTGTCGGTTGCAGGGAGGGATGAACTTAGAGTAAACTATATTGACTAAAGAGATATAAATACTGATTCTTGGGCTTAAACTTGCCACAACCAGATATCAAGGCCTAAAATTTTCATAAATAATTAAGTCAAAAGCATCCAACAATAGTCAATATGATGGAAGCTGTCCAAATACAAACATACAAATGTAAGAACAATCAAGAGTATGCTGTCAGAAGGTACTCACCAATACTTTGCACATGGCAGCTATTCTCAGTGGCAATTGCCTTGTATTACCACGGAGTTGGGGAACAGCAGATGGTGATATAGAATGATTCATAGATGGAGATGATGATATAACTTCTGCAATATATGACTGGGCCTTTGAATTTGAGAATGCAGAATCCTAGATAAAAAAAAGTGAGGAATTCTTAACTATCGTAAAATGATGAATAAAGGAAAAACAACAAACAAAATAAGAAAATATCCAAACCTTTTTGCTCATGGAAAATGCAAGTTGAACTGCTTTTGCATCACTCTGCCGTTTTGTCTCCGATGCCTTCATTGTATCAATCCCCTTTTCAGAAGAAGAGTCCTCCCTGGAATTTACATCTATATCTTATAAATAATAACCTAACCCCTAAAGTAGAACAATGATAAACAGCACAGTTAAGTCCCAACCTTTTATAATGAACACTCCATCCTCCTTCACCATCTAACGATAAAACCACATCATGGAATGCAACTAATGCTGGACGGTGTGATATGGTAATGCATGATGTTCCCATAGCTCGAACTTTAGCACAAAACCGTTCTTCCATATCAGTAGTCACAGCACTTGTGCACTCATCAAGAATTGCAAATTTAGGCTTATGGTAGAAAAGTCTGGCCATGCCCAATCTCTGCTGCTCACCCAATGAAAGTTCATCACCCCAATTTACCTCTTTTTCAGGTGGGTAACGGTCCAACAGATATTCAAGGTCAACCTTTAACGCACACACATGCAATTCCCACGAAAAATAACGTCAATAAAAATATAAATAAACTCCGCCACATATTTATGTGACATTGAGTAAGACATGGATCAGATGTGAACTTTACATTTTTCAATAGCTCCACCATCCCACTTTCTGTGAGTGGTTCAACCTCTTGGTATGCAGTAAGAGGATAAATTAGCTGATCACGAAGTGTTCCTACAGCAGTGTATGGTCTTTGTGGCACATAGAAAATCTCCTTGTTGAGATCAGAGCCAATGCCTGGTTTCACAATATGTCCAGATATCAATGGCCAAAGACCACCTAGAACACGGAAAAGGGAGCTCTTTCCACTGCCATTTGGACCTTAAGCCAAAGAATCACCAATAACATGTCAAAAGGTGTCTCCACAGCAAGGAAAAGAAATAAGTAATAACAGAAAGAAATGACCATATAAAAAAGAGTTCAAATGGCTACCTGTAATCAAAAGATTAGATCCTGATTCAACCCTAAGGGTCAGATCATCCACCAAGACATTACCAGTGGGGGTCACAACCTGCACTTAGGTGCACCGTCACTGTTAAAACATGAGCATATACACAATATGAACTATGAAGTCATGTTTGAGACAGTTGAGCAACGTCTACTTGCCTTGACACCAGAAAATTCAATGTAGTTAGCTTCACTTATACAATTTCTACTCCCTTTTCTTTGCAGCGAAGATTTCTCATCAACCAGGCTTAGCTCCCTTGATACAGCCATCAACTCATAAATACGATCAGCATACCCACTGTAAAACAGACAGACAAGTCATAACGTGTAGGCAGACAAAATAAATCTTATGAAGGAATTGTGTGCAATGCATGTCTAATGACCAATAAAAGCTTTAATATCAACTTCTAAAAATTACAGAAATGAAAGATCAAATATACCTGAGACGATTAAGCCGTCTAGCACTGATAGAAAGAGTTCCAAGAGACTGAAATAGGGAAATTATGACACTAGTATGATATCTTAGATTGCTTAACATCTCTGCACGCCCTAGGGTTGAACTGTCAGGCCTTAAATGGCCAGAAAAGAAAGGTTCAATAATCAAGATGACGGCAACAGTAGCACCAAGGTACTTCAACAAAAAGTCCTGAATCATGCCAAACCACCAATGGTCATGTAGCACAACATTCAGGTGTCTAACCAAGGTCTTAAACTTCTGTTGAATATGAGATTCTTCTCTCTTTTCTCCACCATAGAATGCTATACTTTCTGAATGAGTCCTTAACCGTGAGTGAAGCTGTCGATACTCTCCTTCCAGTTGCTGTTCTTTGGACATAAGTTTCCCAAATGAAGGGGAGAAGTTTCTGATTGCAGCACCAGCTCCGAGTACATATGCCTGAAAAGGCCAGAACAGTAGATTAAGTGGCAAGCACTGATGTTTAACATTAGATGACAGCCTACAGCCATCAGAATTCAGAAGAAACTCCAACAGTACTAGCAACTTGTAGTTGGAAATCCACAAAACAATATAGTCCAATTACAGAGTTACCAATATCCAAAAGACGTATTTTGGGCTAGCATATGAACACAGCCTCCAAGTGTACAGAAGTCCATCAGTCACTGCTGTTAGATCATCCTGTACAATTTCGCTCAGCTCTGAACAGAACCTTGGTACATCACTGGCAATTCTCTGCTCTGGGTTTGTTATCCGACCATCAACGTGTGATATTTTGTAATACACCATGTTCTGAAAGAAAAATAAAAGATAAACAGAAAGCCATGGTAAAGACTAAATTAAGTATTATAGCACACTCTTTACGTTTTTCTTTTTTTTACTTAGGAAATTGACAGTACTCTCCTCACTCAACCAAAAAGATGAGTACTGGAAATTCAACAACTTATACCTCAAAATAATGGGAATGGATAAGCTTTGTCAATATCTTTCTGAAATGAAGACTCAAAGTCCCTGTTACGTACTTTGATGTAGACTGAATGGTTGATAAAAGGAAGCATAAAAGAATGTTTTCTGAAATTAGCCGAAAAAACAATGGCACGCGTCGAAGAAAAGCAGCTCGAAAAAGGAATCCTTGCACTTTTGCTAGTCTGTTGCTCAAAGCAGTTCGCAACACCTGAAAATACATGGAACTTTAGGTACCACTTAACCTCTCAATTGTTTCTTTTGGCAGTGGGACAGACTAGGGAGGGGTGTCCAATCCATTTATATCTGTTATCTTAATTAATTCATTTCATTGCACAGACATGTAATCACATATTGATATTCTAAGCACCTGCATTAGTACAGGTAGCAAGTGCAAATGCATCCTTATTCAGGCAGAGAAAATATGATATCCATATCACTTATAAACAGTAATGAAGCAAAACCACATTTAAATTACTATAAAGAACCAAGATCTATGGCCTTATCAAGGTTCAAGCTATGGATAACATTTTATAATTCCTACAGATACAAGTAATCTAATCTTATTGCAGACCAAATTAGCTGTCAGCAGGTATAGTAAAAGTGAAGAAACTAGTAACTTATGTTATCTGAAAAAAAATGGTGGCTGGTGCTGGAGACTCCCACAGTACTTGATTTTGTATACTATAAATAGCTAATATATATTATATTATATGTATGCAACCAGGGCAAGCTTCACAAAGTCAGGAATTGATTGCATCATCCCTTAGATAAAGTGACGGAATTAAATAACAAAATGAACAATTGAATACATATGAAATTATAGCCCATTCTGCACCAAAATATTGAAGGAAAGCACCAAGCATAATAATCCACAACAAAATTGGCTTACCACTATGCCAACTAAAGATAAAAGGTCCCTTGCACCTAATTTGCCCATCTCCGAGAGCAGAATGGCAGCAAGGATTTGAAGTGACTTCAGCCCTCCTTTCTTTTGTTTAGCTTTAGGTGAAGCCGCGCCCTTCAGAACCTCCTCTGTTGTGACTTCTTTATCATTGTTGTGCCCATTGCAATGGCCTAATAAATCATGTCCATTAGCTCTAAACCTTGATTGCATATATGCAGCTGTTCCACCGGCAGCTAAGATACCAGTTGCAAGGAGTAAAGTTTTCCTGTCATTAACCACAAGGAGAGAGTAAAAGTATATTACAGTATACTTAGAAATTAGTTCAACAACCCAATGACTTTATTAACACCAGTCAGTAATCAACAAGGTGTATAATAAGTTAAAAGATACAATTGCAAATACAAGGAAACAAGGATATAATCAAAATAGGACAATTTTTTTCAGATAAATGTATACTGATAATGTTAAAATCAAGAAGAATACTTCAACATCTGTAAAGCCAAACAGCACACCATGCTTTCCATTGGAAAGAAGTGAAATAATTGAGAAAGAAATTTTAAGATCAAAACCTCGTAGCAATGCATCTGCCAAGACAGGTTATTGCAACTAAGTTTTTCAGGTCTTGGGCATCATAAGGATTTTGAAATAGTTTAAGCACCACCTCATTTTCATCTAATCAATGTCTTATGAAACATATGTAGTGTTGAGTACTGCTGCAATTTCTTCACAGGTCTCATGATTAACAACACTATGTATACCATTGAAAGATGAGAATGTGATAAAAATATCTCCAATGGGGTTGAAACCATGCACTTTTCAAAACTTACCTAGGTATTTATGAGAAAAATAACTGATAAAATTGTATACTTGATATAGTAGGTCAATAGGATAAAAAGAATTAATTAATCAGTAACTCATTCAATGTCAGGCATGAAATACCTCCTTGAAGCCAGAAAACTCCGGCCATGCTCAGTTAGTTGCAACAGCTGAAGGGAAGGCATTGTGGAAGATTAACCTCTCCCTTATCAAATAATAGGAGTGACGTGATTGCTCCTCTTACAGATAGGAGCAAGAAAATCTAGCAGGCATTAAATTCAATTCAACACAAAAATGATACGTCAGCAACCAGAACAGCAGAAACCATAAAGCTTCATGCAAAATAAGCATTATTTAGATGCACCAAGCTCCTATAATTAATGAGGGCCCCACATACGTGTCAAAATATGCAAATATAATGTTTAGTTCAAAGTCTACAGAACATGTTGCTCTACCTCTAAGAGTAGACCAAATGATAATCTCATCAAAGAAAAGCATAATTATGGAATTGCAGCTTTGAAACCAGCAACCAAAAAGGAAAGTTCTGCACTAGTTAAGACTTAGCAGCATTTAAAATTTAAATACTATAAGGCATAGACAAACAAATTAGGGCATATCCATGCATCCAAAGCTCCCAAGCATGAAAACTTGGCCAAGCAGAGATGACGCAAAAATGAACTCCGCAAAAATTAAAATATTCCATGAATTATCTTCTTCCCCTCTATTTGCACAAAAATTGGTATGAGTATCCAGTACTACACAAGTACAGTTCGGAGATATTGATCAGATCAAATTAAAAACACATAAAAGTAAGTAAGAGTATCTAAAAGTATCAATAGGGTATTTGATATGTATCGTATCTGGTAAATTGACTATTTTGAAGTATCCATACATCATAGGTCCATGTTCCCCTTCCCCCAATCTATTTCTATTTTTCGTGGAAGAGGCCAAATTCAACTGAATTGGCGTTTCCAACCATTACAAAGTGCAAATGATCAAATATGAATCTGCAAACACTACGTCATGTAATTAGCAAATATTTTTTATCATGTACCTTTCAAAGTTCAGCATACACTAATATTCCTTTGTATACTCTCCCCTAATACAGATTAGACACAAATTGGGGAGGAAAAATATCTCCACACGATCAAATTACATTATGAAAATTTTAGAAACTAGAAAAAGACATAGAGACAAAAATCCAATAACTATATGTTAAGCACGTTGTCCCAATCTATCAAAAATTCACCCAATTGGTGCCTTGTCACGCTCAATTATGGTCAGAAAAAAAAAATGCCAACGAAGGAATAACCAGTGTCAACGATTCACAACACAAAAGATATTAATTCTACAAACATAGGACACTCCGACACTAACCTTCCAAGGTCGGTGGTATTATTCACCATGCTCCGTCACCTCAAAAGCTTGGTAACAGAGCATAACAGTCCTCCTCCCTATAAGACACAAGAAATTTCAGCTAAGCAGCACCTTCAAACAATCGTTTCCAACGTTGATTGCTATCAGAACACAAATTCCTAGCTCCGAAACGATCAGAATCAGGATTTGGAACCAGCAACAAAAAAAAAAAAATCGCGCGATTCAAATAAACAGAGAAAGAAGAAGAAGATAGAATAAGGCAATAGGAAAATTAATTATAGAGAGTGAAGCAAGAAATGAAGTGCCGCTGAAGTTGGAGAAGGAACGAAACGGTGTCGTGTGAGGGTGGAATACCTAAGTGAGGATGGTTGTTGGAAGAGGAAGAGAAAGAAAAGAGAGAATAATTGAGAAAAGTTAACCAAAAAAGGGAAATGAAAGAGATTTTGGGGAAGAAGATATGATATGATATGTGTGAGATGCGAGAGAGAACAAAGACAGTGAAAAGAGAAGAAAGAAACAGTATTCGTCTTCGACACTGATATGATCGGGTCGGGTTCGTTTCCCAGAGTTTTTGCCTTTTGGTATTCGAATACCGACCGTGAAGTGTGAACGTGAACGGATTGGATTGAATTAGAAATCAATTATTTTAAGAGAAAACATTCTTGAAAAAAAATTGAGTAAAGGTCGGACATCATGGACGGAAAACGTTAACAGTGTTAATGATACTTTTATTTTTGGACAAATTGTCTCTGACAATTTTACTGTTGGAAAAATTAGTCCATAATTTTATTTAATTTTTTTTCATTTATCTTCTTTATTATAATATGTATTTTTAAGCACTCTTAATTCAACTTTATATATTTCTCGTTTGATTATTACCACTCTAAATGCATTTATTTTATTATTTCTAAAACGTCATTTATTAAATTTTACTAGTTTAAATTTTCATATTTTATATTATACATATTAAAACTTATACTAATAATTGATATTAAATATAAAAACTAACTATTTTAAGTTATATAAAATTTAGAATAAAATAAATATATTATCTTGTAAGTGTTTTAATGTTTTCAATAAAAAGAATGAAAAATTACTTTATTTTTTTTAAATAAGTAAATTAAGAAGTGTGATATCTAAAATTATTAATAAAAAATTATTATTTTATCAACAATTTTTTTTATAGAAATACTAAAATAATTGCATTAAAGAGTGGCAATTTTCAAATAAAAGATATATAGATTTTATTTAAGCATGTTTAGAGTTGAATATGTCAATAAAAGTGATAAAAGATAAAAGAATTTAAAAAATAATTAGGGACTGATTTTTCTAAATATAAAATTGTTAGGAACCAATTTGTCTAAAAATGAAATTGTCATTAACACCGTTAGCTTTTCCGTCCAGGGACCTTATGATGTCCGACGTTTGACATTGTCAGGGACCAGTTAGGGTATTTCCGATTATCAAGGACCATCTTGTCCGACTCTAATGGGGTGTTTGGTGCATTATCGAGGAAGATTACCGGTAATTTAGATTACCTTACCGATAGATTACCTCTAATTAAATTACCGGTAATCCATATTAACTTGTTTGGTATATATAAATAAGATTACCGGTAATCCGCATTACCTTGTTTAGTATATTATCCACATTACAAGGTAATCTATATATATTACTATAATACCCTCTAAATAATTATAAAATGAATTAATCAAATATAATTATATTATATATATTATTAAAATACGTAAAATACATACAAAATAAATTAATCAAATATAATTATATTTTAAATTTAATATCAATATTTTTCAGTTTGACATTAATATAATTATTTACTAAAAATAAAAATTCATTAAAATAATTATAATATTTTTGCAAAAAGTGCAACATAGAAAAAACAAATATAACGCAATAAATTTAAAAAAAAACCAACAAGAAAGGCTACGTGGGTTTTTAAGATAAATTAGGATTTATGTTAGAAAATTATAAAATTAGGAATAGTAGTGTATTTTGTTAGATGGGTAATTGTGTAATAAAATAAATTAGAAGATTACCTAGAGGTGGTAATCCAGATTGCCACCTGATACGGAGGTAATCCACATTACCACTTTGAAGGTTGGTAATCCACATTACCAATATCTTTGTCAAAACAAACGAATCAATCTGGATTACCAGGTAATTTAATTGTAAGATTACCGGTAATCTATGTAGATTACCTCGTACCAAACGCCCTCTAAAATTGTCAAGGACTAGTTTGGAGGTTTACTCAAAACAATTTATCGAATGATCTTGAATAAAAATTTAAAATACATCCCTCCAAAATTAAAATGTCAGATAAATTGATTTTTAAAGAAAAAATTAGAGAAATTGGTCCTCCGTGAAAAAATTAGACAAATTAGAACCTCAAAATTTATGAAAATTGTCAAATTGGTCCCTATAACGGTAGAATTAATTTGTCCAAGATCTTTAATTAGTATGGACTAATTTGATCATTTCCATGAATCTTGTTGGACTAATTTGTCTAACTTTTTCTTTAAAGATCAATTTGTCCGGCGTTTTAATTTTGGATGGATGTATTTTGAATTTTTTATTCTGGAAGGACTACTTTATCCAATAAGAAATTTTGTAGAGACTAATTTGAATGTTTTGTCTTATTTTAATGGTGTAAAACAAAGAAAAAAAAAAGAAATTGGAAAAAAAATCCATTTTCGGTTTTTGTGTTTCTAATGATATTGTCTCTATAAATGTGACACGTATGTTAATTTAAACGCCCTTAATTTTTTTCTTCCAGAATATTTACAAATCTTTAATATATTTTTTTAAATATTATATTCTAATATATATATCTTTTATTTTATTTAAAATAATTGATTTATACTATTTAAAATTTAAAATAATTGTGTATAATATAGATTAATTAATTATCTTTCATATTCTAAACATATTTCTAATTTAATAAATAGAATTGCGTGAAATTCAATTTTTTAAAAGTAAAGTAAGAAATTAATAAATTGATGCAATATTGAACAATATATTTTTAATTAAAAATCTTATTCTATTTTTTAACTAAAAATATTGTAGAAAATTTCTCTATCAAATACTTATATATATACATATTTTGTTGAAAAATATCTACTCATTCATTCAGATCCATTTTTTTCTTTCCACCTCCTCAACCCTTTCAATTTTTTTTTCTCTTCCTCTCTTATTTTGTCATCTCTATTTCTTGCTCTTCTTTTTTTTTCTATTTTCTTATTTCATTTTTTTCATCTACCTTCTTAATCATCCTTCATTTTTTTTCTATTTTTTAATTTATTTTTAATTCTTCTTCTTCCATTTTCTATTCTTCATCTTTCTTCTATACTTTTTATTGTTTCATTATTCTCCTCATTTTTTTTCAACTCTTTTTCTTTTTCTATTTTTTTCATTTTTCTTCTTTTTCATTCTCCATATTTTTTTTCTTCATCCATCTTCTACATGTTTTTTCTTCTTATGTCTATTTTTTTACTATCTTATTTTCTTCCTCTTTTTTGTGTGTCATTTACTTTTTATTTAATATCTTTGTACTCCTTATATTTTGTATTATCATTGAATATTACAATCAATTTTTGTTCATCATTATTTTTATTTTTCCTTTTTTAAAAAAAGATTTAATTTTTTTTCTTTCTTTGTTCAGGTAGGTGGTGACAGTGGCTTGGGTCAAGGTTGCGAAAGAGTCTTTTGATATTTTATTTTTTCTTCTCTCTACTATTTTTATTATGTTTTTTTATCAAATGATTTTTTATTACCATTTGAATTATTTTTTTAGTTTTTAATATTTTATTTTGTTATAATGAATGAGAAAATTCAATCAGATTCTCTATGAATATGTATTTTGTTTTTTTAATTTATTAATTATATTTTTTAGTACTGTATTTTTAAAATAAATAATTTTTATATTCTAAATTTTTTATATTCTAATTTGAATTACTTCCTTTTTGGAAAGTTAATGTAATTAGAGACACATATCAATTGAAATATTCAAATCTTTAAGAAAAAATATTTAAGATGGTGATTTTAAATGCAATTTGAGAAAAAATATTATGCATAAAAGATTGTGTTTCATAATTTTTTTACTATTATTGTTAGTTTTTTACGTGTATCTTGATTGATTGAGTTTGATTTCAATTTTATTTTTAGTCATGATTTACAAATTTTTTTATATATATTTAATAATTTATATTTTAAAAAGGAATAATTTTTGTTTAAGATATACTGAATCTCTATTAATATATTAAAAGACAGGTAATGATTCTTTACCAATTAGCCCCTATATTAATCCTCCTAAACTGTGCAACATCTGATACTATCAAAACCCTCCTAATATTTATTTTATTTAGTCTTACAATGTAAATATTGAAAATATTCATATTACTATCTTAATATTACATAATAAATCTTGAATTATAATATTTTAGATAATATTATAATATTAACTTAAATTATTAATATATCTAATTATTAATAGAAGAAAGGTTTCAATATTACATAAGATTAACCTGAATTATAAAATATCTAAATTAAAATGATTTTTACCTAATTATTTGATTATTCACTACATTCAATCCTACATTAAAAAAAAAATTTATTTTATAATTTGTTTTAGATAAGGCTGATTTTGTTAATTAACTGAATTCAATTACCTCAACTTAATTGTCATAATTTAATATTTGACATGATTGATTAACTGTCTCACGGGACGGAAATGTAAAACATAAATAATGAACATGATTTTTTAAAAGAGAATAATTACGAATTATTAGTGATATTTGATAATTAGTAATATTTGAATATTTTACTTGTAATTTAGTGATTTTTAGTGATTGATAATTAGTGAATATTTTAGAGAATTTTAGTGATTGATATGTTGAAATTACCATTGTGAACATTCATAAATTAAATTATTTGTTTTATTTATAAAACTCGGATTAATTAAATGTCAAAACTTTGAGTTAATATTTGACCCAAATTATGTGATCCATATTGTTGTTGGGTTTTGATGATACTGAGGATATGATTTTGGTACTGTGTTATGAGCTTTTGCTGTGATGGGTGACTTAGCTTATAAAATTGATTAACACACAGAGAGACCCTTCTCCTAGCCCTTACATAATTATTGTTGACATTTTCCCATTAATTGTCAATGAGCACAGTAACTCAAACACACAAAACAATTTTGCTTCACTTAATAATAATAAAAGTGATTAAGTGGTGTGTGTGTGTAAGTGTTGGTGTAGTGAGTGTTGTGTGTGTGATTCTGTAACACCCCGCTACTGAGGGGTGTCCGTGCGAAGGGCTCTATCCCAACGAACACGCTACTAGGGCATAACATAAGGGCTAAACAACATGCATAAACTATTAATTAAACTGAATAACCGAAAATAACTGAAATAACTGTTTAACTGAAAATTGTATATAACTGTATCAGTCTGAAACATACATACTAGTTCAATATACTGAAACATAACTTAACTGATAAAGGAATCCTACCTCTAAAGTCTGGATCAAGACTATACATGATTGATTTGACTGTGAAATATAAACTAAACATAAACTAAACATAGACTGCTAAGACTCCACGGAAAATGCGGAGCTCACCAAGGAAACCAACTGCAACCGACCTCTACTGGATCAGCGGCCCCTCGTCTGCCTCCTGGTCGAACTCTGAAACAAAATGCGGGGAGTGAGTCGCAAGCTCAGTGATGGGGTATCATGCATGTCATGCAACACATATTGTCATGTTATCAATCACATATATTTGTCCTATCTACGTAGCAGCACTTCTCTGACGACGAATGCGTACCGCCGGAGATATCCGCACTCGAGCCCCCATACTGAACTGGTAAATGACGGAACACGAGCCGCCCTACTGTTACTGATAACTGAGACTCGCTACCACTAGGGTGCGGCCATATGACGGAACACGAGCTGCCCTGCTGTAACTGATAACTGTGACTCGCTACCACGAGAGTGCGGTCAAATGACGGAACACGAGCCGCCCTGTGATCTGGACCTCTACAACCACGCAGGTGAGGCTAGTCATACTGTATCTGTATCTAGGGTGGGACTCGAGGCGCTTCGTGGCAGTATGTCACGGCTAAACTCGACCGGGAGCTGCATCTGGGCTATAGCGTTGAAATACATACTACGACGGTTCGCAGACTACGTAAACAGTCATCACACAATTCTACAATCATTCTACTCATACACTGCATATTATCATTCTGATCATAAATCATAGGGTTCTAACATGTTTCATATCATGGCATAGCATAGCATAAATCATTCAAGCTCATAAATATAGTCATAATGCATAACATCATAATGCTGTAACGTAAATACCAAGGGACCTAGAAGCCATTCACTCTTTCCTGTTATGTTATTTATTAGGGAACTTATCTATCTGAGCATATCCTCTACTAAGACCTATTATCCTTTAGGGAACGTTTCTACTAAGGTACGTTATCTTACTAAGGTTTGTTATCTGTCTAAGGCGTGTCGTCTTACTGGGGCTTACTATCTTACTAGGTCACGTTATTCTACTAAGTTATGGTATCTTAATGAGTTATGTTATCTTATTATGTTATATCATCCTAATAGGTTATGATGTGTTTGCTAGGTTACATTATCTCATTAGGTTGTATTAATTACTAGGTTATAATTAACTCACTAAGTTATATTATCTTACTAGGTCGCATTAATTACTAGATTATATTATCTTACTAAATCAGGTTATCTTACTATTGATGTTATCTTACTAGGTTATGCTATGTTATTATATTATATTATCTTACTATGTTAGGTTATCTTCCTAATCATATTATTTACCTAAGCATGTATTAGACCTATCATATTATCTACCTAAGCACATTATCTACCTATCATATTATCTACCTAAGCAAGTTATCTACTTATCATATTATTTTCCTAAACATGTTATCTACTTATCATATTATCTTCCTAAGCATGTTAACGTAAATATAAACATGAACATAAACATAATTATAACTATAAACATAAACATAAATATAAACATATAAACATAAACATAATCACATAAATATAAACATATAAACAAATGCTACTATGTGGCAGCCACGACACATCCACCTTAAAACCTCCACTCACCTGGAAAGTCCTCAGACTGGAAGGCACCGCTAGCTCCGGCTCCAGCTATCGGCACCGCGTTTGCACCTGGCGTGCAAAAGACCCATCAGGACCGCACAAAAGAAAAACTAAAACTTGAACTAGGCTGCGCACTGAACCTCCGCTAGCGAGAAATACCTTCTCGCTAGCGATGGCACACTCGCTAGTGAGCTGCACGCTGACAGGGGTAAAAACGTCTTTTCACTCACCATCGGGAACTTGCTCTTGCAGAGTATCCCCAAAACGTAAAACTCACACTATCCTCGGTAACCAAGGGCGCCCAAAGAACTGCTCTGAAAAAGGCGGAATGTGAGGTGTGAGGGAAAAGAAAACATATCCTTTCATATATATAGGGGGAGGGGGAAGGCTGACAACCAGCTCTAACCAATGTGGGACTTTGGCTGGTCGCTAGCGGGCAATGGCTGCTCGCTAGCTAGCACCTTCTGTCAGCAACGTCTTGACGTTCGTTCTGAACGATGTGGGACTAGATCCCATCGCTAGCGACTTTCCTGCGGTCGCTGGCGAGCAGCTACTCGCTAGCGGAACCTGACTGCTCTCTAGTGAGTCCCCTCTGACAGCAACTTGCTGACGTGTTTCTGACGCGTCTTGAGAAAAGTCCTTCCTAAGGGACACTATGATACGAGGTATCACAGATTCTCTGAGAGAAGTGTTAGCTCCAAGAACCCTTTACCTCATCATTGAAGGTTTTGAGTGATAAAATTCTTAATTAAAATAAAAGTTTTAATTTGGTTGGACTAATGGTTTGTTAAGTGTCTTTTAGGATCTAATTTATTTGACAAAATAAAAAGACACATCTTGACCACCATGAGCATCAAAAGTGGCGCAACATATATGCTTGGAATACAAGTTACTCTAATTTTTGAAGACCAAGTCAAAGCTTTTCTAATTAAGGAAAGTTTGGTTGGAAGACTCTAAGATTTCCTAAAAAGTTAATTATAGAAAATACATGAAATTAAATAGAGAATCTTTTTATCAAATATCTCTATTTAAATATTCATGCACAATATATATATATATACATAAATTTCGAAATTATATATATAAAATAGGGAAACAAAATTAAATCTCTATTTTACACAATATATGTTAATAATTTTCGAAATATATATATATGTGGGGGAAATCTAGAAAGATCTTGTATGGAGATTTAAATGCAAATTATTAAATAAAAATAATTATCTAGAATTTATTCTAGAATATATTTTGCATTTAAGTAACAGAATATTTTTTTTGGACACTTTAAAAAGATTTTGTGAGCCTCCTAAAGATTCTATTTGAATCTACAAGATTCCCTGAAGATTCCATGCGGGACCAGAAGATTCTATTGAAGATTCTACACGAAGTTAGAAGACCTCAGAAGATTCTGTCAAGATTCTCAAGTCTAGAAGATTCTGTGAAGATTCCAAAAGATTCCCGAAGATTCTATCAAGATCCCGAAGAATCTCAAGCCTCAAGATTCAAGATTCAAGAATTTACAAGATTCAAGAATCAACCTTCAGAAGATTCCCTGGAAGACCATGTTTGGTGATTTAGGATTTTCAAAACATGAGAAATTGTGAAATCGTAATTCGTACCAACATGGAGGCACACTTGTGGAGCAAGAAAGGCTAAAACCCTAGCTTCTCTCTCTCCTAAAAGTGGCGCAACATAGCTTGCATTTTTGCAAGATTATGTGAAAATTTGATAAAGCAATGCACACCACAAGATCAAGGCACAAATTCAAATTCAAGGGCTGAGATGAAGTTTCCTCTTTTCTAATTCTTGGTTACAAAGTTCCCATATTTAAGATCAAAAAATAACCTTTGGATTAAAGGGAATTATTTGAATCAATTGCCAAGATGAAACTTCCTCTTATTTGATTTTCTATTTTTGGAAGATCAAATTTCAAATCACATCAAGCAATTCTCACCATTGGATCAAGAGTTTTCAAATTCAAACCAAGGGTGGAGATCAAGGCAACATTTTCGAAATTTATAGGTTTTTTTTTCTCTATAAATACAAGACCTCAATGCCCAAGAATGCAAGAGACTACCCAAGCTTACAAGTGCCAAAACGCTGTCGAAATCAATCCTAATTTCTCTTCATCTTCAACCTCTAAACCTCAAGTTCTTATTTTTATTTGGGAAAAGGTTGTAATTCTTAAAAGAGTGAGCTTTTGTTGTTTATCCTAGCTTTGCTAGTTATTCTTTGAGAGTAAAATCCATCAAGGTTCAAACTTAGTTGCATCTAAGTACTTGATTGGTAAAAACCACATCTTTCATATAAAGTCCTTATTTTTGTAAGGCAAGAAGTCCTTAGAGGGTCTAAGGCAAGGGTAGAAAGTCCTTCGGTGTTGAAGGCAAGGATTGAAGTCCTTTGGAGTTGCCAGAGGCAGTTAGTCACCTAGTTGTGGTGCAAGTGAAGTCCTTTGTGGTTTTCAAAGGCAGTGAGTCACCTTGGTGAAGGTGCAGGTTGAAGTCCTTTGTGGTGTTGCAGAGGCAAGAAAGTCCACCTAGTTGTGGTGGTGATAGTGAACTCTCAGGTGTATCCTGGGTACTGGAGTAGGCACGTTGCCGAACCAGTATAAAATTTCAGTGTGTGCTTTCTCTCTTCCCTTACTCTTTATTTAATTGTTTTACAATTTATTATTGCATACACATCATATAGCATATTGCGAAATCATCATCATCTTTTGTCTAAGTGTTGAAGGTTAAAGTTTTAACCTTTATCATTTAGAAGACCTTGAAAGTAAATATATTTTCAAGATCTATTATAGCCTTGTCTATAGGCTAAGTTTCTGTTTATTTACTAACAATTGTTTCCGCTGTGCAAGACAAGTTTATACTTGATCTTTATTTTTAAGTAATTTTCAGAAACATGATTTATAGTTGCAACGTGATTCAACCCCCCTTCTCACGTTTCACTACCTTCAATTGGCATCAGAGCTCGACCTTGGGGTTGAGCACTTAACAGTGTCAAGGAAAGATTCAAGGGACCATGACAGCAAATAACAACGCATATATTGCTGATGGAGCCTCCACAAATAGACCACCCATGTTCAATGGTGATGACTACGCATATTGGAAAGATTGAATGACATTGTTCATTCAATTCACAAGTCTCGATCTTTGGGATATCGTTGAAGTCGGTGACAATCCTACACCCTTCGGCCCAAAGAAACTATGGACTCAAGAACAAAAGGCTCAAGTGCAACAAAACAAGAAAGCTAAGTATAGACGAATTGATTGGGTCTCTCAAAACTCATGAAATCAAACTAGAAGCACAAGAAGACTCTATAACTACAAGATCAAGACCTTTAGCGCTCAAGACATCCACAACCAAGAAGACTTTGAAGACTAAGAAGAAAGCGCTAAAGGTTGAAGAAGATGAAGACGAAGAAACAGATGAAGAATCTGAAGACGAAGACCTTGACGAAGAAAACATGAGCATGCTTGTGCGTAAAATGTCAAGGGCTTGGAAGAACAGATCTAATAAGAATAAATAAGCCTTCTTTAAGAAGGATAAGAAGAACAAGATGAAGACCGATAACACAACGTGTTTTGGATGTGGCGAAAAAGGCCATTTCAAGACCGATTGTCCTAAAAATAGGCAGTCGAAGAAGAAGTTCTTCAAGACGAAAAAGGCTCTTGCAGCCACATGGAGTGACAACTCCGATTCTGATGAATCTGAAGAAAACAAAGACACAGAAGAAACGAACCTCTGCTTCATGGCAGGTGTTTCGTATGATACAGACTCAGAATCTGATGAAGATGAATCTGAGGTAAATATTGAAAACTCGGCACCATCATATGAGGAACTTTCGGACCTCTATGATGAACTGCTAGAGGATTCAAAGAATCTGACGACTCATTTTCTGATGAATAAAAAAGCTTTGAAAAACCTTGAATCAGAAAATAAGTCATTAAGATCTCAAAATGAGGAACTAGAGAAAGAATGTCAAGAACTCAAAAACAGTAAAGATAAACTGTATGAGGGATGGCAATCTCTGGGGACAGAAGCTTCTGTGCTTGTGAAGAAAGCTGAGGAAGCTATGTACCAAGCACAAAAGACTAATGCTCTCCTCTTGAAAGATCTTAAAAGAATGGTCGACGGTTCTAAGATGCTAGATCTATTGTTAGGAAGTCAAAAACCTTACAAAGATCATACAGGTCTTGGATACGTTCCAATCATTCATGAAGATACTTTGAAATCTCGGACAGATGAAAAGCCAACACCTTTATGCATTTTTTGTTTTAAACACGAACACAGCAAAGAGAAGTGTCCACTTCTTAAAAAAGGAACTACCTCCAAAGCCAAGGGTGGCACATGGAAGGGAAAACCTAAAAAGACGTGGAAGTCTCAAAAGCTGAAACCAGATACTGGAAAGGCTAACAAGAAAGGACCTAAGAAGGTATGGGTACCAAAAACCTCTCTTTCTGTGAATGCAGGTAAATCACTTAGGTCAACACCACCACCTCCATGAGAAGTGGTGGATACTTGGTGGCTGTTCTAGGAAAGCCACACAAAGGTCATATGGGTGCAAAGGGATGCTAGCCACATAGAGGCACTCATCAAATCATCATAGGCGCAAGAACCCAAAATCAACAAGCTTAAAGAATTGTTCACGCTATTGAAGAAAATCCTTGGACTTCAAAATGACATATTTCGAGCCTCTCATGTGAATAAAAGTTGTTGATCTTGATCTTAGCTTTCCAACAAGCTAAAGATCACTCATTTCTGATGTCTACAACTCAAGATATGATGAAAACATTGAGTAGTGTTATATGAGCAATTCAATTCCGCGAAACCATATCAAGAGTCAATTTCTCTACAAACATCTCTACCTAAACCCTCCTCATCTCACATTTTTGTGCATAACCTCCCCTATACCATAACACATAACCAAACTCTCACAACTCATCTCCTAACCCTCTCAGACCTCCAAACACATCACATATACACACAATCCTCACCTTAACCTTTTCCCATGTCCTAACAATTTTTTTTTTACCCTCAACATTTGTTGGCAAACATAAAAAATCACAAAGGTGAAACCTTTTTGGTCAAACCATGTTCATGGATACCAAAGATTGAAACATTTCAATTAGTCAAAAAGGATGCACATGCCTAGGGGGAGTTACATCAAAGTACTCATGGAAAAGATCCAAAGGTGAAGTCTTTGCATTGATGTGAGTGGAGAAGTTCAAGGAACTAAAGCAAGACATCCAACATAATCTAGATGACATCGAAGAAAGAATGAAGGATCTAACTCTCTCAACCAAAGGTTGTGAAAGTAATGATCAAGTACCTATTGAAGAAGATGATCATCAAGTTATGAAGGAATCACCCGATTCAGGGGGAGATAAATCAAGAGTCATTGTAGCTCAAGAACCCTCTACTCCTCAAGAGGTTGAGTCTATTGAAGTTCAAGAACCTGTTCTAAGAAGAAAGATCAGAATAAACGATCTTAAAGCTGTTAGAGATAACGAAGTTCTTGGTGATTCATCTCAAGGGGTAAGAACAAGAAGATCCCTGAGATTTCAATCTGATGCTGTACTTGTTTCAGAAATCGAACCTGAGACAGTTCAAGAAGCATTGGATGAACCCAGTTGGGTGGAAGCCATGGAAGAAGAACTCGAACAGTTTGAGAAGAATGAAGTCTGGAAGCTTGTTCAGAAACCCAAGGCCAAAACGATTATTGGCACGAAGTGGGTGTTCCGCAATAAGTTGGACGAATCCGGAAAGGTTACGAGAAACAAAGCAAGACTCGTGGCACAAGGATACAATCAGCAAGAAGGAATCGACTACGACGAAACCTTCGCGCCAGTTGCAAGACTAGAAGCCATTAGGATGCTTCTTGCATTCACTGCTCATAAAGGAATAAAGCTATATTGATGTTAAACATCATTTCATTAGAGATCATGTGCAGAAAGGCGATATTGAGTTAAATTTTGTGAATACGGAAGACCAAGTGTCTGACATATTTACGAAACCTTTAGCTGAAGATCGTTTTAGCACGCTGAAAGGTTTACTTAACCTAAAGAGCTTTTAAAAAAAATTTTCGAAAATCTTTTTGAAAATTAAAAAGCTTTAAGTATTCCCCAAAAGTTGGTAAGTATTCTAGAAGATGAAGAAAAATCAACATGCCAACAATCAAAAGTCAACAGAAAAGTCAACCACTACAAAAGTCAACAAAAAGTCAACTAAAGACCTATGAAGACTAATTTGCGCCCCCTCTCTTCATCATTGGGCCAAATTTCAAGACTTTTTGAAGACCTTGGGCCTGTCTCAAGTGTTTGAAGACTTTTTGCAGACCTTGACCTTGTCTCAAGTGTTTGAAGACTTTTTGAAGGCCTTGAGTTTTGTCTCAAGAGTTTGAAGACTTTTTGAAGACTATTTTTGAAGACATATGAGCTTCGAAAATTTTTTCTGAACCTCATTTGAAGACCTTATGAAGATCTTTTGAAGAAACCGGGTGTACAGTATTGTTAATTACTGTATGAAGACCACCTGTAACGAAGAAAAGTTGATGGGCTTTCGTATGGGCCTTGGGCCTAATACAAGTTTTGGACCTTAATTGGGCCTCGAACTACTGATGGGCTTTGGGCCTCAGGCAAGCTGTAAAGGCTTGTATCAAGACTATTGAGCCTCAAAAATAATTATGGGCTTTGATAAAATCAATGGGCCTCTCATGTCTCTACACGGGCCTCATGGAAGAAAAAAAAAAATCCAAGAAGACCCATAAAGCATCAATTTTCGCCCCACATCTTGCATTAATGGTGAATATATTTTAATTTTTTCAAATATTGTTATTTAGTATTTAAATAATGATATTAAAAATTAAGATTATTCCTATTTGGATTTTGTTCACACCTCGGATTGTGGCCCAATCCGGCGGCCCAATTTGAGATTTCAATGATTAGCCCAGGAGAGGGCCCAAAAGAATGAACCCCAATAAGGCCCAAGGTCGGACCTCGGACCCCACGATGGACGAGTCCAGATCAAGGCCCATTAAACCCTCAAGGCCCAATAACCATCGGAGGCCCAAAGGAATTGGATCCGGAGCAGGACCCAGGAACCGACCCGAGACCCGACCCGAGGTCGGATAAGGTTAAGCCCCCGATTAGGGCGGCGATCAGAAGCAAGCGGATAAGTGATGCCCGGAAATCCGGAACCACGATCGACACGGCGCGGGACGCCCCAACGCGCCACAGAAAGCGGGAAGGCCGTTATCCCGAGTCGTGCGGCGTGAGCGGCACGGAAATGGCTCCAATCCCCCTCTATAAATAGGGTGTTCCGTCACAGTATCAGGTACGCTTTTAGTTGAGTTCTCACACTTACACTGATATTGACTTAAGCTTCGGAGTCCTTTCAGGGAAAACACCCCCAGCGCCTTGGAGAGTTGCTGTGCGAGGAGTCAGATTCTGGCGACAGTTCATACCTCAGTCAAAGGTACAGAACATTGGCGCCGTTGCCGGGGACCCACCACAGCACTTTTTGAGGTCGGTTTACCTTCTAAGGGACCGAAGCGAACACGAGAAACTGGCTAGAACAAAGACTACTGCCCGCCTCGTTCACCCAAAAGAACCAGGATACCGGATGGAAGGAACGCAGGACGGACACCGTGAAACGGTCCACGAGACCGACCAATCTCAACCTCAGCCCCCCCCCCCCCGAATCAGAATGAGTTGAACCTCGGAGGAGCAGGGGGAGCTGAAGCTGAACAGCAGCCCAACACGGTTGTTGGAAACAATGAGGTCGGACCCTCTGTTGACCCCGATGTGCGCCAGACAATGCAGCTCATCCGGGATCAGCAGGAGAGGCTCCGACTGCTGGAGCAAGAAATAGTGAAGCGACTTCCTTTGGAGGACCAACTCTGGAGGGAGGAACGCCGAAACCAGAAGGTGGAAGAAAAGCTCCTCCACGAGCGGGAAAAGGTCAAGGACCTAGCCCACCACCTCCGAAAGCTCGAGCTGGAGCAGAAAGGCCCGGCCAGAAATGGTCGGAATGAGCATTCTCGGGAGAAGAAGCAGGAGCGGTCGAGGTCCGATGAGCAACGTCGGTCTCGGGAACGCGATGATCGCCATGAAAGGTCGAGAAGATCCCGAGAGAGAGAAAGGGACAGGCAGTCCCAGAATTATCACGAAGACCGTGAACGCTCCTTTACCTACACCGAGTACCGAAGTACGGGTGGTGGAAAGGGGGGAGGGTTCACGTTCAAGGCTGAGCGGCCGTTGGCCCCACATATCCTGAAATATAAGATGCCCCAAGGTCGGACCCCACCGGGACTCAAGTACGATGGGACCACCGACCTCGAGGAGCATCTAGAGGCTTTTAAATCCAGAATGGATTACGACGGAGCGGAGGATGAGGAACGGTGCCAAGCGTTCCCGATTACCTTGCTGAAGACGGCGTTGAAATGGTACAATCGTCTTCCCCCAAGGTCAATCCATTGCTTCGCAGACCTCGCGGCTCAGTTCCTGGCTCATTTCACGACCAGGAAAACAAAGCCGAGGTCCGCCGTGAGCCTCATGAACATCAAGCAGAAGCAGGGGGAGACGCTAAGAGCCTACTTCGAAAGGTTCAATGCTGAAGCGCTCCTGGTAAGGGATTTGCATGTCTCTAATGCAATCACCCTTTTAATCAACGGACTCCGCTGGTCTCCGTTTGCCGAGTCCCTCTCGAGGTCGGAGCCAAGACCATTGAGGAAATTCAGGACAGAGCGGCCGAGTTCATCAGGGCTGAGGAGGCCATGATGGCCAAAATGGAAAGAGAGTCAGCGGAGGATAAGAACGAGGAAAGAAGAGCTGAAAAATCCCGACCTCTGAAGCCTAGGGAGGATAGGCAGAGGTCGGAGAAGCATGATCGGGCCCCTACAAGGGGAAAATTCTCCAACTACACCCCATTGTCGCGATCAATTGGGGAGGTGTACAAGGAGATACAACAGACTGAACGGTTGCCCAGGCCCAGACCAGTAAGAACGAGGGCGAATACAAACCGAGGTCTATACTGTAGCTACCATGAGCAGCATGGGCATCGGACGGAGGATTGTTACGACCTCCGAGATGCGATCGAAGAATTGATTCGAGCTGGTAAGCTCGCGAAGTACGTAGCTGAGCAGAGGGGTCCGAAGAGAAAGAGGGAGAGAAGCCCTGAGGACGAAGGGCGTAACCCGAGAAGCAAACGAAACAAGCCGGAGGATGAGGCCGAGCCCGAAAACAGCTCCGAGGTGGTGAAGACAATTCAGACCCTGAGTTGGTCAAAAACCCAAGCTGGTTAAAGTGATTGAAAAACCCAAGTTGGTTAAAGACCCCGAGCTGGTCAAAAACCCGAGTTGGTTATATTAATTAGAAATAAAAAATCCAAGTTGATAAAGACCCCAAGGCGGTCGGAACTCGAGATGATTAATTGAACGAACCCGAGATGGTTACCACGGTTAAAAAGAAGTGGTTACTTGTGTAAAGCTAAGATAAATCAAGCAAAAAGCACGAGTAAATAAAGCCATACCGTGAGTAAAAATTTTGCATATATTTAAAGGTTTATAAACTGGCACGAACCCCAAGAAGGGGAACCTGGACAATCTACAGACAATATATTGAAACCGGCACGAACCCTGAAAGGGAACCCGGATAAAGTAGTAAAAGCAAAAAATAATTGTAAGGTACAAAGATCAAACGTCAAGAATATTAGCGGCATCGGTATCAAGGATGGTTGCTTCAGGGGCAGTCTCCGGGATATGGGCGTCGGCGTCAGATGGAGGAGCGAGGCCAGCCTCTTCAGGCGTGTTGGGATCGACCACGACCAGCTGTCCCTCCTCTATCTTTGTATACATCCCGACCTTGCTGAGATCGAGGTCGGGAGCGATGACGCGAACTTGATCTTTGATGAACTCGGCCACCGCCAGAGTAGAATCGACCAAGCTAACTTGCAAACCCTCTACCTCATTCTCAAGCTTGGAGATGTTTTAAGTTGAAGAAAGGCGAAGATCGTCCAACGCGCCTGTCAGCTCGTCGATCTTTCTCTTCCCTTCATTCAGCTCTGAAGTCAAAGTCCTCCGCCCGTCCTCTGAGGCCTTCAACTCACCTTGGGTGAAGGAGAGTTCCTCCTCGGAGGCCTTCAGCTTCTCCTCCGCCTCCCTGAGACAAGCCTCGAGGTCCTCCATCCTCTTGTTGCTTGTTTCTTGGGCCTCGCGGAGGGCGACGAGCTCCTCCTGAACGCCATGACCGAGAACAGCTAGGGGCTCCATGTGGCGAAAGACAGTGACAGTCTTCACCAAAGCCCTCTGGCTCCACCGGAGGAAGGTACGGATATCTTCCGCCCCCTCCAATTCGGCGACAGTGGCCGAGTTGTACATGTCTCGATCTATTATTTCCGGGAAGTTATAATCCTTGTCGAAGGGGGAGAGGACGGAAGAACCGCCGTGGTCATGCTTCTTCTTTTTCCGAGGCTCAGAAGGCCTGGAAACGCCTAGGCCGGTGCCCTCGTCAAGCACCAAGCTTTTGCGTTTGGCAGCAGGGGGCGGAGGAGCAGAGGTCGCCACCACAATGGACCCCGGGGCAAGAGCAGCCGAGGTGGCGGCGGAAGAAGAAGCCTTAGTACCCCGAGCTTCCCGCAGCAGCTTTTTTCTTTTTTTGCGAGAGGCATAGAGCTCGGAGAGCGTCCAGATTAGCTGCGCCCGACATGGTATCTGCAATAAAAAGAAGTTCCAGTTATACAAGTGTTGCAGATAAAAAGAAGGACGGAGAGGAAGAAATATGTTACCAAGTTCCTTCTGGAAGTCGGAATCGCTTCCCCGGATTAACTTCTTTAGGGAGAGGTTTTTCTCCCTATGGGATTCGAGGAACAGCTGGATGATACCCACATCAGCCTCGGTCAAATCAGTGTCTTTAATGTCTACAATGTAGACATTTTTTTTCCAGTAAAGGGGAAACCGGGGTTCACCCTTGTTAGAAAGCCAGAAAAGGACAGTGTTCTCCGCGGCGCGAACTCGGAAATACACCTCCTTGAAGTTATGCACGGAATCCTCAAAGAGGGTAAAAACCTTCCGACCCGAGTGAGCTCGGAATGAAACCCATCCTTCGGTTCCATGGGGAAGGGTAACGACAAAGAGATAGAAGAACACTCTCAAGGAAGGAGGAACCTCAAGATGTTCGCAGACTCTCTCGAACCCTCGAACCATGGCCCAAGAGTTGGGGTGAAGCTGAGAAGGGGCAGCCCAGACGGTCCTAAGCACCCGTACTTGAAAATCGGTAAAGGGGATGCGAACCCCGATCCGTGTTAACAGAATGTCGTACATATAAAAGAAATCCTCGGGCTCCTGGCTGTTGTCAAAGGGGACCCTTTCATCAGCCGAGGGGGCCTCAACAATGTACTGGCCAAAGCCTCCTTCAGCAAAAATTTGCTCATGAGAGTTGACGGCAGTGGCATAAGCCTCGTCAACCACAGAAGCTATGCCGAGGGCCTCCTCCCCGGCCCAGTCATATTGATCGTTGAGTAGGAGCGGACGTTGGAGCTGTGGCTTCGGACGCTTACCCATCACCTACAAAGGAAACCATTCAAAACAGTTTAAAAAACTGTCCTCGGAAATCGGGGTTTGACGTTTTAAATGGTTTCCAATGAAAGGAAAAAGGGGGCATATCGGATCCCAGTTAAGGGAAGCCGAGCTCCGACGTCACCGCTCCGAACAAATAAAGTGTTAAAGTAGAAGACCCTTACTAAAGGGGGTAGGATCCTACAGGTCGGACCCGAACGGAACCCCGAGCAGGGGCATCCGAGGTCCGACGTCACATATCCAGAAACATGGCAAAAATAAAGGGCGAAAACGCTTTATCGCAACCTACGCCAGAGACAACAACAAGAAAAGGAAGAAGTTCATGCACAATTTATGCAGGCCTAAAATAAGCTTCAAAACCCAGGAAAAAGCAAAGACCCAAAACGTAAGTGGCACAGACGCAGCAAGGAAGGCGAGGAAACGCCATCGCAGGAAGGCGAGGAAACGCCATCGCCGAAAAACTTTAAACAAAGAAAGAATGCAGTAAAGAAAGAAAACTTACCAAGTTGGAAGAAGAGGAATCGCCCAATCTTGAAGAAAATGGCGGAGAATGGTGAACTCTGAAGCTTCTGCCGGTGGCGCGCTTCTGAGCAAGGGGCGGTGCACGGCGGAAAGTGGGAGGAGAATCGCACGGAGAAAGGGAGAAGAATCGCAAGAGAATGGAAGTTGAAATGGAGAAGACGCACAGTGACTCTAGGCGGCATTTATACCGCCAAAAAGACAGGGGCACAAGCTTCATTTCACGTCCCGAGCAGGGGCATTCTCGACATTTCACGAGCAAAAGCAGGGGCAGTTTTGGAAGACGCAAAACTCATCTCGGAAACGCTTCGTCTCCAGTCGACACGTGTCACACATTGAGCGGCATGATGGGACGTGAAAAGACAGGCGTCAGAGATAGGGTGGCGGGAATTTCGAGGCGTCTCTTGGTGTTTCAGCTCGAACCTCGGGCTACGCCCGAGCTCCGAACTGGGGGCAATGTTCACACCTCGGATTGTGGCCCAATCCGGCGGCCCAATTTGAGATTTCGATGATTAGCCCAGGAGAGGGCCCAAAAGAATGAACCCCAATAAGGCCCAAGGTCGGACCTCGGACCCCACGATGGGCGAGTCCAGATCAAGGCCCATTAAACCCTCAAGGCCCAATAACCATCAGAGGCCCAAAGGAATTGGATCCGGAGCAGGACCCGGGAACCGACTCGAGACCCGACCCGAGGTCGGATAAGGTTAAGCCCCCGATTAGGGCGGCGATCAGAAGCGAGCGGGTAAGTGATGCCGGGAAATCCGGAACCACGATCGACACGGCGCGGGACGCCCCAACGCGCCACAGAAAGCGGGAAGGCCGTTATCCCGAGTCGTGCGGCGTGAGCGGCACGGAAATGGCTCCTATCCCCCTCTATAAATAGGGTGTTCCGTCACAATATCAGGTACGCTTTCAGTTGAGTTCTCACACTTACACTGATATTGACTTAAGCTTCGGAGTCCTTTCAGGGAAAACACCCCCAGCGCCTTGGAGAGTTGCTGTGCGAGGAGTCAGATTCCGGCGACAGTTCATACCTCAGTCAAAGGTACGAAACAGATTTAAATGGATATTATCTAGAATAAATCTAGATTTAGTGGAAGAGATCTTTTATGGAAAATCATTACATATCCTTATTTTCCACATCATATCTTTTTTATTTACCCTCTCTTTTACCTATATATGTATTTTTTCGAATTCTCTCCCTCTCTCTCTCTCATGAAAAATAAATTTTATTTTCTTAAATTATTGTCATTTAAATTAAATGATAATATTGGGAAATATTGTTTATTCTTTCTTGATTTACAATGCCTATTTCTAAGAGTATTTTGAGAGATATTCATATGGAAAATCCTTGCAATATTTTTTTTAGATTTTCCCTCTCTTTTCTTTCCTCTTTTTCGAAATATTGCCCCCTCCTTACACCATCTATATATTCTTTCATCCCTCAATCAACAAAACACAACAAAGTTTTCTTTTCTACTCCTATCCCTCTCTATCTTGCGCAAACAACACATACATACATACCCATATACACAACCTCAAACTCATCCTATTGATCCTTAAGCATCATGAATCTTGTTTGCAATATCAAATATGGTATGGATGCTGAAAAAAGAGTATTCTCTAATCCACAATCACAAGAAAGATTTGAGCAACTCTTTCTTATGAGAGACATATCCATTGAGAAGGTTTTACAAAAACCGACTCTTGAAAAGATGCCAGAGCTTAAAGACATTCTAAGTAGTCAAAAGAATCTACTTTCTTTGATTATGAAGGATGAAACAATCTATCCAACGGCTGTCAAGGCATTCTACTCCTCTCTCAAGTTGGATCATCACTACGGATGGGTTAGTAACATTGGAAGTCGTCCTTTCAATGTCTCCGAAAACACATTTATTCGTGTTTTTGATTTGGAAGAAAGCGGTGTAATCATAACCAACAAGGCTAGATGGTTCATTGATGAAAAACTTGATGAAAAAGATGTTTCAACGATTTTGTGCACTAATCATAAGATACATCCTCTGTCTATCAAAGTGCATCATCTACGGCCAATAGCAAAGATTCTTTTACAAGTTGTTAGGGAAGCGTTGCTCCCCACAAAGGAATCAAACAACTTCTTGAGCCCAAGAGAATCAATGTTAATATTCTTTCTTCTTATCTCTGTCAAGGTTAACATTGGAAGATTGCTTTTTGAATTTATGATTGATTCTACAAGAACAACAAATTCGAATCTTCCATATGGAAGGCTACTCACTCGAATTTTTGTCGACAAAAAGATGGACATGACTAGATCTGAATTCTTCTGTCTAGAAGCTTCTCTCGAACTACCATATAAATCATTCTTGAAGAGAAAAAGAGTAACCTTTGCCGATGATGTAAAGGACAATGAGAAAAAGAAGTCACCCTCTCCTAAGTTGAAAAAGGTAAATTCTAGCACACATGATTCTTCTTCTTCTTCTTCTACTCCTCTCTTATCCGTGATTACAACGGATATTGACAAGTTTTTTGAAGAAAACCCATCTCTTGATGTGGATGAGTATTTTTTTAAGAGTGATGCTCCATTCGGACATGATAACTCTGAGAAAGAAGAAGATATTCTTTGTTCAAGTTCAATACCTTCGGTAATTGAAAATCAAGAAGAACATATGATACCTCATAAAAAGGAAGAATGTCCCATTAAGGGGGAACATCTATGTTTTTGATCAAGAAGCTCTCAAGAAGACAGTTCTTGAAATGTTTCAAGTTGACGGGGAAAGCATTCCTTACGAGAAAGTCAGAAAAATCCTACACTTCATCGGTTTCCACAACTCTCTTGTTCTTAGTTCAACATCTCAAGGGGACATGACAGTTGAAGAATTTCGGTATCTTCTCCTAATTTTCAAGAATTGAAGACCTTTTTGATGTAACAAAGGGGGAGAAGAAAATTGAAGATAAAGGAAGACTTTTTCAAGAACATTGAAAAATGAAGATCAAGAACTTATCTAGCTCTAGGGGGAGCTTAATTCCTTTTCTATTTTTTTAAAATTTTTTTTAGTTTTTTTAAAAGTTCTTTTTAAAGTTCTTGCACTTGTTATGTTCTTTAATTTCTTTTATGTTTTATTTTACTTCATGTTTTTTAATTTAATTAAAGTTTCTATTTTTAGTATTTCTCCTCTATTAGTTTTATTTTCTTTATATTGTTTATTAGAAAATAATTTCCTAAGGCTTCAAGTCTTAAGAAAATATTTTCCCTTGTAATCAAATCAAAACCTTTATTTCAATTGGAATTGTTATCATCAAAAGGGGGAGATTGTTAGCTCCAAGAACCCTTTACCTCATCATTGAAGGTTTTGAGTGATAAAATTCTTAATTAAAATAAAAGTTTTAATTTGGTTGGACTAATGGTTTGTTAAGTGTGTTTTAGGATCTAATTTATTTGATAAAATAAAAAGACACATCTTGACCACCATGAGCATCAAAAGTGGCGCAACATATATGCTTGGAATACAAGTTACTCTAATTTTTGAAGACCAAGTCAAAGCTTTTCTAATTAAGGAAAGTTTGGTTGGAAGACTCTAAGATTTCCTAAAAAATTAATTATGGAAAATACAGGAAATTAAATAGAGAATCTTTTTATCAAATATCTCTATTTAAATATTCATGCACAATATATATATATATACATAAATTTCGAAATTATATATATAAAATAGGGAAACAAAATTAAATCTCTATTTTACACAATATATGTTAATAATTTTCGAAATATATATATATGTGTGGGAAATCTAGAAAGATCTTGTATGGAGATTTAAATTCAAATTATTAAATAAAACTAATTATCTAGAATTTATTCTAGAATATATTTTGCATTTAAGTAACAGAATATTTTTTTTGGACACTTTAAAAAGATTTTGTGAACCTCCTAAAGATTCTATTTGAATCTACAAGATTCCCTGAAGATTCCATGCGGGACCAGAAGATTCTGTTGAAGATTCTACACAAAGTTGGAAGACCTCAGAAGATTCTGTCAAGATTCTCAAGTCTAGAAGATTCCCGAAGATTCTGTGAAGATTCCAGAAGATTCCCGAAGATTCTATCAAGATCACGAAGAATCTCAAGACTCCAGATGAATCTCAAGCCTCAAGATTCAAGATTCAAGAATTTACAAGATTCAAGAATCAACCTTCAGAAGATTCCCTGGAAGACCATGTTTGGTGATTTAGGATTTTCAAAAAATGAGAAATTGTGAAATCCTAATTCGTACCAACATGGAGGCATACTTGTGGAGCAAGAAAAGCTAAAACCCTAGCTTTTCTCTCTCCTAAAAGTGGCGCAACATAGCTTGCATTTTTGCAAGATTATGTGAAAATTTGATAAAGCAATGCACACCACAAGATCAAGGCACAAATTCAAATTCAAGGGCTGAGATGAAGTTTCCTCTTTTCTAATTCTTGGTTACAAAATTCCCATATTTAAGATCAAAAAATAACCTTTGGATTAAAGGGAATTATTTGAATCAATGACCAAGATGAAACTTCCTCTTATTTGATTTTCTATTTTTGGAAGATCAAATTTCAAATCACATCAAGCAATTCTCACCATTGGATCAAGAATTTTCAAATTCAAACCAAGGGTGGAGACCAAGGCAACATTTTCGAAATTTATAGGTTTTTTTTTTTCTCTATAAATACAAGACCTCAATGCCCAAGAATGCAAGAGACTATCCAAGCTTACAAGTGCCAAAACGCTGTCGAAATCAATCCTAATTTCTCTTCATCTTTAACCTCTAAACCTCAAGTTCTTATTTTTATTTGGGAAAAGGTTGTAATTCTTAAAAGAGTGAGCTTTTGTTTTTTATCCTAGCTTTGCTAGTTATTCTTTGAGAGTAAAATCCATCAAGGTTCAAACTTAGTTGCATCTAAGTTCTTGATTGGTAAAAACCACATCTTTCATATAAAGTCCTTATTTTTGTAAGGCAAGAAGTCCTTAGAGGGTCTAAGGCAAGGGTAGATAGTCCTTCGGTGTTGAAGGCAAGGATTGAAGTCCTTTGGAGTTGCTAGAGGCAGTTAGTCACCTAGTTGTGGTGCAAGTGAAGTCCTTTGTGGTTTTCAAAGGCAGTGAGTCACCTTGGTGAAGGTGCAGGTTGAAGTCCTTTGTGGTGTTGCAGAGGCAAGAAAGTCCACCTAGTTGTGGTGGTGATAGTGAACTCTCAGGTGTATCCTGGGGACTGGAGTAGGCACGTTGCCGAACCAGTATAAAATTTCTGTGTGTGCTTTCTCTCTTCCCTTACTCTTTATTTAATTGTTTTACAATTTATTATTGCATACACATCATATAGCATATTGCGAAATCATCATCATCTTTTGTCTAAGTGTTGCAGGTTAAAGTTTTAACCTTTATCATTTAGAAGACCTTGAAAGTAAATATATTTTCAAGATCTATTATAGCCTTGTCTATAGGCTAAGTTTCTGTTTATTTACTAACAATTGTTTCCGCTGTGCAAGACAAGTTTATACTTGATCTTTATTTTTAAGTAATTTTCAGAAACAAGATTTATAGTTGGAACGTGATTCAACCCCCCATTCTCACGTTTCACTACCTTAAAGAAGAACAAAGAAATCAAAAGGGAATAGGAGAAAAGCTGCTTCTCTCCCAATCTATCAAGCTCCAAGTTACAGCATGGAAGCCATGGATCACTCTGTTGTTTCTTCAGTTTCAGGTAAGTAACAAGATCCATAAACATATGCTTTAATAAGTGTTAATCTAGGAGTTTTGTGTTTTGTGATTGTTCCAACAATTGGTATCAGAGCCTATTTTAACATCTGATTATGACTATGAAAATTTTAACCTTGAAACTGAGCTTAGATTGTTGTTGAAAATTTATTTTCAAGCTTTCAAGATGGTGTTTTGTTATTTTGTTCTGAAGATAAGAAAAATACATAATATTTATTTATTTTGTTTGGTGTTTATTGTTCATGTTATGAAAGTTGAGTTAGAGGCCGATTTGGCCTTCGATTCCTTCATGAGAGTTGTAGAGAACGATGAGACGAGTTCAACCCAACAAACCTCACTTGATTTCGTTGAGATTTGAGTGAAATATTGCGTCCGAACCGCTTGAAACCCATATTGTGTGTTCTTCGTTCAAGATCAAAATATACTGCTTTTCAACTCCAAAATGATACATGGTTTTGTAGATTGTTGAACGACAAACACATAGCCGCAAAAATCGGGTAAAACGGAGCTCGGGTGAGGGAGATATGGCCTCTAACCCATTTCGCGTCAAACCGGGTCGGAAGTGGGTCAGGTCGACCCGGCTGGAGGTCAGGGAAGAATGAACAATGTCCCGACCCATATGGACTCGCCACGTGTCGTGCCCTACACCGTCCGATTGTGCACGCGATAGCGCTTGAGATTGCGCCACGTGGCGCATGCTGCGCCGTGCGATTGCTGAGGAGATGGCAATCGGGATCGCGCCACGTGTCGCGTGGCGACTGTGCAGGCCTTGCCGGCGCGTGACGGTGCGTCCGGGCGCGTGGATCACCAGCGGCGGCGCGTGGGGTATTGTAGCAGAACAAAAAAAAATTGGTTATTTATGTATATATTGGTATTATTGTGCAACATTTTTTTTAATTGTGATTTTGCCTTCGCATAACCAATTATAAAGAAATGTTGTATATTGTGGACAATATTGTGATTATTGTTGCATTGAAAATTATGTTACTAATGAACTTACCCTTCGGTTTGTCTTTATTGATATAATATTTAGTGAATTGATAATTATGTCTATAGAGTTTTCAATACCCTTCGGTATTAGCTTTAGAGATGTAATTCTATTGTTTATCTTGAGTTTATTATGTGATAAAATCTTAGACCCTTCGGCTAGATTATTATTGCATGATAAAATTATGTTGACGTTGTCAGTTCAGTTGATGTCATAATATGCTCAACATAGATACGTATATCTCCCACTTATGTGAGATTTTCATGTCTCAGCTTTGCCAATGAGTGTAAACACCTTGATTAAGCTTAATGGGACCAATTATGAGGTATGGGTTGAATCATTGAAATTTTACCTTGCTTTTTCGAATATGGATGCGGCTTTGAGCGAGAATGAGCCCCCAAGACTGACCGATGAGTCTTCCAATGCTGATAGGAAGAGATATGATAAGTGGGCGCAATCCAACAAAATTTGTCTGATGACCATGAAATATAGCATGGATAAAACCATCAAAAATAACATTCCTGAGACAAATAATTCCAAGAAATTTTTGGAATATGTTGGTGATAAGTTCAAGAAATTTGATAAGAGTGAAAAGTCTCATTATTTGAGTTTATTGATTAAGACCAAATATGATGGGATATCAGGAGTCCGTGAACATGCCATGAAAGTCAACTGGCACAACAAGTTAAAATCCATGAAATTGGAATTGGGGAGTGATTTTCTGGTATGACTGATACTTGATTATCTTCCATCTGCCTTTGATATGTTGAGGACATCCTATAATGCACAAAAGGAAGAGTGGGCAGTTGATGAGTTGATCTATATTCTTACTCAAGAAGAAGAGAATATGAAGAAAGGCAAATTCCCTGTTGTGCACATGACTTCTAACAAATTGAATGATAACAAAAGGAAATTCTTTAAGTTGAAATGTGAAAAATCCAAGTTTAAAAAGGAGGCATTTAACAAGGCAGGACCTTCTTCTGCTCCAAAAGCTGTTGAGAATAATGAATTAAAGCTCAAGTTCAATGGCAGATGCAAATTCTGTGATATCTTTGGGCACAAACAAGCTGATTGTTATAAGTTCAAGAATTGGCTTGAGAGGAAGAAGAAAGGTAACTCTCTGGCTCTAGTATGCTTTGAGTCGAATTTGGTTGATGTTCCTTCTAATACATGGTGGTTAGATACTGGAGCTAGTATTCATGTTACTAATTCCTTACAGGAGTTGCAAACCAGGAGAAAGCCAAATAAGGGAGAGATGATGGCGACATCAGGAAATGGAGCGGATGTTCGAGTAAAGAACATTGGAGTTATGAGTTTAAAACTTGGTGGTGTACATAACTTAGTGTTGAAAGATATTGCCTATGTACCTTCGATGAGAAGGAACTTAATTTCTGTTTCTACCTTGGATGATTGTGGATACTCTTTTCTATTCGGTGGTGGACGAGTATATGTATATTATGACTCTTCTATGGTTGGTGGTGGTATTTTGATGAATGGTTTATATTTACTAAATGTAGATTGTGTGCCCTTTGTTCAAGAGAAACCCTGCGTTGACAATGTTGTTAAATCTAATCATCGTAGAACTTCTGAATGTTCCTCTATGTTGTGGGATAAGAGATTAGGACACATTTCTAGAGAAAGGATTGTGAGGTTGATTAAGGATGAAATCCTTCATAAATTGGATTTTGCTGATTTTGAAACATGTGTTGATTGCCTAAAAGGGAAACTCACAGCTGGATCTAGAAAGAACAAAGCTAGTCGAAGTGAAGGAAGATTGCAATTAATTCATTCTGACATTTGTGGTCCTATTACTCCAGTTGCATTAGGATGCTATAGGTATTTAATTACTTTCATTGATGATTTCTCAAGATATGGATGGATTGGACTGCTGCGTGAGAAATCAGAGTCCTTAGATGCATTGAAGACATTCAAGGCAACAACTGAGTTGAAATGTAACACACAGATCAAGTCTGTCATAACAAATAGAGGAGGTGAGTTCTATGGTAGATATGATGAGACTGGAAGAAATCCTTGACCTTTTGCTAGATTTCTTCAAGAACATGGGATTGAAGCACAGTACACTATGCTAGGTACTCCACAGCAAAATGGTGTTGTTAAAAGACACAATCGAACCCTTATGGAAATGGTGAGATGCATGCTTAGTCATTCTACTCTTCCAGAGTTCTTGTGGGGAGAAGCACTGAAAACTACAACATATATCTTGAATCATGTACCCAGCAAATCTGTGCCGAAAACTCCATATGAGTTGATGATAGGGAAAAGACCTTCCTTGAAACATTTTCGTGTTTAGGGCTATAAAGCTGAAATTAAACCTTATATTCCCGAGACAAAGAAACTTGATCCAAGAACCATAAGTGGTTTCTTTGTTGGATACTGCACTGGCTCAAGAGGCTCTAGATTTTATTGCCCGACTCATACCAATCGTGCTGTTTATCTAGAAAATAATTCAAGAGATGTAAAGCCACCAGAACCTCGTGTGATCAATTTTAGAGAAGAAGTTGTTCTTCCGAGTACAATGCCTTTGTGTCTAGGGTCTATGTCATCCATCACTGATTTTGATAATTCCACTAATCCCATTGTTGATGTAATCGATGATCAACATATTGTGGAAGATGTGCAGAATCCAATTGATGCACCTTCATTGAGAAGATCTTATCGAGTTCCTGTATCCACTAAATCGACCAGACTCAGAGATTATGTTGTATATTTGCAGGAACATGAGTTCGCATCAATTAAGGATTGTGATCCTGTTACTTTCAAAGAAGCTATATCTGACTCTCATAGTTCATTATGGTTGGCTGCTATGGAGGATAAATTGGCTTCTATGAAAAGAAATGGTGTCTGGGACTCAGTGGAACTGCCAGCTGGTTGCAAGGCTATTGGTTGTAAATGGGTTTTTAAAACCAAGCGTGATGGAAAAGGAAATATAGAAAGATATAAAGCTAGACTTGTGGCCAAAGGATATAATCAGCAAGAAGGTATAGACTACAAAGAGACTTTCTCTCCTGTTTCCTCCAAGGATTATTTCCGTGTTGTGATGGCTCTTGTTGCTCATTTTGATCTAGAACTTCATCAAATGGACGTTAAAACTGCTTTTCTGAATGGTGATTTGTATGAAGATGTTTATATGGATCAACCTGATGGATTCATTGAAGATGACAGTGAACACTTGGTTTGCAAATTGAGAAAATCTATTTATGGTTTGAAGCAAGCCTCAAGGCAGTGGTATTTAAAGTTTGATCATATTATTACATCTCTTGGTTTTAGAGAAAATGCAGTTGATCAATGCATATACCTGAAGAATAGTGGGAGCAAATTTGTCATTCTTGTTTTTTATGTTGATGATATTCTTTTGGCTAGTAATGACATTTAGTTTCTGAACGAGACCAAAGAGATGTTGACTATACATTTTGATATGAAAGATCTCGGTGATGCTTCCTTTGTTTTGGGTATTGAGATCTATCGTGATCGATCTCGTGGTATTCCTGCTTTGTCTCAAAAGGGATATATTGAAAAAGTTCTGAAGAGATTCAATATGGAGTCATGCAAAGCTGTAAAAGCACCGATTCAAAAGGGTGAAAGACTTTCTAATGCCCAATATCCTAAAAGTGATGAGGAGATTTCAACTATGAAAAATGTCCCTTATGCTTCCGCTATTGGCAGCTTGATGTATGCTCAAGTGTGTACACGTCCAGATATTGCTTTTGTTGTTGGTGTACTTGGTAGATACTTGAGTAAACCTGGCTTGGCTCATTGGCAGACCGCAAAACGAGTCATGAGATACCTACAAGGTACAAAAGATTACATGCTCATCTATAGGAGGTCAGATCATCTCGAGGTTATTGGTTATTCTGATTCTGACTATGGTGGTTGTCAAGATGATCACAAATCTACCTCTGGATATATCTTTATGTTGGCGGGAGGTGCTATTTCGTGAAAAATTGTTAAACAAACACTTACAGCTACTTCAACCATGGAAGCAGAGTATATTGCATGTTATGAGGCTACACGCCAAGCAGTATGGTTAAAGAATCTGATCACTGAGTTTGGTGTTGTTTAAAGTATTTCAAGACCTCTAACGATGTATTGTGACAACTCTGCTGTGGTGAATTTCTCGCACAACAATAAGAGCACCAAGAGGTCAAAGCATTTTGACACTAAATTGATGTTTGTTAAGGAGAAAATACAAGAGTTTAAAACTCGAGTTTAGCATATTCCAACTGAGCTTATGATTGCTAATCCCCTATCCAAGGGACTGAATGTCCAAACTTTTGTTGATCATGTAACTCGTATGGGTGTGATAAGGTTCTTTTGATATTTTGGGTTAGTGGGAGTTTGTATTTTAAAATTTATTATGACCTTGTATCTTGTAATGTCTTAAGACAATCTATTGTATAATTATGTTTGCCATTTACTATTGTAATTGGATAATGAATGTTGTTTTTGCAACTTGATTATGATTATTAATGGCAAATATTGTGGAGACATTTTGATTCATTCTCAAATCTATTGATATTATATTTTGTAAAACATCTTGTATAGATGTTCATGTAGCCATTTATTGTTGTGCACACTTTTGTATTGATATGGCACATGTTGAGACATTTCGGACCCAGTCTCAACTGTATATGAATATGAATTCATTTGTGAAGCATCTGGGGCGGATGCTTAGGCTGTTAAGAATGGGAAATGCACTGGATCACTTATTGGCATGCCATTTTATTGTGCTTCCCATGTTAATCATATCCTATTTTGTTGTTGGTCATCGGAAAATGAATATCTTGCGTGTATGATGTCAGTACTCCTTCGAGTATGATTTTCTACATATTGAGATATTTATGATTCCATATTGGATCAACGGTTTTGTGATAATGACTGAATTTTGACATCATAGTGGCCACATATTGGAATTAATCTGGAGTATTTTATTTTATGGTAATTTAATTTATATTGTCCAAGTGGGAGATTGTTGAAATTACCATTTGTGGACATTCATAAATTAAATTATTTGTTTTATTTATAAAACTCAGATTAATTAAATGTCAAAACTTTGAGTTAATATTTGACCCAAATTATGTGATCCATTTTGTTGTTGGGTTTTGATGATACTGAGGATATGATTTTGGTACTGTGTTATGAGCTTTTGCTGTGATGGGTGGCTTAGCTTATAAAATTGATTAACTTCTCCTAGCCCTTAAATAAGTATTGTTGACATTTTCCCATTAATTGTCAATGAGCACAGTAACTCATAAACACACAAAACCATTTTGCTTCACTTAATAATAATAAAAGTGATTAAGTGGTGTGTGTGTAAGTGTTGGTGTAGTGAGTGCTGTGTGTGTGATTCTCTGAGAGAAGAGCAGAGAAATCAAAAGGGAATATGAGAAAAGATGTTTCTCTCTCAATCTGTCAAGCTCCAAGTTACAACATGGAAGCCATGGATCACTCCGTTGTTTTTTCAGTTTCAGGTAAGTAACAAGATCCATAAACATATGCTTTAATCAGTGTTAATCTGGGAGTTTTGTGTTTTGTGATTGTTCATATTTATTCCAACATGATATTACATATTTTTAATATTTTTTGTTAATTAGGAATAATTATGAACATGAATTAGTAATTTTTAATATTTTTATTGATTGTTGGACGGAAATAGATATGAATAATTAGTAATTATTCATGATTGATAATTATTAGTTTTGGAATATTTTCTATCATTTCGGTAGTTTTTAGTGATTGGTAGTCTGTAAATTATGATTATTTTTGGTTGATTGTTGAAAGAGAATAATTATAAATATTTTATTAATACAAATTTGATATTGAAAAAGATGAAAACTAATTATGTAATTGAATAATTTTATTTGCATCAACTAATATAATAATAATAATTTCATTATGTATTTTTATTGTTATATATATTTACAAAATAAATTTATGAATAACATATTTTCATTTAACTTCATTTTATACAAATATTTGTTTATTAATTATTTAATATCTTAAACGTAAAATTTGATATAATCCTCATGCATCGCACGGGTACAAGACTAGTTTTAATGGTGTAAAACAAAGAACAAAAAAGAAATTGGAAAAAATATCCATTTTTGATTTTTGTGTTTCTAATGATACTGTCAAAATTATCAATGCATGAACTTTTACAAAATTTAGAATAAAAATCTTATTAATTCTAACAATGAAATTTCAATTAACATCGGTCAATATGAATATACAATCATTAATATATAATACATATATATTACTTATATATTACTGTATATAACACACGTCACATTATACTTAAATAAATATCAACACGTATAATCCATACCAATACAAAATGCACAACCATTAATATATATTTAACTAGTGTAGGACTCGCGCTAGACATTTGATTTTTTTTTTTTGAAAATTTAAAAATTTTTAATTATAATGTATTGACGATGTGAAAGATTTTATATCATCATCCAATTACATCTCTACTTTTATATGAATCTCCCATAAACGATCATTGCATCATAATACGATCAAATATCAATATAAACCTCATGTATCCCGACAATGCATCATAATTAAATATTTTTATTTTTGTGTGTTCTTGTTATAAATTTGTTATCTTTATTTGATTGTTTTAGCTTTTCTTTTTCAATTTAGATTTTTTTAGTTTAGTTTATTGTGTATTTTCATTGTGTGTATTCTACTTTAAATCTATGATTTTAGTTATTTTGAGTGTGGTTTATAGGCTTTTAAAATTCATTTGATGAAGCAATTGAGATAGATGTGCATTAGACCAAAATTTGAGCTAAAAGTGTGCTGAAAATCTAAGTGTTGAAACAGAGTTTATGTTTAAATGTGGCTGTCTATGCTCCACCGTAGAGTTACAGTATGCTCCAGCGTGGGAATTAGGCACAAAACAAGGAACATGATGGAGCACTTGGAAACAGAAAGTGAGGAGCTAACTCATAGAACACAAGGAGCATACTCATTCATTCAATCATTCACGAACCATTTTGTCAAGTTGCACTCATTTTGGGACAGCAACCATATACTCTAAAATTCCATCATTCATGAGGATCATCATTCTTTCATCTGGGCAGCAACAAAAGACAGAACCCAAAGGGAAACCTTGGAGGAGAGTTTTTAAGCAACTTCTTGGAGATTCAAGTAGAATTTGAATTCTTTGTTCATTATTCTTGTCATTATCCTTTTGTAATGGATTATTCTCATTATCTTGTTTATTGTATTATTTTTGTTGAATTTTTTACTATGTGTAGTTAACTCAATTTGCTATGGGTGGTTTTTGTACTCTATGTGTTTGATAAAATGCTAATGTGAATGAAAATATGTTTATTCTTAATTGATATTGAGTTATATTTGTGCTTATTTATCTTGAATTGCTTGATCACCAATTTAGGGTTTATGCTATTTTGAGAAAATGTGTATGAATCATGCCTATGAATGTAATACCATGAATTGAATGAAACTTAGAGATAGGAAAATATGATTGGTGTGATAAATAGAATTTGTATACATAATCACTCTAGTTAGATTTTAACATGCTAAGAGATTAGGTGTTAAGTCTAATTGAGTAGCATTAGTTGTCCTTGAGAAAGACAAGTAATAAACATAGAGATTTTACCATTAATCTATCTATTTTGAATAAGATATATTTAAGTTTACATTGCATATTATTAGAGGAAGTAAATCACTGTAGCACTTATATATATATATATTTTAATATTCATATTTTACATTCTCAATTCATATTTCTCATAGTGGTTTTATGCAATTCTTTATTTTAAATAATTCACTAAATTTTCATCATATTTGGATTGTCCAATTTGTTCTCTAATTAGTTAAGATCGGTAATTGATTTATCCTCATGAGTACGATAACCTCTTGTAGACTTCATTACTTGACGACCTAGTGCACTTGCTAGTGTCACTCCATTTTAGAGTGATCATGTGCACTGAAGTGACATTATACGATTGGATAACAGTATAAACCTCTTGTATACCTTTAGTACATCATGCTCATGTATAACAAAATAGTTAATAAAAATAATATAATAAACTGTGTTATACATGAGCATTAAGTTGACATCATAAATAATCAATGTTAATAAAATTTTATCGATAACTGCGACATATAATAAAGAGAACAAATTTCAATATGCTAAACCAAATTACAATTGAGGCAAATGTGTAAATTATAGTTTCTAGATTGCATTATGAAACTAATCATAACATTTGATCTTGAAATCCATAATTATCACACATCATGAGATGTAGAAGAACTTGTCCGGATCCATTTGACAATGGCTTGATATGACTTCAATGTTCTTCTTGTCTTCTTGTGTTTTCTCCTCTCTTCATTCTTCTGTTCTCTCTTCTCTTGATGGTCAGAGAAGTTTGTAAGCTCCAGAACCCTTCTGAGAGAAATTGATATAATTCTCTTAGAGATATAAAAGTTTTAATGATAACAAAGTAAGCCATAAGTATAAAATTTTTACTTAATGTTCTACTAATATGTGTGCTTAAGTGTCTCAGAAAGCTTTAAATTATTGCAATTCCATGAGTAAGATCAAGACAAACAACGAGTAACCTCGAGATCAAATGATGAAATCAAAGCGATAAAGATATCAGAAAGGGTGTCTAAGAAACACAGAAGGTGAAAGTGTGTTTCTGAGGAAACAACACTGTCGGCTCAGAAAGGTCTTCCCTCAGAAGGTTCGCCTCAGAAGTCCGTACATCACTCAGAAAGTTGGACTTAGAAGCAACCAAGTGTCAAGACTCAATGGATTCGCATTCATCCTCAGAAAGCTCGCTACCACAAGCTGAAGATATTGGAACTTGTGCACTGTACACGTCTGAAAAGTTCCTCAAATCACGCTGACTGTAGCAGGGAGCCGTTCTGAGAAAGACACAGCCACATCAGCAAAGTGAAAGCTTCTATTTTTGCGGCTCTTTAATGCCTATATATATAAGTTCAATTGCAGAGCTTTGTGACGAAATTTTTGCGCTAAAAACTCTTAATTAAACGTGCTGAAACTCTGCGAAATTGAAATCATTTGCGAAAACAAAGAACTTTCTCAGAAAGACAACTTATCTTAAGTTGTTCTTCAACTTTGCGAAAATCTTCTAGTTCTGAATTGGTGTAAATTCTTACATTTGTAAGTTAACTCTAGAAGTCTACTAAGAGTCAAATTAAGTTTGTAACTCAATCTTAGTAGTTGTTTTCTAAGCAAAAACAATTTCTAAAAACACCAAGTCCTTCGTTGTTTGAAGGCAGTTTTAAGTCCTCGATTGTTTGAGGCAAAGCTAAAGTCCTTAAATGTTTAAGGCAAGTTTTAAGTCCTTCGCTGTTTGAAGGCAGTTTTAAGTTCAATTGCAATAATTATGTGTTTCTAATAAAAATAATCAATAATATATCAATATATATATATATATATATATATATATATATATATATATATATATATAAATGAGCAATGATATATGCTCACCCATAAAATCAGCCACCATATGCAATAATTCAACTTTTTAAAACTATTAATCAAACTTTTAAAAATATTGCATTAATGTATAACATCAAAATTTGGATTAATAATTTTGAAAAGTTAGATTATTGCGTATGGTGGCTGATTTTATAGCGGACGAAAAATATTTCTCATAAAAGAGAGTTTCTATAAAAGGAATGCTTACATGTCAATTTCTTGAGAGAAGTAATTTTAATATGTACGGAATATTTTTTAAATATAGAGTAAACCCCCAAGTTGGTCCCTGACAATTTTCACGGTGGACAAGGTAGTCCCTGACATTGAGAAATTGACAAGTTAGTCCCTGACAATTTCAATTTTCGGACAACCATTAGTCCCTATACGGTTTCCGTTATTTCGAGGGACCAATATGACTTATTTATTAATTGTTAGGGACTAATAAAAGAAATTTAATAAGAATGAATTCTATAAATTATGATATGAACATTGACTCATATTCATTCTAATTATGTATTAATTCCAAGCTACATATAACTACTCCAGCAAATATTAAGTCTCTATTTGGATGTATTACTATCAAAAGGCAAATATATTGGGTAATTTTCCCGTTGAAAAAGTAACAACATAAATAACGGATGGGTAATTTATAGGATTCATTCTATAGGATTCATTCTTATTAAATTTCTTTTATTAGTCCCTAACAATTAATAAATAAGCCATATTGGTCCATCGAAATAACGGAAACCGTTTAGGGACTAACTGTTGTCCGAAAATTGAAATTGTCAGGGACTAACTTGTCAATTTCTTAATGTCAGGGACTACCTTGTCCACCGCGAAAATTGTCAGGGACCAACTTGGGGCTTTATTCTTAAATATATTATGTTCATTCATTCCTTTTTTATTTTTCATTATTTACTATCAAATGTATCTCATCCATTTTGTGGCTTCAAAATTAATAATGTTTAAATATTTTAATGAGATATATTCATATTTGTCTTTAATAATTTACTTTTATTTATGAATTTTAGTGAGATATTTCTATATTTATGTATAATATATCAAGATATGTCGTTAAATTATTTTATTTTTTATTTTAAAATACCGTTTGTATTTTTAGTTTGTATATATTTATTTATTTACTACTATCCTTGACTATAATTTTCTATTTTTGAAATGATCTTTAATAATAACAGTAATATGAGACATTAGCTTGATATAAAAAATATTTATTAATAAATTATTAATACAATTTTATAAAAATAAGATCTAATAAGATATATATATATATATATATATATTTTTTTTTTTTATAGACAAAAGTTTAGATTAGGGGAAACACACCCCCATGCAGGGCCAGGGCATACCACCAACCTCTACGAGGATTTATGGTGGAATTTACAGATCGCCCACCAAAGAGGTCTCTACAAGATTCGAACCCAAGCCACGCCTAGCATGGGCAGAAGGCTGAACCAGGTGTGTCAACCCTCATTGGCAGTATATATGATGATATGGAAATATAATCCGTGAGATGCATCACAATATCTTCACAAGGTTGTGCATCTCACCAATATTGCTAATTATTCCTTTATTATGATTAAACTCTTATTTTCTATTTTAGAAAGAAAACAAATTAATTACTTCGAAGTACGGGTGGCAAAACGAGACCGTACCGTCGGGACGTCCCGCCGTCCCGTGGCGGGACGAGATGTGTTTTTCAACCTAAAAATTTAAAACGGGACGAGCCAGGACATCCCGCCATCCCGTCGGGATGAAAGATGCTAAAGCCCACCTAATTTTAATTTAGGCCCAGCCCAAATATTACACTAACCCTAAAAATATCACAATCATCTCACACTCTCTTGCTCTCTGCCGACACAACATAACACACACACTCAGTCTCTCTCTAAAACTCTCGAGACCCCCTCTCTCTCCTAAACTCTCAGTCTCAGATCTCGCTCTCGCTCTCCCATTTCAGTCACCGGAGCTTCAATCACCGGCGGCCTGCACTCGCCTCGACCCTGCCTCGCGTCGCGCCTTGCTCCGCCTCGCGTTGCGCCTCGCCTCGCCTCGCCCGCCTCGCGCCTCGCCTCGCCTCACCTCGCGCCTCGCCCTCGACGAGGCTTCCCTCCCTCGGCCGACGCCTTCGGCCTCACCCTCAGCCACCCTCGTCCAGGCGTCTAGCCGTCCAGCGGTATGATATTTTCATTTTTCATTTTTTTTCAATTTTTAATTTTAATTTTTAATTTTTAGATTAATTTATATGTTTTAAGAATTATTTAAATTATCTATTTTTTCAAATTATTTTAATAATAAATTAGGGTTTCTGTTTTAAATATTATTTTAATAAATTAGGGTTTTTGTTTTTATAAATTAGTTTCTAGACAGTGGACACTATTTTTTTTTTCTATTTTTATAAATTAGTTTCTGTTTTTTTAATTTCTATATTTTACTATTCTTGAAATTAATATTTTATAAGTTTACAATGTATTTTGCTGAATATGTTTTGCTAAATGTAAATTAATGAAATGCTGTTTATTTTTAGGTATTTAGTGATTTTATGTATTGTAATGATTTTAGGTATTTAGTTTTTTAAAATGAAATACTGTTTTTTTTTTATATATAAAAATTGAATTTTAAGCGGGATATCCCGCCATCCCGTTGTAAAACGGGACGGGATGGGATTGTGTTTGTATGTGTATTATATTACAGGTTTTGATTATGTCAAATTAACTTGAAGATTGATGAAGAATAAAGAAAACAAGTTGAAGAATACTTTTGAGTATCTCTAAAGGTATTAGGATCTTTATTGTAAATCTCAAGAATAAGTATTTTTTAGAGACCACATTCATTATGATACTTGTTTTAAAACATTTTTTAAAAAGTATTTTATTAAAGTATAGAGATTCAAAACTTATACTTATGTTTCATGAAAAACTCATCATATAAGTTTTGATTTACATGAAAACCATTTTAGCATGTTTAGAAATGCTTTTATATTCTTAAAAATGGTTTTTACGAAGGTGTAATCGATTACAACGATTATGTAATCGATTACAGTTAAAAGAATTTCAAATTTACATCAAACGACTTGATGTAATCGATTACAGCAACCCTGTAATTACAGTAATCGATTACAAGATCGTGTAATCGATTACACAGTGCAGAAAAATGCCTATTTTCATGAAAAGTCACAATGGTTCATGCATGCATCTTTTCATACTCTATAAATACCATTGTAATCCGACCATTGATGAAAGAGAACGAATTTACAAGTTTCCCATTCTTATTTTCTCTTGTCTATCTCAAGTTTCCATAATCATTGTGGTCTTACACTTGTTCTTATTCTTGAGATATATTCATAGAGCCATCAATTTGTATATACACTCTTTGGGAGAGATTTTTGTGTGTAATTCTTCGTAATATACACTTCAGATTGTAAGGGTGTTTAAATCCCTTGTTGTTGAGTTATTGGGGAGAATCAGAAAAGGTTGTAAACACATCTTGGTTGTAAGGGTGAGGGATCCCATAGGCAACAAGGTGGTGTAATTTGTAAAGAGGGCAAGTATAGTGGATTACCAAGCGGGAGCCTTGGAATTGGATGTAGGTCAGGTTGAGACCGAACCAGTATAATCTTTCTGTGTTAGCTTTCTTCTCCCTTGATCTCTTTTACTTCAAGTTATTTACTTTGATATACGTCATACATCACTCTCATATACTCACACTCTCTTAGTGCATATAGTAGTACAAACGAAATATTTTTTTTATTGTCCATAGCACTATTTACACTCTATTCAATCCTCCTCTTGAATTATTAGAGGCCACTTGACCAACAGAGATTTTCATCCCATTTACAAAAACGAGAAGTCCCGTCGCGTCCCGTTTTTTTCTATCCCGTCACGGGATATCTCGTTTTGTCCCGTCCCGTCCGGTTTGCCACCCCTACTTCGAAGGTCCATTTAATTTAATCGATTCTTCAATTAGGTTCATATAGTTCGAAAATTTATGATTGGGTCCCTACACTTTTAAACAATTTTTAATTGGGTCCTAACATTATTTTTTGTTAAAAAAATCATTTAACCACATTTTAGAAGTGTGGGTAAAAATAAAATAGAAAAATAAAAAATCTTATATATTTTAATTATATGGTGTTTATAGTCAAAAGAAAAAATAAAATATTATTTAATTTTAATGATATTTTATCTATCTTTTATTTTTTTATTTTATTGAAATTTTATTTTAATTCATATTATATTTTTGTTTAACTTTTATTTAATTTTTGTTTGTTATATTTATTTTTATTAAATTTCTATTTATATAATAAGAAAAGTAAATTAAAAGAAATGAAAACAAAAAATGAAATGTTAATGACCATATTTTGAAATAAGAAAATCAATGTTAACGGCCATATTTTGGTAGTAAATCAATGTATAGCAAGATTTTTGAATGAAATTATATTTAAATATTTACTAAGATCTATATAGATTTGTCTTTTGTAATTTATTTTTGAGTAAATTCTCAAGTTAGTCCTTGACAATTTTTGCGGTGGACAAGGTAGTCCCTGACATTGAGAAATTGACAAGTTAGTCCCTGACAATTTCAATTTTCGGACAACCGTTAGTCCCTAAACGACTTCCGTTATTTCGAGGGACTAATATGACTTATTTATTAATTGTTAGGGACTAATAAAAGAAATTTAATAAGAATGAATCCTAAAAATTATGATATGAACATTGACTCATATTTATTCTAATTATGTATTAATTCCAAGCTACATATAATTACTCCGGTAAATATTAAGCCTCTGTTTGGATATATTACTATAAAAAACAAATATGTTGGGTAATTTTCCAATCAAAGAAGTAACAACATTTTAAAATACACATTATTGAGAACATACAAATTTATAATCCTTTTATAATAAGCCAAAAACGTGTCACGACCCAACTCGGATCGTGACCGGCACATGGGACACCGAGTCTCATGTCAGCCTTAACCTGTGATTCACACACAATCTAGCTAACCAATTAACAGCCACAACTACTTTAACATGCATTCATACATAAAATTCATCCATAAATATGGTTCTCAAGTATCACCCATAAATCCATAATACATATAATATGGCCATGATATCATGCTCAACCCATAAGTTAGCATAAATCCAACAGAAATGTAACCAGTCTTAATTAGACTTACAACACATACATAACTTAGACAATCCTGTTTGTAAACCTATGGAGCATACTACTGACATAAAAGAAAATAACCTAGCGCCTCTAAACATCGAGGCTCACCAAAGCTAAGAGCTTGGAGGAACGGAAGGACTCGCCTCCTGATCTGCACCTGAATCTGAAAATGGTTTGTATGAATGGGTGAGTCATACGCTCAGTGAATAATAGATTAAAAACAGTTTATGCAACAATATCATGATCACATATACACCCATAGCAATTCTTCACATAATCACCATACAACACATTCCGCAATTCGCCTTATGTATTGTTATTACAAGTGTATTTATTATTAGAGATCCCGGGAGCCCAGCCCCCCCTCGGATCTGTAGTCCCGGGAGCCCAGCCCCTCCTCAGACTTTTAGTCCCGGGAGCCTAGCTCCTCCTCAGCCTTTATTAAAACTCGACCCTGTGAGCTATGCCCCCCCTCAGGCCAAACCAACCAATCTTAATCATCCTTTAATTAATATCGTTTCGTATTCATACATCGCATCGTATTCGTATCATCGTCATAATAACATCATAAATAGCCCAATATCAAGTTTGGGTTAGTGGTGAACATATGGATTTGAAAACGTAACTTAAATGTATAAAGATTTGAGTTAAGGTCTTAAAAATGGTGTTTTAGTGCAGTTGTAATCGGTTACAGACATCTGTAATCGATTACCTGCTTCAAATTTCGTTATGAAGAAAATTTTTATGAAAATTGGCCACCTGTAGTCGATTACAATCCCGCAGTAATCGATTACCAATTCGCTGTAATCGATTATAGCCTGGGTCAGAGAAGAAATTCTGCAGAAAATCACGCGAAATTCATCTCCAAATCCACATTTTCACCACATCCCGTCCAAATCAAACGCAACCAACATACAATATCAATTATATATCAACCAATCTCAGTCCCTATCAACTATCATAGCAAGAAATTTACAATATCATTCAAAATCAAACATAAACCATAAATAACCCATTACTCACAAATTACTCCAAAGAGCTCCAAGACTCCACCCGGAGCTAGGATGAGTTCCCTGAAGCTTCCCTAGATGGTTGAGACCCTAGAGAACACATCACAAACCTCAATCTCTCAACAAAATCAAAAACCCCAATTAGGAACCCTAAACCCCCAAATCCGAAAATTAGAGAAACTAGACATCAATGGAGAAAAAGAAATACTCTACACTTACCCTCAATATACTAGATGAGCAATGCTAACTTGACCTTTGATGATTAATGGGGTTTGGGTTTGGATTGGAGAAGGAAGAAAGGGGTGAGGAAGAAGAAGAAAAGAGAAGAAGAGAGGGAGAGAGAAAGAAACGTGAATGAGGGGGAAGGAAGGAGGAAAAGGAAAGAAAAAGAGGGGAAAGGTGGGGCCCACGTGGTCCTATCTCCCCGGTTGTACCGTGATCACTCACTCAAACTAACTCAGACTAACCCAGGTATTACAAAACGATGAGAACATACACATTATTGAATATATAATCCTTTTAAAATAAGCCAACAAATTTATAGCATCGATTGCATTTCTATGAACCATTTCAGTAATGTACAAATTCAACTATAAAAAATATTAGATAAATGTTTATATGTACACCGTAAAATCAGTCACTATTAACCACCATGCATATATAATAATTCAACATTTTAAAATTAGTAATTCAATTTTTAAAAATATTGGATTAATGTATAATAATAAAAGTTAGATTATTAGTTTCAAAATATTAAATTATTACACACATGATAAGTAATTTTATGATATACATATAACATTACTACTCAAAATATATTATTGTATGTATCAATAATACCCCTCTTAGACTATATATATATATATATATATATATTGCTAGAATCAAATAATCAACCGTGATAGTTACCGATAAATAATTATATGCATGTAATTATTTTCTACAGCAAAGTAATAAAATGTTGTTACTTTTTCAATTGAAAAATTACTCGACATATATTTGTTTTTTTATAGTAATACATCCAAATAGAGACTTAATATTTATCGGAGTAGTTATATGTAGCTTGAAATTAATATATAATTAGAATGAATATAAGTCAATGTTCATATCATAATTTTTAGGATTCATTCTTATTAAATTTCTTTTATTAGTCCGTAACAATTAATAAATAAGCCATATTGGTCCCTCGAAATAACAGAAACCGTTTAAGGACTAACGGTTGTCCGAAAATTGAAATTGTCAGGGACTAACTTGTAAATTTCTCAATGTCAGGGACTATCTTGTCCACCGCGAAAATTGTCAGGGACCAACTTGGGGGTTTACTCTTTATTTTTTATTCACAGATTTTAGTGATATATTTATATATTGATATGATATAATCATTTATTCTTTTTTTTCAATTTCATGAAAAAAGATATATTAGTAAATAATATATTTTGAAAATATTATTATATTAAATAATCCTTGAGTGACTTCTTATGTACTATTCTTATTTTTATTCTATTTATAGAAACAATCAATAATATTTAAAAAGTATTTTGTGAACACCATATTTTACCCCAATTAAATGCAATCAACAAATAAATAACAAATCAAATGCAATTAAGAATAAAACCAATTAAATGCAATCAACAGATAAATAACAAATCAAATAAGAATAAAATCAGTTAAATGCAGTCAAAATTAAACCAGGATCAGGTAATAATCAGATACAAATCAAATTAAAGCAAAATATAATCAAAACATATCAATCAGGATTGCATCGCATTAATTTCACTAAACCTAATTAGCTAGTATATAATACTAGTCTAAGAACAGAGAAAGGCATCGAAAAAAAGAGCAAAAGACGGGCAATAAAAAACTCAGAAAGAATAGGTAATTTTCATTGGTCTCTCATTGTCAATGCGGTAACATCATCATCATTACTGCACCTCAGCCCAACCCCTCTCTCACCCCTAACCACCGCTTCTCTCCCTTGCCGCGGCGAGCCGCTACACTGTGACTGTCAACCCCTGTTCCCGGCGGTCGCGGTTTCGGATCCTGTTGCAGCTGCAGCCGCGAAATCCGCGGTCGCCCCCTTTTTCCTTCACCAGCCCTCGCCGCCTCAACCTGGTCCCGTTCTTCGACCATCGAACCCCCGAACACAACCATCGAAGGCGTAGCAGCGGCAGTGAAGCCGCGTCTCTCTCTCGCTTTCACACCATAGCTGCGCGGCGCCGCAACCGACCGCTATCACCGTTGCCGCTGCCTACGCCGGACGAGGCTGTCGCTGTCGCTCTTTCCCTCTTCCCTACCCACCAGGGAGGCGGCGGCGCCCCTCCTTAGCTCCCCTCTCTTTGTTTTCTAAAACCTAGATCTACTGTGTGTATGTGTGTGTTGTTTGTGTGCGTGTGTTTGTGTGTGTTCGTGTGTGTTCGAGTGTGTGCGTGTGTGTTGTTAGTATTAGTATTATTATTATTATTATTATTATTATTATGTTTATTATTCCTTTTTTATTAAAATCCCTTTCTGCAATTTATTATTTCGTTGTATGAGATAATAATTCTCGGGATATAAATTGTGGGGTACTTGTGTTTTCTCTGTTTATTATTCTTTTAATCAAAATATTCAAAATCCTTTTTTACAATTTATTATTTCGTTGTATGAGATAATCATCCTCGGGATATAAATTGTGGGGTACTTGTGTTTTCTCTGTTTATTATTCTTTTAATCAAAACATTCAAAATCCTTTTTTACAATTTATTATTTCGTTGTATGAGATAATCATCCTCGGGATATAAATTGTGGGGTACTTGTGTTTTCTCTGTTTATTATTCTTTTAATCAAAACATTCAAAATCTTTTTTTACAATTTTATTATTTCGTTGTATGAGATAATCATCCTCGGGATAATAGATTGTAGGGTGCTTGTGCGAATCACATCGTCCTGTACCCTAAAAATATCTCTTTTTCTTAAAATAATAATTCCCTTTTTAAATCAAAAGCAATTTATTCTCTTTCAATTAACATCAATTAACATCAAATCAAAAGCAATTTATTACTTCGTTGTATGAGATAATCATCCTCGGAACAATAGATTGTAGGGTGCTTGTGCGAATCATAACTCGCCCTGTACCCAACATTTTCTAAAAAATACCAACACACAATTATTTTCTACAAGAACGACGTGAGTTTAAGTTCCTCATTGCACCAGAGGATACGTCGGCGCAGGCTACAACCTGTCAACCCAAAATTAATTTTTAAATCATTTTGTTTCTTTTTTTTACACTGCTTTATTTGTGTTTATTTTAATATTTTAAGGGGAAATTAAATATTATTAAATTATAAATATGGGTTTGCATAATTTGCTCTAGGGTAACCGTATTTATACGGATGTATTAGGGGTGCAGTGAGATTAAATTCTCACCTTCTCTAATCATAATTCGACTCCCGAACCCTAATCTCTGAAAAGACCAGTTTTCACATAATAAAAGGTTTTCCAATTTTTCCATAATTAAAATTGGTGGCAACTCCATTTCACTCTATTTTTAGTCACGGCACCCCTCGGGGACGTTGTGACAGTTTGGCGACTCCACTGGGGACAGCTAGAGAGTCAAGCCTATTAGAGTTAATTATGCAAATATTTATAATTTTAATAATATTTAAGTTCCCCTTTTCACTAATCTTTTATTTATTTATTTGTTTATTTATTTGTTTATTTATTTATTTTATTTATTCTTATTCATGTGCTTTACTTATTACGTGGGGAAGTGTTGTTTGGGTTCAAGTGCAAAAGCTCCTCTCACACTGAGCACCATCACAGACACAACTCTATACCCGAGCCTAAGAAACCCATAGGGCTAGAAGGTGTTTCATCGTTGACCTTGTGAGGCTTAAGCTTCCCTGACAGTCGATGACTCACCGCTCAAGTTGTTACCGGAACTATGGATTGCTATCTTGTGACATTACATGTCCCTGTGGTTAATTTCATAGATTAGGGACTTTATCTCTTCGATAAAGGCAACTTGGGGACCATGATTAGGAGTCTTGATCCAACCCGTCACTAATGTAACCCTAGTATACCGCCAAAGTTAGGGTGACCTTTAGTCTTACCAAACCATAGGCTCTACCTTATCTTAGGACACAAAGGAGCACGTCCTTTCCTGTTTCTATCATACCATGCATCTCATGCATATTGCATCCATTTTTATTATCGTGCTATTAGTTTATTCAGTTTAAATGATCTACTAATAGTGCAGGAGTGATATCGCATTACTAATGGAAGGGGTAGACCACACTAGCAATATCGCCAAGAAGGGTTTCCATATGACGGCAAACCCTAGCCCGTTACAGAAGCTGCATCAGTTGAGTCTTCTCTTGCCTCAAGACAACAGGAGAGCCTTCGCAAGAAAATACGGGTCAACACTGGATTTACTGTCTATATCTGTCCAATCTTCCGTTCTCACTGCTCTCGCCGGATACTGGAGCCCAATCCTCCGGTGCTTCGAACTACCCAACATTGACACTACTCCAACCATTGAAGAGTATGCATGCATGTTGAAGTGGACCGTAATAAAAAGCACCCTGGTATACTCACACATTGACTATCATGCATCGGTCACCAAAGTAGCTGAGCAGTTCGGAGAGTTACTAGGAGTTCCGACGGCCCGGGTCAGGTTAGCAGAGCACGCAGATTCAAAAGGGGTTACTGGTACTTTCATTGAGGCCCACTTAGAAGATTTGGCACGCCAAGAAGAATGAATCATTTTTGCGAGGGTGCTAGCACTAGGCATCTTTGGCCTTGTGTTGTTCCCCTCTGCTCCGAACATCATAGATCAAGCTGCAATGGATGTTTTCTACGCTGTGGAGCATAAAAAGAGAAACCCTGTGCCGGCAATATTGGCAGAAACCTTTCTCACTTTGAGTATTTGCCATCAGAAACAAAAAGGGAAGCTCAGATGTTTCTTGCATCTCTTGTATATATGGATCGTAACCCACATGCATTTAGGAAACCACCTCAAGAACACCTCTGATCCGCTAAGAAGTTTTCATCTCATCCCAACCAAGGTTCTTGAAGTGCAGCAATGGAAAGAAGAGTTCGACAATGTGAACGACAGGTCATTCAAGTGGGTGTGCCCGTGGTATGGGCGGGACAGAGGAGAGATTATCTACAAGTGTGGAAAGTTCCCTAATGTGCCGCTTATGGGACCGAGGGGTTGCATAGCATATACACCAGCATTGGTACTCAAACAATTATGTTGGACACAAAGGAAGCCGCGAGAAGAGCAGTTGGGAGGACTCCAGTTTTGGTATAATGAGGGGGACAACACAGACAAGTTGTCTGGGAGTATTCAAGAAGCATGGAAGGATGTTCACATGGTCGGTAGAAATGAGTTGGGAAAACCGTTGGTTATCACCACTGCTGAGCACACTGCATGGAGAGCAGCAAGGAGAGCATATCAAGAGACACCTAATGCTAGGCGTGATGAGAGGGATAACGAACGATTGGCTGAACAGATAGAGATCATGAAGGCTCAGATGGAACTCTTGGAAAAACAGAAGGATGCAGTGAAAATGGAATTAATTATTGCCAAAGACCTGTGTGAAAAGAGGACAAGGGTGATTGAACACTTGAAGGATGAGATTGCAGATACCCCTGTGAGCAATGAGTCGAGGCTTAAACGGCTTGAACAAGAAGTCCAGAAGTGTACGACGGAAAAACAGGATTCTTTGCAAAGGCTTGGGCAGCTGAAGAAGGAAAACGAAGGGCTGAAAATGAGCACCAATCAGTTGAGGATGGTCATGAAGAAAGATCATGAGAAGTTAGAAAAGAAAGCCAATCGTGAAGAGCAATTGAGAAAAGCTCTGGAAAAGGAGAACGAGGAGCTAAAGGCAAAGTTTAGGCAAGAAAAACGACAGAGGGATGAAATGGAGGCTAGCCTCTATGACCAATACCGCGAAAAGGTTGAACTAGAGCATAAGGTTGGGGAGTTTTCCAATACTTTGGCACAAATGGCAGTGGAACGTGAACATGAATGGGCTAATTTTGAACAGTGTCAAGACCAACTGCATCACACAGAGAAAGCGGGAAGGTTCTGGAAAAAACAAGCAATGGATTGGGCTATGAAGGCTGTGGGACTGGAGGAAGAGCGTGCAGAGTTCACCAAACAACTAGATCATCATGCCACGAAGCTGGCTTACCACTTTGAGAAGGCTGAACAAGAAATTAGTCAAAGTCTCAAGTTGCGCCTCCCAGAAGAAGTGAATAGTTTCATGGATGTAACTAGGAATCTTGTAAAACAGTTCAAAAAGAAAAGAATCTCTTATGTAGTCGTTTATCCGAAAAATCACATGTACTGAGATATTTTCATTAATAAAATGAGTATGATTCCTATGTTTCAATGAAGCTACTTTGTGTGTAACGCGGACATGTATCAAGTATCGTATTGCTAGTGTATGGACTACCCTTGTACAAACTCCCATCAAAAGACTTGTCTTATGAACGAAAAGTTCTCTGACAAGGATATACTTTGTGATATCGCTCCTCACTATTAAGCATTTCTTTTATTACTGCATCTTAACCCCGGTGTTTGCAGGTTTTGTCACCATTGCGCCTTCAAAGTTAACTTCGTCTGACCCTAGTAGAGAGCCTTACGAACTACGATCCAGAACTGTGGTCAAGAAGGAGAAACAAGTAGATCCCGAAGCCGGAAACGAACCAAAGAAGACTATGAACCCACCAGAGCTCAAGAACCCGGAAGTTGAGGCATTTAAAGCCATGATAATGGAGCAAGCAAAGCAGATTGAAGACTTGATCCAATCCAGACAAGTTGAACCACCTCCTGGATTTGAGTACGAAGCTAGATTTGAGATGGAAAAGGTCAAGCTGAAGCAAGAACTGGAAGAGAATGTGCGCCAGCAGATGCAAACCTTGAAGGAGCCTAACATGTTTGGACCAATGTGGTGATCCCTAAGGATTTCCAAATGCCGGACTTCATTAAGTTCAATGGAAGCACAAACCCAGTAATGCATCTGAAAATGTACTACACTAAGATGGGCATGTGGTCCAGAGATGAGAATTTCCTGATTAGTTTCTTCCCGGAAAGTCTAGTCGGAGCGGCGTGAGATTGGTATATGAGGCTTGATCGATCAATGATTAAGCGATGGGAAGATCTAGCGTGGGCCTTCACTAACCAATACAGGTTTAATGTGGATGTTGCGCCCACTAGAGACCAGTTGAAGAGCTTAAGGAAGAAGGATGGAGAGTCCTTCAAGGAATATGCCCAAAGGTGGCGCGCACAGGCTGCTAGAGTGGTTCCACCAATGCTAGAACAGGAAATGTGCTCCCACTTCATCCGCACATTAGAAGGGCCTTATTTCAGGAACATGCTGGGGACGCACGTCAAGGAGTTCGTTGACCTTGTCGAGATAGGGGAAAGGATTGAGATGAACATCCTTGACGGGAAAATTGAGCTAGTAGACGCAAGCGACTCTCAATCAAGAAAAACGCCTCATGTTAAGAAAAAGGAAAATGTTGTTAACTACATCCACCCGCAATACCACAATCCCCCTACACAGCCCAAGCATTACTCTTTTTACCAATCCTCTCAAAATCCTAGACCCCAACAAGGGCCCTATCATCACTAGGCACCTTACATTCCACAAGCTAGCCATACCACTCATCCCCAAACAAACACAAATACCACTCAAAGGCCTTACCAAGCTCCACAACCAAATTACCAACAGGCCAACCCCCAAACAACCCAACAGAGAACAAATGTCACAGGCAATACTTGTAGGATGGAGAACAGACAACTACCAGATTTTCACGTGAGCAAGAGTGAACTCTTCAGATGTTTGTGTAGAGACAATTTAATAAGACCAGTACCAGGGAAAATACAAGAACCACCGTATCCCAGGTGGTATAGTCCAATAAAGACGTGCGAATACCATTCTGATTTCCCTGGTCATAATGTCGACGAGTGCTATGGTTTTCGGAGTGCTGTTTGGCGGTTAATCGACACTGGCGCCATCCAGTTGGAAGAAAGCCAAACACCAAATGGAAAAAACAACCCATTTCCTCGTCATGGCGGAGGACAAGTAAATGCAATTAGTGAAGGAAAAGAAAAAATGTCAAGGAATACCAGCTTCTCCATGAAGGAAGTCGTAGGAGCCTTAAGAAGAGCCGGCTACGAGATGGTCATAGAAGGTAGAACCATATGCTCTAAGGATAGAGACTTGTTTTGCGGTTGCTCAAGTGATCAAAACATACATCACCTTGAGAATTGCCCCGCACTCAAGCTCTTTATTCAAAAGATGATCAAACTAGGGGTGCTTGAGATGCCTATCAAAGAAGAAGAGAGTATCTATATGATTAACTCAACACCCCCGGTCTACAAGGTTTTTCCACATACAACAACTCATAGCTCTGAGACAGGGAGCCCACTTCCTTATACAAGCGACCACGCTGTTCCTTGGAAGTATGAAACAACCATATTGCCCAGTCAGGCTCGGTCCACAAAATCAGTACCAACTTATAAGGTGGTAGGTTTATCTTGCAACAGAAGCGATGAAATGCAGATGGAAGGATTAGGAACTGCCAGGGAACTTGATGCAGAAGTAGTGGAGAAAACGACTGACATCGCAGGGATCACTCGGAGTGGAAGGTGTTATACTCCAGAAAAGCTAGTGATTCCCCAAGCAAAACAGGATGAGAAAGAGAAGAAGGAAAAATTAGAGGAGGAGCAGGGAGAATTTCTCAAAATTATGAAACAAAGTGAGTATGACGTGGTGGAACAACTGAGGAGAACACCAACGAGAATCTCACTGTTCTCCCTAATTATGACATCTGAGGCACATCGCGGCGCACTCAAAAAGGGCTTGGATGAGGCCTTTGTGCCCAAAGACATCACCCCAGAAAAGGTAGAAGGGATCGTGAGCGCAATTAAGGCTGCAAATACTATAGCCTTCACAGAAACTGAAATATTCCCCGGCAAGTCTGGACGCCTGAAGGCACTTCATATCACTTTGAAGTGTCAAGGTTTCGTCGTGGCGAAAGTATTGGTTGACTCTGGATCAGCTTTCAATGTGCTTCCTTATTCCACATTGCAACAACTATCAGTGGACCCATCAAAGATCGAACCTAAAGGGACAATTGCGAGGGCGTTTGACGGTTCAGCCCGAGAGTTTTTGGGTGACATTCAGCTTCAATTGGAGATAGGTCCAACTCTCTTCAACACCATGTTTGATGTGATGGATATTGAGCCAGATTACACAATGATTCTAGGGAGGCCCTGGATTCACGAGGTTGGCGCAGTCCCATCTACGGTACATCAAAGACTGAAGTACATAGATAATGGGAGGATTGTGACCATAAAAGGGGAAGAAGCCATGTTGCTCGCCAAATCTGTGATGATCCCATACATTGACTGTGCTGAAGATGCGCTAGAAAGCGCTTTGCAGAACCTGGAAATCGTTGAGCCAAAAGAAGTAAAAGATGTAACCCTCCGAATAATGCAGAAGAACGGTTTCAAGGAAGGAAGAGGGCTGGGAAGTCAACTGCAAGGGATTAAACATCCAATTTCATTGCCTGAAAATCCGGGAAAACTTGGGCTAGGGTACGACGGAAGCGGAAAACCATCGCTGCAAGTAAAGAGGATTCCGCACATCAGCGAAAGATTCAAGTCGTCGTCAGCAAAAGATGAAGAGGATGTTGTCAGCGTCATCCAAAGCACCTCAGAGGTCCCTCGAAAGATCTACCCCAGTCAAGAACCAGATGCATTAAACAATTGGGAATCTGAACCCCTTAATGATTTACTTTTCTTTAAGTAATGAACACTTTTATACTTTGGCTTTGTACTTTTGATTAATATTATGATTACACATGCTTCTATTTAATCATCCATTTTCTAGCTTTCCATTTTTATTCATCTATTACTTTCTTCCAGGGATTCCTCTTCGACGGGATCTCTTTTCGTTATGAACAATCGCGAAAATCCATTAATTGATTATTGTGTTACAACAGACTTAAATGAACTTGAACAATAAGAAGACCCTGAACTATGCCAACAATTCGCTAAAATAATAAACTCAATGGAAAAAGGGATAAATCCACACGATGAGGTTGTCGAAATTATTAACTTGGGGAGCGACGAAAACAAAAGAGAAGTGAAAATGGTTGACAACCCGGAATAGGAAGAGATGATTGCATTATTCAAAGAATACTTGGACGTATTTGCCTGGTCTTATGAGGATATGCCTGGTCTCGATCCCGAAATCGTCTCCCATAAAATCCCATTGATGGAGGGGTTTAATCCTAAGCGACAAAAGTTGCGAAGGATGAGTCCAGAGATGTCTCTTAAGATTAAAGATGAAGTTAAGAGACAATTTGATGCGGGCTTTCTAGAAGTTCCTTCCTATCCGCAATGGGTGGAAAACATCGTACTCGTGCCCAAAAAGGATGGAAAGGTCAGAATGTGTGTCGATTATAGGGATCTGAACAAAGCTAGCCCGAAGGATAATTTTCCTTTGCCGCATATCGACGTCCTCGTCGACAATACTGCAAGAAGTCATCGCTTCTCGTTCATGGATGGGTATTCTGGTTACAATCAAATCCTTATGGCAGAGGAGGACAAGGAGAAAACGTCTTTTATCACTCAATGGGGGGTGTTTTGCTATCGTGTCATGCCATTTGGATTAAAAAATGCAGGCGCAACTTACCAGTGGGCTATGGTGACTCTTTTCCATGATATGATTCATAAAGAGTTGGAGGTATATGTGGATGACATGGTTGCGAAGTCACAAGAAGGAGAAAGTCATGTCGCAGTTCTTAGGAAATTGTTTGAACGACTCAGAATGTACAAGCTTCGCCTGAATCCGGCAAAATGCACTTTTGGGGCATCCACAGGAAAGTTGTTAGGATTCATCGTCAGTAGAAGAGGCATCGAAGTCGATCCGGACAAAGTTAAAGCTATCTAGGAGATGCCAGCCCCCAAGTCAGAAAAAGAAGTTCGAAGCTTTCTAGGTCACCTAAACTACATTGCAAGGTTCATTTCCAATATGACGCACACCTATGAGCCGATATTCAAACTTTTGAGGAAGGACAATCCATTACACTGGAATGACAGGTGTCAAGAGGCCTTTGAGAAGATAAAAGACTATTTGACAAATCCACCACTCCTGGTTCCCCCAACACCGGGAAAACCCCTCAATCTATACTTAACGGTTTTACATGATTCCATGGGTGCGGTTTTGGGACAGCATGACGAGTCGGGAAGAAAGGAGCAAGCAGTGTATTATCTGAGCAAGAAGTTCAACGATTGCGAGTCCCGATATATGGCAATCGAGAAAACCTGTTGCGCACTGGTATGGACAGCAAGAAGGTTGCGTCAGTATATGTTATACTACACAACCTTGCTAATCTCGCGCATGGACCCTCTCAAATACATTTTCGAGAGCCCTCATATCTCGATGAGAATGTCCAAATGGCAAGTGGCATTGGCAGAATTTGATATAAAGTATGTAACCCGGAAAGCTGTAAAGGGCAGTGTCATTGCTGACCACCTTGCTGAAAACCCACTTGAAGAATATCAATCTATGGAGTTTGATTTCCCGGATGAGAACCTTGTTGCTGTCACAGAAAAGGAGGATGAAGGCGAAGGGGAAGGTGATGTGATGTGGAGAATGTACTTCGATGGAGCGGCTAATACACATGGCAATGGGATTGGGGCAGTGTTAATATCTCTAGACGGGAGGCAATTCCCAATCGCTATCAAGCTGACTTTTGATTGCACCAACAACACTGCCAAGTACGAGGCTTGCATAGCAGGTTTGAAAGCTGCAATAGCTCTCGATGTGCAACATCTAGAGGTCTATGGAGATTCAGCACTCATCATTTGTCAAGTTAATGGAGAATGGAAAGTCAAAGAGCACCGGATGTTATCATATTATCAATGTCTCACCGGTCTCAGAGAAAAGTTCGAAGAGATCAGTTTCCATTATTTGCCTCGCGAACAAAATCAGTTCGCAGATGCATTGGCTACATTAGCCGTTATGACTAAACTTGACTTACAAATGGACATTCGACCTCTGCAAGTGCTGATCGAAAAGGAACCTGCGTACTGCTCCAATGTCGAAGAAGAGTCTGATGGCCAACCATGGTTTCATGATATTAAACTGTTCATTAAAAAAGGGGAATACCCGATGGAGGCAACTGAAAATGACAAGAAGACGCTCAGGCGGTTGTCGATGTCTTTCTTCCTCTCAGGAGATGTGTTGTACAAAAGAAACCATGATGGCGTTCTACTAAGGTGTGTTGATGCGGCAGAGGCCAACTTGATCATCTCAGAGGTACACGAAGGTATTTGTGGGACCCACGCAAATGGACACACGCTTTCCAGGCAAATTCTCAGACACGGGTACTATTGGCTCACAATGGAAAAGGCCAGCATGGAATTCGTGAGGAAGTGTCACAAGTGCTAGATCTATTCTGATAAGATTCACTCCCCGCCAACGCCATTACACACCTTGTCATCACCATGGCCATTTGCCATGTGGGGCATGGATGTCATAGGGCCAATCAATCCCAAAGCTTCAAATGGGCACAGATTCATTCTAGTGGCAATTGATTACTTCACCAAGTGGGTCGAAGCAGCCTCTTATGCCAATGTGACAAGCAAAGTTGTGGTGAAGTTCTTAAGAAATAACATCATCTGTAGATATGGGTTGTCGGAAAGACTCATCACAGACATGAGGGGGTTCTGCGAAAAGTTCAAGGTCAAGCATCACAATTCATCTCCTTACCGCCCTAAGATGAACGGGGCGGTTGAAGCCGCAAACAAGAACATCAAGAAGATCTTGGGTAAGATGGTGGTCACTTACAAGGACTGGAGTGATATGTTACCATACGCATTACACGCGTATCGCACATCAGTTAGGTCCTCAACTAGAGCAACACCTTACTCCCTGGTGTATGGGATGGAGGCAGTGACACCTGTCGAAGTGGAGATTCCGTCACTGAGGGTCCTAATGGAGACAGACTTGGAGGAGGCTGAATGGGTCAAGGCAAGATATGAACAATTGAACCTAATAGAAGAGAAACGAATGAACGCAATCTGTCACGGACAGTTATACCAGAAAAGGATAGCTCGAGCATATAACAAAAATGTTCGCCCTCGAACATTCCAACCCGGTGATCTCGTCTTGAAAAGAATACTCCCGAATCAAGAGGATAACAGAGGAAAGTGGGCACCCACACATGACGGTCCCTACATCGTAAAAGACGCCTTTTCAGGAGGAGCCTTGATCCTAACAGATATGGAAGGGCAAGTACTCCCAAAGCCAGTCAATTCAGACGTCGTGAAAAAGTACTTTGCCTAAAAAAAAAATAATAAAAAAAAATCCGCTAGGTTGAAAACCTGAAAAGGCGACCTAGGCAAAAATTAGGAACAAAAAGCTCGCTAAACTGAAAACCCGAGAGGGCGGTCTAGGCAAAGTTAGGGCAAAGTGCTTCACGAATAGGTTGAAAACTCGAAAGAGCGACCTATCTTTCCCTTACAGCGGAACTGGGGCAATTTGAGGAAAGCGAAGGCTGTTGGCATGCAACGAAGGGTCACGATCCTGAAACACAAATTCAAGTCCAATGCAACCTTTATTCAATAAATGAGATTTTCATATGTTGTTCGTTCTCTAAATTGTACCTGTAGCCATATACATTCCATAAATAAAACGAGTTTCACTTCTTATCTTTCTTTTTTTCTCTCTTTCTCTTCCTACATCATTGCATGCATGTGTAATCATAATATTGTTTTCAAGCGCGGCTAAAAGAATAGTTGCTGACAAAATTTAAATGACGGTATGTCAAACAAGGTGTCAAGATCCAAGAGGGGGGTACCAACTTGTACGACTAAAAACACTGACGAAGGCAAGAAATGATAAAACTGTGGACGAAGACAATCACCACAGAAGAATTGGATCCATAGTCAAAGTAACTGGCAAACTCATCACTCCAAGTCACCGCAACAATGCTCGACTAGGGTCAGACTGAAGTTTTCTTAAAGGAACGATGTGACGGACGCCCTAAACTGGGGCAATTTGAGATACGGTTTGAGAAATCACGTAGATCACTTAAATAACGGGGAAAACCTGTCTCCTGATGAAAAACTATTTTTACACGTTTTCTATTGCATCATCATGCATCACATGCATCTCATCATACCTGGACACTTTTTCAACCAGCACACAACTTTCAACTTCTCAACGTCAAACTTTAAATTTCTGCCTCGATTTAAAATTTCTGCCTCGATTTAAAATTCCTGCCTCGATTTAAAATTCCTGCCTCGATTTAAATTTCCTGCCTCGATTTAAAATTCCTGCCTCGATTTAAATTTCCTGCCTCGATTTAAATTTCCTGCCTCGATTTAAATTTCCTGCCTCGATTTAAAATTCCTGCCTCGATTTAAATTCCTGCCTCAATTTAAAATTTCTGCCTCGATTTAAATTTCTTGCCTCGATTTAAATTTCTGCCTCGATTTAAATTTCTTGCCTCTATTTAAATTTCTTGCCTCGATTTACATTTCTGCCTCGATTTACATTTCTGCCTCGATTTACATTCCTGCCTCGATTTACATTTCTTTCCTCGATTTACATTCCTGCCTCGATTTACATTTCTGCCTCGATTTACATTTCTTGCTTCGATTTACATTTCTGCCTCGATTTACATTTCTGCCTCGATTTACATTTCTTGCCTCGATTTACATTCTCGCCTCGATTTACATTTCTGCCTCGATTTAAATTTCTGCCTCGATCTCATTTTCAGCATCAATCACAAGTTTTCACACACACACACCGCATGCATCTAAGGCCTATCAACATTCATCATTTTATTGGGGCAAAATATGTGTTCTTATCTTTACTTGTCCCTTACCAATTCAAAAGTCACAACTTTCATAAATTGGTAACAGACAAGTAAAGAGGGGCAACTGTGAACACCATATTTTACCCCAATTAAATGCAATCAACAAATAAATAACAAATCAAATGCAATTAAGAATAAAACCAATTAAATGCAATCAACAGATAAATAACAAATCAAATAAGAATAAAATCAGTTAAATGCAGTCAAAATTAAACCAGGATCAGGTAATAATCAGATACAAATCAAATTAAAGCAAAATATAATCAAAACATATCAATCAGGATTGCATCGCATTAATTTCACTAAACCTAATTAGCTAGTATATAATACTAGTCTAAGAACAGAGAAAGGCATCGAAAAAAAGAGCAAAAGACGGGCAATCAAAAACTCAGAAAGAATAGGTAATTTTCTTTGGTCTCTCATTGTCAATGCGGTAAAATCATCATCATTACTGCACCTCAGCCCAACCCCTCTCTCACCCCTAACCACTGCTTCTCTCCCTTGCCGCGGCGAGTCGCTACACTGTGACTGTCAACCCCTGTTCCTGGCGGTCGCGGTTTCGGATCCTATTGCAGCTGCAGCCGCGAAATCCGCGGTCGCTCCCTCCTTCCTTCACCAGCCCTCGCCGCCTCAACCTTTATTTGTGTTTATTTTAATATTTTAAGGGGGAATTAAATTGTCACGACCCAACTCGGATCGTGACCGGCACATGGGACACCGAGTCCCATGTCAGCCTTGACATGTAATCCATACAATAATCCAGCTAAATAACAACAGCCACAACTACTTTAACATGCATATGTTCATAAGATCCATACATATAATAGGGTGCTAAAAGTATCACCCATAAATCCATAATACATATAATATAGTCATCACATCCTGCTTAATCCATAAACTAACATAATTCAACAGAAATCCAATCAAGTCTTAATTAGACTTACAACACATACATAACTTAGACAACCCTGTTTGTAAACCTATGGAGCATACTACTGACATAATAGAAAATAACATAACGCCTCTAAACATCGAGGCTCACCTAAGCTAAGAGCTTGGAGGAACGGAAGGACTCGCCTCCTGATCTGCACCTGAATCTGAAATTAGTTAGTATGAATGGGTGAGTCATACGCTCAGTGAATAATAGATTAAAAACAGTTTATGCAGCAATATCATAATCACATATACAGTTATAACAGTCCATCACATAATCACCATACAACACATTCTACAATTCGTCTTATGTATTATTATTACAAGTGTGTTTATTCTTAGAGATCCCGGGAGCCCAGCCCCTCCTCAGATCTTTAGCCCCGGGAGCCCAGCCCCTCCTCAGACTTTATCAAACTCGACCCCGGGAGCTATGCCCCTCCTCAGGCCGAGCAAACCAACATGTATCATTCTTTAATTAACATCATTTGTATTCGTATATCGCATCATATTTACATCGTCGTCCTAATAACATCATAAACAGCCCAGTATCGAGTTTGAGGTAGTGGTGAACATGTGGATTTGAAAACATAACTTAAATGTATAAAGATTTTGAGTTAAAGTCTTAACAATGGTGTTTTAGTGCAGTTGTAATCGATTACAGACATCTGTAATCGATTACCTGTTCAAATTTCGTTCTGAAGAAAATTTTTGTAAAAATTGACAGTCTGTAATCGATTACAATCCTGCAGTAATCGATTACAGGGTCTTGGTAATCGATTACAGTAATCGATTACCAATTCGCTGTAATCGATTACAGCCAGGGTAACAAATGAAATTCTGCAGAAAATCACGCGAAATTCATCTCCAAATCCACATTTTCACCACAACCTATCCAAATCAAACACAACCAACATACAATATCAATTATATATCAACCAATCTCAGTCCCTATCAACTATCATAGCAAGAAATTCACAATATCATTCAAAATCAAACATAAACCATAATTAACCCATTACTCACAAATTACTCCAATGAGCTCCAAGACACCACCCGGAGCTAGGATGAGGTACCCTGAGCTTCTCTAGTTGGTTGAGACCCTAGAGAACACATCACAAACCTCAATCTCACAACAAAATCAAAAACCCCAATCTTAAACCCTAAAACCCCAAATCCGAAAATATAGAGAAATAGACATCAATGGAGGAAAAGAAATACTCTACACTTACCCACAATATACTGGATGAGAAATGCTAACTTGAATCTTGAAGATTGATGAAGATTTGGTTGAGTTTTGAGAAAGAAAGAAATGAGAGGGGAAGAAAGGAAGAAGAAGATGAAGTTGTGATGTTTGGGGGAGGGGGCTACGGGAAGAGAAAAGAAAAGGGGAAGAAAAGAAAGAAAAGAGGGGAGGTGGGGCCCACTAGGTGTCCTGTCTCCCCGGAATGTACCGTTATCCCTTACTCAAACCAACTCAGAATACCCGAGGTATTACATAAATATTATTAAATTATAAATATGGGTTTGCATAATTTGCTCTAGGGTAACCGTATTTATACGGATTTATTAGGGGTGCAGTGAGATTAAATTCTCACCATTCTCTAATCATAATTCGACTCCCGAACCCTAATCTCTGAAAAGACCAGTTTTCACATAATAAAAGGTTTTCCAATTTTTCCATAATTAAAATTGGTGGCGACTCCATTTCACTCTATTTTTAGTCACGACACCCCTTGGGGACGTTGTGACATATTTCATTAAAATAAAATAAATAATAATAATTATAATAATATATGCACATGATTCATTAGGAATCCAAATAAATCAATAGTCAAATAGTAATTTTATCTAAATATTTTATTCAAAATTTTCATTTACTAGTATTTCAACCCGTTCAGTGCACGGGATAAAATATAAGTATTTATTTTAGTTTTAACAAATTAAAATATTGAAATGTATGTCTATTTATAAAATTAAAATATTTAATATTTAAATGACATACACTAAAATTATAACATAATGAAAACATGATAAACATAAATGATAATATAAAAACTTATACATATATTAAAAATTATCGTGCTTTGTACCCGTATTCATATTGAGTACGAGTTTTATACTCATTTGAAAGTGTATGTGTGCACGAGAAGGGGGGGTTGAATCGTGCAAGTTTTAAAAATTTCTTCTTAAAACTTTTACTTAGAAAGCTGTTTTTACTCAGAAGGTAGAATTAAGAGTTTGCAGCGGAAATTGCTTTCTGAGAAGATTAAGTTTCTGAGAACTTAGTCTTTCTGAGAAAGTTCCTTTCTGAGGAATTTTAAGAAAATGACTTAAAGTTAGAGTTTCTTAAAAGCTTTCTGATTTTGATCAATACGGTTTTCACGAGACCTCTTAATTAGAATTGTGGTAGAGTTTTTCTCAAAGAGTTATGCAAGTAAAGAGCAAGGGAGAAAAGCTTAACACAAAGAATTTTATACTGGTTCGGTTATAACCAACCTACTCCAGTCCTCAACCTTCAGTTGAGAGTTCTTAGATATTCTTCTTAATGTGCCTTCCCAGACAACACTGCCTTTACCAAGTAAAGGACTTCCACCACTTCACAACCCGAAGTGGATTTCCTTGCCTCACACTAGAGGACTTCCTTGCCTCCAACACTAGAGGACTTCTTTGCCTTAATCTCTAAAGGACTTCCTTGCCTCACAACAGAGGACTTCCTTGCCTTAATCACTTAAGGACTTTGAACTTTGCCTCAAACACCAGAGGACTTAAAACTGCCTTCAAACAACGAAGGACTTAGCGTTTTTCGGAAAGTTGTTTTTGCTTCGAAAACCAACTACTAAGATTAAGTTACAAACTTAATTTGAGCCTTAGTAGACTTCTAGATTTAACTTACAAATGTAAGAGTTTACACCAATTCAGAACTAGAAGATTTTGCAAAGTTAGAAGAACAATTCCGTAAAAAGTTCTAAGTTTTCGCAAAATGATTTTCAATTCAACAGAGTTTTGGCACGTTTAATCAAGAGTTTTAGCGCAAGAGTTTCGTCACATTGCTCTGGAATTGAACTCATATATATAGGCATCAAAGAGCCGCGAAATTAGAAGCTTTCACTTTGCTTATGTGGCTGTGTCCTTTTCAGAACGGCTCCCTGCTACAGTCAGCGCAAAATGAGGAACTTTTCAGAACTGCACAGTGCGCGTGTTCCCACTTCCCTGGCTAGTTGTAGTGAGCTTTCTGAGATTGCTTGCGATCCCTTGAGTCCAGACACTTGGTTGCTACTGAGTCCAACTTTCTGAGAGTTGTACGGACTTCTGAGGCGAACCTTCTGAGGGAAGACCCTTCTGAGAACTACAAGTCGCAAGGTCTTCTGAGACCCTTCTGAGGCGACAGTGTTCTTTCCTCATAAACATGTTTTCACCTTCTGCGCTTCTGAGACATCCTTTCTGATATCTTTGGCGCTATGATTTTATCAATTGATCTCGAGGTTACTTGATGTTTTGCTTTGCCTTTGCTCATGGTATTGCAATAATTTAAAGCTTTCTGAGACACTTAGCGCACATATTAGCAAAACCTTAAGTAAAATTTTTATACTTATGGCTTACCTTGTTATCATTAAAACTTTCATAACTCTAAGAGAATTATGCCTAATTCTCTCAGAAGGGTTCTGGAGCTTACAATCTCCCCCTTTTTGATGATAACAACTTAAGTCTTAAGATAATAATTTTGCTTAAGTTCATAAGTGTTTCTGAGTAAGTTCTCAACTTATTCAGAATGCACTTTTGCTTTCTTAGAAACTAACTCAGCTTTCTGAGAGAAGACTTAGTTATTTTCTTAGAAGGTTGTGATAATCAACAGTTAAAGTATTCAATGAGTGATCACTGTTTGAGATTATCAATTACATAGCGTGTATTTCATGATGAGTATATGTATCAAATTCAGAAATACCAGGCTAAGTAAATCAAGAGATGCCAAATAATAAAAAAATAAGCATAAAATTAAGTAAAACATGAGATGCCAAAATAATGATTTTTCATTGATGGTTTTGTAGAGATACAAAATATTTGGCTCCCCCTAAGTTGTTGCTCCCCCTAAGTTCTAGCCTAGTGTTTACGATAGTCAATGTACAAAAATTTTATCATTTTATCTACTCCCCCTTTGTTACATCAAAAAGGGTGGCTAAGACATAAACTCCATCATTGACTTAGAACTACTGTCTTCTGCAATGTAGCGTAGCAGCTGCATATCTCCATGAGAATCTCGCTCTGAGTCGCATTCGGAGCGCATTCTGGAGGTAGTTCAGAGGCAGTGGAAGGCTGTTGAGAAGATGAGGGTTGAGATGAAGGAGGACGAGAGACTTCAGCCTCAAGTACTTCATCGATGATATCCCTCTTTGATATTCAGGAAGTTCTTCTTCTTGGACAGCTTTGCCTTCAATAGCAGCAAGTTCAATGGAAGGCTGCCTTTGAGTGTCCTTAGAAACTAGAGCAAGGTCTAGATCATAAGGTTGCCTAGCTGATGGTTGCTCCATAGCACCAGAAGTCTGAGCATCTTCGGAGAGGCTGAAAGTTGAGATCTGACTATGGATGGCTTCACTGCCTTTCAGCTTCTCAGTTCGACCAAAGAAAGGCCGAAATTGCACAGAGGGTGGGGTGACTACCATCCTTCCCAGCTGAAAGCCGGAACCAATCATTGAGTCCGTAATCGAGAAGGTGGGACCTTGTTGATCAAAGGATGTAGGAGGAACCTCTGTTATATCTAGAGGAGGAACCTCTGGTTCCTTCTGAGAGTCCTTCTCAGATAGAGTTCCTTCCAAGGAACTGTGGGCAACAAATGCCTCAACTGCTGCAACTCCGGCAGCCATGGTAGCGTCAGCGCCCACCTCTGAGCTAAGCCCAGTGCTGGTGGTCCCTGGCACTACTTCATGTGTTGAGACATGAGTTTCCTCATGTTCCGGAGGGATCTCAGAAGAGATAGGACCAACCTCAGAAGTTGGTTCAAGTAGGGCTTCCTCATGCTGTAGTTGTTGTTCTGGTTGCATCTGAGCAGCTTCTGGAGTCTCAGAAGGTTGATCCAGTTCCTTCTGGACCTCAAGCATCGTCTGAGCCAATGACTCAGCATTCACAGTAGCAGCCTCAGTTGTGGTTGCCTCAGAAAGTTCCACCATAGAAACCTCAGATGGCTTCTTCTGGGGCTCTTTCTTGGAGCTTCCAGCATCTGGAGTGCGATGCTCAATGCGGAAGCTTGCCGCATCTTCTTCCTCAGAAGAGGAATCAACAACATTTCCTCCGTGCCCCTGAATGTCTTCTCTGGTAGGGGAGACATTCCCAGATGGGGAGGAGTGATGAGAAGCTTCTGCTTCTTCTTCAACAGCAGCAGCAGTAGCAGTAGCGGTGGTGGCAGCAGTAGCAGCAACTGCTACAGTTTCTTTACCCGTCGACTTCGGCGGGCTCTGTTTCTTAGTGGTTTTTATCCCCACTCCTTTGTGAGACTTTCCCTGATAATTCAAGGAATGCAGGAGTTTAGTTTTAAATTTGGTGGGTTTAAAACCAGCAACAGAATCAGAAACAAGAATTGAAGTAGAAGAAGATTTAAGAAAGGAAGGTGGAGTGTTAGAGTAAGATTTTACCAAACGACCACGTTTCTTTTTCCCTTCTGGTGGCACGTCTGGGACTTGGAGAGTTGGAGGTGCTTTCCTCTTTCTGGTCATGGGTTGCTCAGACGTTGTTTCTTCTGAGTCTTCAGCAGCCTCAACAACCTCAGGTTCCTTCTGAGGAGTCTTCTGAGCTTCCTCAGAAACCATACTCCTTGTCACCCTTGTTGGAGAGGGGTGAGTCACCTTTGGCTTCTTCTTCTTCCTTTCTGAGGGGTCAGAAGCCTTTTCCTTTCCTTTCTCAGCCTTAGAGGGCTGTTTGGTGCTAGCAGCTCCCTTGTAAGGCTTTGCTTCCTCCTTCTTCTTAGGTGCCCCTGTCTCTGGCACCTTCTTCTTCTTGATGTTGTTGAAGGTGACCATGGTGAATTTGCTGTGGTTGAAGACGTATTCATAGTCTTCAAGAGGAAAAGAGAAATGGTCAAGGATTCTGGTCAGAAGGCTTCCGTAAGGTAAACTTGTGAGAGCCCTCTTAGGATGAGCTTGGTGCATCATGTAGTTGAGCACCATCCTCCCAAAGTCAACCCTCTCTTTCTTCAGCAGATGGTAAAGTAGACATGCATCCATGGTGGTAACGTTCCCCATGTCTCCAATCCGAGGGAGAAGGGTATGTTGAACGACTGAGAAGATTATTCTGGCCTCTTGCGTAAGATGAGGCACCTTTACGCCCTTGAGTGGTAGACTGTTGCTACCAGTCAGAAGTGTCACCACTTCTTCTTCTGAGTCATCTACCTCCTTGACCCATTCTGGGTCGTCGGCGATGGCAGCACCACCATTCAAGGTCTTGAAAACTTTGTTGATGTCAGAGGAGGAGAAGCGGATTTGCTGATCAGCAATCGTGCTTTTGACTCCTTTGTTGGTGAACCTTTCTATCTGCGAATAGAATGCTCTCACCACATTTGGGTAGCACACGTCCTCTGAGCTCATCATGGCTGGCCATCCAGGTTGCTTGAGGAAGGTGAGTTGAAGCTCATCCACTTGATTGTATACGTTGAGAGGTAGTACTCTTCCCATAGCAAGATTTCTTGGAAGATAAGTCTTGTGGAATAGGGACTGCATCTCCTCATTGTCGTAGAGAATGTCTTCAGATACTTCATTGAGGTTGTTTCTCATTAAGCCCTTGATTTCTCCAGAGGAGGCTATTTGGAAGAAAAGTTTAAGTTTGAGAAGAAATGAGAGGAGAGATAGAGAAGAACGAGAGAGAGAGCAGATGAAGATTGGAGAGCGAGGAGAGGATTTGGCAGAGTTTTGGTATGTTTTAAATGCAAAGTGCTCAAATGGAACAATCCCATGAGTATTTATAGAAATGGCTTGTAACTAGCCGTTTCTAACGCTTATCTAAAAGTTACCGTTGGTAACTTGTTTCTCGGAAAGTACCTTTCTGAGAGAAGTGGTCCTTCTGAGAAACACTCCTTCTGAGAAATGTTTCAGAAGATCTCCTTTCTGAGGGATGAGTCTTCTGAGAACAAATTTTCTCAGATAGAGTTTTCTGTGTTTTCCTACTTCAAGCTCAGAAGCTTAGTTCTATTGTTTGTCTCAGAGTCTAGACTAGGACTAAGGGGGGGTTTCTAAGAATAGTTTTTTAATTTCAAAATACTTAGAAACGTCTTAGATTGAGAAGTCCTTTCAGAACATTGAAACGATCCTCGGGTAAAGGCTTTGTAAATATATCTGAGATTTGATCCTCAGTATTCACAAATTTAAGTTCAATGTCGCCTTTTTGCACATGATCCCGAATAAAGTGATGTTTTATATCAATGTGCTTGGATCGAGAATGCTGAATAGGATTCTTAGCTAAGTTGATAGCACTTGTATTATCACAAAGGATAGGAATTTTGGTGTACTTTAATTGATAATCAAGTAGCTGATTCTTAATCCATAGCATCTGAGAACAGCAGTTCGCAGCAGACACGTATTCAGCTTCAGCAGTTGATAGGGCGATCGTATTTTGCTTCTTGCAAGACCATGTGATCAAGCATTCTCCAAAGAAGCAGCAGCAGCCACTTGTGCTTTTGCGATCGATCCTATCTCTAGCGTAGTCAGCATCACAATATCCTACAACATCAGAAGAACACCCTTTCTCGTACCAAAGACCAAGATTAGTAGTTCCACTTAAATATCGTAAAATTCGTTTAACTGCAGTTAAATGTGATTGCTTAGGCTTAGACTGGAATCTAGCACAGATCCCAACACTGAGTTGGATATCTGGTCTGGAGGCAGTTAAGTAGAGAAGTGAGCCAATCATCCCTCGATAGTTGCTTTCTGAGACTTTCTCACCATCTTCATCCAAGTCAATTACTTGAGAGGGATGCATGGGAGTGCTCATGGGTTTGGCCTTATCCATTAGAAACTTCCTCAGAAGTTCTTTGGTATACTTCTCTTGGTGGATAACTGTCCCTTCTGACTCTTGCTTGATTTGCAATCCTAGGAAGAATTTTAATTCTCCCATCATGCTCATCTCAAATTCACCTTGCATAAGCTTGGAGAATTCTTTGCAAAGGCATTCATTGGTTGCGCCAAATATTATGTCATCAACATAAATCTGGACAATCAAGAAGCCAGAGTCTTCTGAGAGTGTAAAGAGAGTTGTGTCCACTTTCCCTCTTGAGAATCCGTTTTTAAGTAGGAAAAAGCTCAATCTATCGTACCAAGCTCTTGGAGCTTGTTTCAGACCATAGAGAGCCTTTGTAAGCTTAAATACATGATTCGGGAATGCATCATTCACAAAACCAGGGGGTTGTTTTACATAAACTTCCTCAGAAAGGTATCCATTCAAGAAGGCAGACTTAACGTCCATCTGATAGAGTTTGAAACCTTTGTGTGCAGCAAAAGCTAGCAACATTCTGATTGCTTCCAATCTTGCGACTAGAGCGAAAGTTTCGTCGTAGTCTATCCCTTCTTGTTGGTTGTACCCTTGAGCAACTAATCTAGCCTTGTTTCTCACGACTTGACCGTTTTCATCAAGATTGTTTCGAAACACCCATTTAGTCCCAATGACACTTTTGCCTTTGGGTTTCTGAGTTAGTTTCCAAACTTGATTTCTCTCGAATTGGTCAAGTTCATCCTGCATGGCATTTACCCAGCTAGGATCATCTATCGCCTCTTCTATGGAATCTGGTTCAAGCTCAGAAACCATAGCAAGATTTGTATAGTTCCTTCTAGTTCTTACGCCACGTTCTGGATTGCCCAAGACTTCGTTCTGAGAGACGTTCTTCAAGTCTCTTGAACCTCTAATCCTTTTAGGAGTAGGGTTCTGAGAAGGAGACACAGAAGGTTCTCTTTCTGAGTCATCAGAAGCTTGTCCTTCTGAGAATCTAGGTTCCATTGTATTTGGAGAAGTAGATTCTCTAGGTTCTGGAGCTTCGATGATGCTACTGGATTTTTCTTTAGATGGAGATGGTTGTTCCATGGGTTGGAAGTCAGTCTCATCATCTATAAGAATTTTCTTTTGGCTTTCTCAGAAGAGATGTTGAGTTTCTAAAACTCATCTTCTAAGTCAGCATCTTTCTGAGACATGTCCTTACTAAGTTCTTTGAACTTAATATGGATTGTCTCTTCAACACATTTACTCCTTTTGTTATATACTCTGTAAGCTTTAGAGACTGAGGAGTATCCTAGGAAGTATCCATCATCGGACTTAGGATCAAACTTAGAGAGTTTGTCCTTTGTTGAGAATAAAACAAGAAGAACCAAATACATGAAAATAAGAAATGTTTGGTATTTTATTCTTCCATAGCTCGTAAGGAGTCTTTTTCAGAATTGGTCTCAGAAAGACTCGATTCTGAATGTAGCATGAAGTTTAACTGCTTCAGCCCAGAAACCTTTTGAAAGTCCACTTTCTAAGAGCATTGTTCTTGCCATCTCTTGAAGGCTTCGATTCTTTCTCTCAGCTACTCCATTTTGTTGAGGAGTTCTGGGAGATGAGAATTCGTGAGCAATGCCCAGATTTTCACAAAGCTTTTCAAAAGCATGATTCTCAAATTCACCACCATGATCTGATCTAATGGCATGAATGTGCGAATCCTTTTCAGTTGAAACTCTTTTCGCAAATGCTTTGAACTTCTCAAAAGTTTCTTCCTTAGAAGCTAGAAAGAAAACCCAAGTGAATCTGGAGTAATCATCCACTATGACAAGACCATAGCGTTTTCCAGAAAGGGAAGCCGTTCTGGTTGGTCCGAAGAGATCCATGTGGAGCAGTTCCAGTGGTTTCTGAGTAGAAATACCACTTTTACTGGAAAAGGAAGCCTTGGTCTGTTTCCCTTTTTCACAGAAGTCGCAGGTTGCATCCTTCTGATACTTAATTCTGGGAAGGCCCTTTACAAGTCCTTTCTGAGAGAGTTCAGAAAGAAGTCTCATATGGGCATGACCAAGTTTCTTATGCCATAGCCATTTGTCTTCTTGGACAGAGACAAGGCATTCCACATTTTGATCCTTTAGATCATCCAGATGGATAACATAAATGTTACCAACACGTTTTCCTTCCAGAACGATCTTGTCATTTGTGAGATTAATCACATGACAATACTTGGCATAAAACTCAACCTTTAAGCCTTTGTCACAAAATTGACTAATGCTTAATAGATTGTGAGTTAAGCCATCGACCAAAAGTACATCTGAGATTTGGTGAGAGGAATCCTTACCAACATCTCCGATTGCAGTGACTCTTCCCTTAGCGCCATCACCGAATCGCACTGTTCCGCCCTTTTTGGGCTTGAGGCTTCTGAACCAGTGCTTGCTTCCAGTCATGTGCCTCGAGCAGCCACTGTCAAGGTACCATTGCTCATCGTGGTGGTGGAGCAGCGCTTGATGATGTACCTGCAGTCACAAAATTAACAGATTTAGGTACCCATTCTTTGTTGGGTCCTTGCTTGTTAGATTTCTTGGATTTTTGCCTTCTTTTCTTAGAAGGGTCATGGTTTTGAGGTCAGAGATCTTTGTTTGCCCTTTTCAGAAGCACTTGCTTTCTGAGAAGTTTTTACCCTTCTGAGAGGGGTTAGTCTTCTTAGAAGGCTTTGCTTTCTGAGTTTTCTTTTGAGCCTTCTGAGGCTTAGAAATTTTTCCTTTTTCCAACATAGGGCATTTTTCAGAACCATGGCCATTTTTAAAACATGCGATGCATGTGCGAGGTGATTTAGTTAAAGATGG